>CM031238.1:802631502-803231502 GCA_018340775.1 Taxus wallichiana var. yunnanensis | reverse complement strand
TTATGACCAAAAAGTTGGAGAACTTTGTTTGCTTTTAAATTAAAATTGCTTTTAATTTCACCTTGACAACTTGAGAAGTTGTGCATTTATGTGCATAAATGTGGACTTATAGTACTTGAATAGATGTGAAATATTCTAAATGTGAATAAGTTTTCCCTATACATAAACTGGTGCACTTGTGATTATGTACACTTTAGTACTTATGTTATTGATGTTCCCAATGTGTCACTTCAGATATGTTTTGAATTAAAGAATGTATTAATTGAGAAAGTTTTATAGAAAAATTTAAGACATCAAATTTGTGCAAATACGTACATTTATTGGGTCCCCTCAACTATATTAATCTAGAAATATTTTTCCACTTAGTGGACCCCACCCTCATAAAAAGGTGATCATCTATTGATGAATGTTCACCAATTGATGTCTTTCCCATAGGTGACAAAACAATAGCAAAGAAAATAAGAAAATAGAGAACTAGGACTCACAACGTGACAATTGTAGACAAATATTTGCAGAGAGGATTGTGTGTTGGGACATGCCAATTCAAAACAAACACTAGCATGATCTAGAGGCCCCCTGCAAATGTAAATAAAAAAATAATTAATATTTTTAAAAATCCAACCACTCACGTACACCAAAAACCTTATGTGGGCCTATGGAAAGAAATAAAAGAAATAAACACCCATCTGCTAGTTGGTTTGCATCCCATATGGTGCAAGGTCACTTGAAAAAAATCACTACTTAAGAGTTAAGTGAAAATCGAGTGAACAAAACAAAAATTTAAATTGCTTAAATATGGTTACAAATAATATCATCATATGTTCATTGTATTATAAACCCTACGACTCCTTATTCAACCGAATGAACACATTCATGTCTATTGATTTTATTTTGGCTTAGGTTAAGGGATTTAATTTGGATGTGATTTGGATAAAGGGTTACAAATTGCAATATGTGAATTTACTACCTACTAGGAATGCACTCCCCCTTCCTCAGCTAGGATGGATCGTAGAATAACCCAAAGGTAGTTCCTTTCCAATCGCATATGCTTCTCCCAAATCATAATGACCGTGAGACACCCTAATGTAGCCGAATTCTAACAAAACTTGATTTCTTGCAAATAATATGAACTCCAAAGAAAATAGATCTCCTTCTTCATTATCGAATAATGAATTACAATGTTTCCTAAATAGGAAAACAATTCCCAACTCGAGTTGTCAAGTAAACTCTACCTAACTCGACTAAATCTACTCTAGGTGGCGAAATTACTACTTTTTAGCGGTTTACTTTAGAACCCTGCTATTCTTAGTAAGTTCACATGCTTATTAAATGCAGCACGAAATCGCCACGCATCTTCTACATTCCTAAATTAGAGGAATTTCCAACTTTCTAACTCATAATGCAACTAATAGACTAAAATTAACTAATGCCCAAAAATAGGAAAAAACCAAACTACAACTTAAATCCTAATTTTCGGCCTCAAGATGGCAGATTTAGGGCCCGAAAACATGTCGAAACTTACCCCAACTAGTACGGACGATTGCCACTGCATTTGTCTCATTGAAACATGTGATTTTTAAAAAAAAGGACTCAAACAGACACCCGGAGCTCAAGTTATGACCTTGTCAAGTTCCTGCTAATTTTGGCGCATCACACCCCTTGTCATCATTTAATGGAAAATAATAACTTGGTGGTTGGTTTAATTGTGGGAGGAAGCGTCCACAATAGGAATTTATTTCATTTTTTTCTTCTCCTTTCTACATTAATGAAGAACTCAATAAAACTTCCATGCACTCAATCATACAAAATAATCATTTCAACAACCAAATGTTTCACTTACCAATGTACCCTATTTTGACATCTTGTTCAACTAGCTTTGATTGCCTAATCATGTAAAAACTTAACATTTTAGGTGAAAAAATTATCTTCTATCATCACAACTTGTATCATGCATCTCATACAATGTCACATATATCTTATGAAGATCAAAACACAAACAAATCCAACTGTCCATATCCTCTTCTTAACTTGTCCTCCATTAGTTCTCAATGATCCAATAAGAAATTTGGGCCTTCTAAGCTTCAAATGACCATGGTCACAAGGTCCATGCCTTCTAATACCTTATTCAACATAAAAAACAATCCACTTAGATGATCAAGATTTAAAAACAACTCACTTACTATTCCTTTCCTAAAACTACCTTCTTGGTGCACAAAACAATGGCCTTTAGTCACTTAATGGTTAGAACATTCTAGATCTACCCAAAAATAACTTGAAACTACTCCAAATAGATTTTAAGCTCAATATGGTATGTGATAATTTTTAGAAGCTAACTCCTTTATCTTATCTCGTTATCCCTCATTTTGCTTCCTAGTGTAATTAGGCCTTGTCGATTACTATCTAATGTGGTTTTTCTCCTTGTTTCACCTTATTCTAGAGCATTTCTTCGAATGTTGACAAAACAAATAAGGGTAATGGGCTAGGAGGAATACCTGTTGAGATGTTGGTTGTAGGTTGTTACGTGTGTATGACTTATGAATCCACAACTGATCGTGAGAGCTTCCTTTTTGCTTGGAGGAACTACCTGAAATGGAACACAAGACCACCAAATAAAAGTTAAACAATATATGCAGTGGACTGCCTAGCATGTGCTAGATCCGGGAAGTGTGATACTTCCTAGATAGCTGTCAATCCACTATTTAAAACAACTTAATGCTAATAATAAAGTAAATCCTACTGTAGTTAAAATGATTTAGGTATCTCATTCGTCTACAATAAGCAAATTCATTCATAACAGGCTAGGCTATGATTGAATCTGAAGGTCAAGGTCACTGTCAAGGTATTGGTATTGGTCGAGTAAGGTTCTGGGATGTTTTGGGTATTTGGTGGAGGTTTTAGGCTCTGATCTAGGTTTCTAGTAAAAGATATAGAGACCGACGTCGGTTTAGGTTAACCGGCGATGGTTATGGGTGATTGGCGTCGGTATGGTCGGGTACAGGAAACTCAATAAAACTTGGCTAGGTGATAGATCGAGGTTAGATGAAAGTGGAAGGGAAATGGCAAGATTTGTATGGATTTGAGGTATGCACAGGAATGATTAAGGTCTAGGTATGGGTAGTGCAAGGGTGTGGAAAAAGGATGGTCAAGTTTGCATGGAGGTAAATGATGGGGAATAGAAATGAAAGCAGAAACTAATAACAGATGTAAAAGGATCTACTGAATGACAAATGAATAGGTGCTGGTTAACAAAACTTACTATTTATGCGAGCCTGATGCCCGGTTGATAATGGTGGGTGATAAAATGGAGTGAACTTGATGTAGTCTTTGGCACTTCCTAGGATGCTCTGTGAAGGCGAGATGGTTGTATGATTGCTTCAAGTGTTGGCTATGGATGTTCTAATGCTTGTACAGATGTTGGTTTTGCTTGCATACAGCTTTGGTTTCATCACTTGTTCTCATAGGATGTCTCCCTCTCTCGAAATGTGTCAACCTCAAAATAAGGTTATTCTTAGGATTAAATGGTAATCGATGGTGGTTCCAGGCAACGAGGCGGTGGTTAAGGGTAACTGAGTCGGTTAGGGCGGGATTTCCTAGGTTTACTAAACTAGGCAGATCCCCTTGATTTTCTAGGATCTCGTTTCATTTTTCTCCGCGGATTAGCATGGAAGCTTCCTTCTAATGGGTGGGAATGTGGTTAGAGGGAATGTAGGCATTGATTTTTAGGGTTTGGGTAGGTCTTAGTTAGTTATGGCAACTTACTAAGAATAGGTCTTAGGGTGAGGTGGCTAGATGAGGTGTCTAGGTGAGGTGGATATGTGGGCATTATCCCAATTAGGATATTTAAATAATAAATATGGTGAGGATAATGAATTAATTTAATTAAATTAATTAAATTAATATTATAGTGGGGTGAAGGGGGCCATGGCTAGGTGGATGTGTTCAAGGTATTTATTTATCGAGGGACCAAGGGAGTGTGACCCAATTTTGGTGTCTACATTTTTCCCCTTTTTGTTACATAGCTTGTATTGGTAGCGGCCGACAAAAAAATAAGATGTGGTTGCCCCATATATGTGTGAAGATGATCCCCCTCAAACTAGGAGCGATGAGGTAGAAAGCGAAATCGGTGACTAGTTTGATAAAAGGTGAATGTGATGAAGAGGAAGGTGGGTAATGGGGAAAAAGGAAAAAGGTCTACTCGGGTAATCTAGGTAATGGGTCAGGGTCAAAGGTAGTAATAGTCAAACGCATGCACATGTATAAACGTAGCATGGTACCAGGTTGAAGAGCAGGCAAATTCTACATTGTCTAAGGTCAATAGGTTTATCCAAATAAGGTTGAGGTGATTCCGGTATCCAAGGTATAGGATATGGTCAAGAAACACGATGCAAGTTAGGTGCAGGAACATTTAGGTATGCTTCAGGTACACCAAGGTTTGGGTTAGGATAAACGGTCACGGAAAGAGGCAAGGTAAGGTCATTAGGTCAATCAACACAGGTAACAGTGCCACAAGGTTATAGCAAACACATGAGGTCAAAGGTCACTAGCAATGTTCCAAGTCCAAGTATCTAGGTCACGACACGGGTAGGGCCGAGGTATGGGTAAAATAACAAGTCCCTAAATGAGGATGAGGTTAGGTAGTAAATGATGAGGTTAGGGGGTGAGGTGAATGGTCAAGGTAAGCGTTGGGTGAGGGAAAAAGAGTGACAGGAAGATTAATAGGGTGAAATTTAGGCAATGTGGAAGAGAGAGTGATGATGTCGGTCAAGGGTAACCGATGCCGGTATAGGGTAACTGATCACGGTAAGGTAGGGCACATGACCAATCTTTGGTGAAGGTAAAACCGGTGTCGGTTAGGTCGGGGATGTTATAAAAATGAAAAATTCCATGTTTTTCGGAATCATTTGTCCGTGTGAAATAGAGGAAAATGACACGAGAGAGAGAAAGTTGGAAAGTGTCTGGACAGAATGGAAAGCTGAGTTGGCGAGCCAAATGGCGGGTGATTGGTAGTTGAGAGGTGGGTCCACGAGATCAAATTGGTTGAGTTTATTGGTTGGAGGTGAGGTGACCAATTGGTGATGGCAGAGGCCGAAGAGGGATCGGGTGGGCCACCGGTGCGGCCAGATGTGCCACCACGGCGATGGCAACATGATGAGGTAAGTGTCAAACCCTTTCTGTGTTTTGTGAGATAGATTAGGTGATAGGTCATGTGGGGAAAAATTGGGTTTTCATTGTTTTTTTGGGGGAAATGAAATTTGAAATGTGGGAGGGTGAATTGGGTAGAATAAGAGCGGGGAGAGAGGTAAGTGGGTGAATATGGTATAGGGTGAGGTTGAGGGGAAGTGTAGGTGAGAATGGGTGGGGAGAAGAGGCAGGAGAGGGAGGTTTTTGAGAGGGGAGGGTTTGGGGGTCGCGGTGTTTACCGCGGCGAGTGACCGGCGTCGGTTGGGGTTAGCATCGTCGGTAGTGTCAAACCGTGCTCGGTCACGAAGCAGTGACCGATGCCGGTTTAGGGGTGACCGGGGTCGATTAGAGATAACCGCACTACACATCGGGTTTTGGAGAAAAAGGGGCCAAAGGGCCCTAGGTCAAGTGGGTGAGATAGGGAAGGGTAGAATAGGGTGTGTTGGTGAAAAATCTAGTGTAGGCGGGGAAAAAAATGGGTATGGGGAAATGGTAGTGGGTGAAGGTGGGGGGCGGGGAGAGAAAATGTGATAGGAAGGTAGGTTGGGAAGACAAAAAGAGGTGAGACAGGTGGGGATAGGTGAGGTGTCGTGGGTGAGTATGGGTATGATGAAGGTACATGAATTGTATGTGTGTATTGGATGCGAGGGAGAGATCAGCTGCAGATGAGAGACAAGGTGCAACCCCTGCTCTTGAGAGTGCGAGGAATAGTGGTTGTTGAGGAGTGGCGGTACATGGAGGAGGTGGGCTTGATTGGGGTCCGGCGCTATCGAAATGCGATCCGAAGCCATGTATGATGGTTTCTCTCATTGATAGATGGGATTCAACGACCAACACGTTCCACCTACCGACGGGTGAGATGACAATCACCCTGGAGGATGTGTTTAGGATCTTGTGATTACCGATACTTTGGGGACGCATGTGTACTCGATCTCCTTTGAGGCCTTGGAGGAGTTGATGCTAACAGTGTTTGGGGAGGGACTAGCAGACATGACATTCCATAGTGCCAGCTTGAGTTACGGGGGATGTACACAGCCCATCTAGAGGAGACGAGGCTAGTTGTTTTATTGATGGAGGTAGTGTGTTGTTTTACACTACCGGATGTAGAGGAGGGAGATTTCCTGCTAATTGATAGGGGTACTATGTGACAGGGTGATGGATCGGACTGTTTTCCTAGGCGCCAAAGCATTCTGGTGTAGTATCCAGAGAGTTATGGGTGTATGGGTTTTACGTGCAAGTTCATCCTGTGTTGCACCTTTTTACTACACTGTTGGGCCTATGAGCACATAGTTTGTGTGCACCTAGTGGGTATGCCCCGAGCAGATGCATTTCTGCCGAGATTGGTGTGGGTGGGGTATAGGCGATGGGTACCCATGATTGGAGAGCAGCGATCGAACATCGCTACACATGATGTAGCGTATTACAGTGTCTATTGGAGGGATTATGCAGGTGTGAACATCATATGGAGACCGTATGTGAGTTACCCCTTATACAGTGGATGTATGATGAGCTAGATGGCCTAATGCTGTTGAGATGGATAGAGGGGCACCATGCTGGGGAGCACGAGATGATCCTAGTTGATAGGGTTAGATGGCAGTTTGGACTACTATAGGACATACCTCCACCCTTCTGCAAAGATACATGAGAGATGGCGTGGAGAGGCCATTACCTCTACCACACCCGGCAGTGCCCACTGAGGTAGAAGGAGCGAGGTGGTAGACTCGGATTGATGATGCCGAGTTTCAAAAGATATAGACAAAGTGGTGGGTAGCTCATTTATGAGCAAGGTACCACCCGTGCCAGGTAGATGGATTTATCCACGATCATAGTGTAGAGAGACACCTTACGGGGCGGTGGCGACCACCCGATTACCCATTGGGTATGGTGCGAGACGCAGTTAGCCAATTCGAGACGCGGAGGTGGACGAGTTACATGCACAGTGGCTAGCCTTCAGCCCAAATGGCCCGGGGTGGGGATGGAGATGGAGATGGTGATGATGGTCGTGTGTCCGCCTATAGGCATACGTGACAGGTTACAGGCCGCTTAAGAACGACACAGGGCATAGATTAGGGCCTTACAGGACCAGATATAGGCACGGGGTAGGGGCCGAAGGCACCACCACAGCATTGAGAGAGGGTCTCGGTTCACGGGTAGGGTGGGACAGGGTTCCACGGGGCAGTCTGAGGTCGAGGGCCGATGGGGCCACCATAGGCAAACGGTACCTATATCCAAGGTTGCGGGAGGCCGAGAGATAAGGCCCTGTATTATCAAGACCAGACTAAGCGTGGCGGGGATAGATTGTCTATCGTATATCGAGTACGGGGCACAAAGCAAGCCTCTAGCGAGAGGTCCAGATCATGCACCCATAGCGTGGAGAGCACAAGGGGCCATCGAGGCTCAAGACATGGTCAAGGTGAGGCCACCAATTCCTGAAGGCTAGTTCCATTTTATGTATCAAAAGGGACCCACCAATGGGTAGCGTGACCGAGGAGGCAGGCGGGGATAGGTGATATATATATGGAGGATGTCTACCGAGATGATGCCTAATATATGGCCCTCGATTTTGATGTAGTTTTGATTTTTGATATATACCAACCTGTGTGCCGAGATTTTTTATACTTTTGATCATATACTGGCATGTGTGCCAAAGAGAGTGAGGATGTATGAGAGTTTTGTATTTTTGAGCATATACCGCCTACATGCCAAAGATGGTGAGGATGTATGAGAGTTTTGGAGAGATACACTTTATTTGATATTCATGTATATTGTATGGACATCCGATTTATATGATGAGATGGATGATTTGATGATTTGTTGATGATGCTTTGATGTTGATAGACTGTGATTGTTTATGCATAGATGGATGAGTGATAGGTGTGTTAGGCATGGATGGAGTCAGGTTATAGGCATGGATTGAGTTAGGTTGTGGTCTAGGCATGGATTGAGTCAGTTTTAGGCATGGATCGAGTTAGGTTGTAGGCATGGTTGAGTCAGGTTTTAGGCATGGATTGAGTCAGGTTTTAGGCATGGATCGAGTTAGGTTGTAGGCATGGTTGAGTCAGGTCATAGGCATGATGGAGTCAGGTCATAGGCATGGTTGAGTTAAAAGTGGGTGAGTTTGTAATTCATTAATGTGTGTAATTAATGATGATATAGTCACTTTTGAGATGTTTTATAATACATGCATGATGATGGTAAAGAAATGGTAGTCATAATAAATGTATGTTTTGATGATGATAAAAATGCAAAGCAATTTGTTGTTTGTTTGGTTTAATTTCCAATTTTGGATATAAAAAGGAAACTAAGTAGGGTAGAATGTGATTTGAGGAAAATGAAAAATGAATTAGTTAGGGTAGAGAGTGGTCAAGCTAACCTCCAAGGGCCCCATGCCCTCGGAGTGCTACCTACATAGTCTCGGCTTTAAGGGACCTCGGGCCGATGTAGTTCTCCGTGAGCTAGGGAAGAATATGAGGAGGTATGAGAATGAGATGATAGGTCATAGGCATGATATGAGTTTAGGTTTGCTAGATGTGGGTGAGTTGTGGGCAACTTGGTATAGGTGATTTTGATTGTAGTGGAAGAAGAGGATTACCCCAAAGGTAAGCGTCGAGGACCAAGTCCTCGTATAAGGTAATCAATATGTAATAAATAATTTTAAAAGATAAGAGGGGGAAAGAAAGCCACCTAATTGGTTAGGATCATATCGAGTAGGTCATACCTTAGAAGAGGTGATGAACGTAAGACCCTAAAGACATTGCATGATTGATTGTTCTAAGGGTGAAAAGTAGTCACATGATCACCAAATGTCATGGTTTCTAAGAGGTCCCTTGAGGTGGTAGGAAATGGGAGTGAAAATGGTGAGAGGGGTGAAAGGTGTTAATTTTTATATGGTATGAGGTAGCATGCTCTTTGGGCAAGAAATCCAAGGTCACAATGTGCAAGTCCATGACTAAAAGGCTTTCTTTGTTAATTTGTATTTGAGATAGGCGATCGATGTGGGAAGTCTATATGGGATGAGGAAATTAACTCCTTGAGGTCTTCGTGAAGTGATCAATGCGAGAAGCTTGATTCTCTCGCTTCTTCTCTTTTTTATTTTTTTAAGAGCTTTACATAGTTGTCCTTCAAGGGAGCAAATCTATTTATAGGAGTGATTTTAGAGAGGAAGATGTCCTTTTGAGTGAGTCATCTTTTATTGGAAGTTTGACTCAAGGAGTTAGATCCCATGTGAGGGATTTGAAGTCATGGACAAGACCAAGGTGAAGAATAGGATTCTTGTTCGAAAAGCGTGGTGAAACAACAATGGGATATCATCTAAAGGTAGACGAAAAGTATCCATGAGAATCATGCTATGTACAACGCCATGGTACACATATTTAAGAGAAGATAAAAGTGACGGATACGCACATGATTCTTGTTTAATCGTTTGGTGAGGTGTAGGAAATGGATAGCGCTCAAGGGACAAACATGGAAAGAGTCACAAAGTGAGGTAGGACTAAATTTCAATAGTAGAACAGTTGAAGATGCAAGGCATTAAGGGGCTCGGAGTTCGGGTTTACCGTCGAGTGAAGATAAATGATAAGAACTTGATCTGTAAGTATGGGTCGTGATGTATGGTCCAAGCCAATTAGGAGAAAATTTTCCCGTTTACTTTTTTCTACTTTAGTTACATGTTGATTTTCTTTTAGGACAAGGTCACCGAGTCGGAAGGTTCATTTATGGACATGTTTATCATAGGCACGTTTGATACATTTTTGGTAAACTTGAAGGTGGTCAAGAGCGTTAAGACGATGTTCGTCTAATAACTCAAGCTGTGCTAAACGGTCCTAACGAAATTCATCATCATTGAGCATGTCATGGAGAGAAATGCGGAGTGAGGGAATCTGGACTTCAAGAGGTAGAACAACCTCTATACCGTAGACTAGAGAAAAGGGTGTGGTAGTAGTGGAAGTATGGATACTAGTGCGGTATGCCCATAGGGTGAAAGGAATGTGCATATGCCAATCCTTCCCAGTATCGTTAACCACTTTCATGAGAATTTTGTTTAAGGTTTTGTTAGTGGATTTGGCTTGGCCATTAGTCTGTGGGTAATAAGGTGATGAGAAACTTAGTGAATGCCGAAGGCGTCGCAAATTTTTACAATGTCTTATTTTCAAATTGTTTACCGTTATCAATGATGAGGTGGTGTGTGACACCAAAGTAGTAGATGATGTGATGATTTATGAACTCACATATTTTCTCGGCTTTGAGGGAAATGAGAGGTATGGCTTCAACCCATTTTGTGTAGTTTTTGGTAGCGGTGATGATCCATTGATGGCGTTGGGAAGAATGGGGATTGATCTCTCCGATAATATCCAAACCCCATTGAGAGAAGGGCCAAAGGTCATGAGTGACCCGTAAGGCATGACCCAGGGTGTATGATGAAGGTTGGCATGTTGTTGGAATTTTACGCAATGCTTGATGTAGTCACGATAATCATGGTTAAGGGTTGGCCAAGAATATCCTAGGTGAAGAATACACTTAGCAAAGAACAAGGCCACTCAAGTGACCTCCACATATGCCATCATGAACTTCCTTAATAGTATAAGGAATTGCATAACTTTTGAGGCATCATAAGACAATACCATCAAAGCTGCACTTATAGAGAAGGCCCCCATGATGACGTAACCGAGAGACCTTTTTAAGGAAGGTGCGTTGTCCATTATGGGTGAGATCGGAGGTAAGATGGAGAGAGAAAGATAGTCGAGTATTATTTATACCAAAGGTTGCTTGGGCCTAGGCGACGGTTCTAATGGATTAAACATTGCGAGGTAAATAAGAGGGTGATTGGAGTTGTTGTATGGTAACATATATTTTAGAATCGGTAGGCGAATCGGTATTTGAGAAGCCAAGCGGTGCCATGGTATCTTCAAACTTGTTGGTTAAATGGGGGATGGTTTGAAGGGTGTAATGGTCAAAAGTGGTCAAAAGTATGTCTACATGATGTTTATACTTTTAAGTATCTCATTGTAGACACCAAATTTGGTTCTTACGACGCCCTATACCCCGTATCTCATCCCGCAACCTAACCCTACCTCACCACCTCGAACCTTACACACCTAATGATTTATTAATTACCTTATAATTAATAAACACACATCTCAACCCCGCCACCTCATCTCGGCACCTCACCGTGACCTAGTCCTAACCCTAAACCAACCTAGTTAAGACCTATGACTTGGTCCAGACCCACACCCATGACTCATCACCCCTCACCCACACCAAAAAAAGCCTAATAATGACTTGACCAAGCCCACAACTAGCCCCTCGGGAGAAAAAGAGGGAAAGTTGGCTATTTTGCTAAAAATAGCCAACTTTGACCTAATCGACATCTGTCCCTACATGGCCGCCGTTAGTTAGGCAACTGCCATCGGTTCCCTGTAAATGAACTCCCCCAACCAAAAACAGGGGATCCGGAATTCATTTTGGTAGGAGAGGGAAGTGAAACAAGTGGAAGAAGTTGCAGAGAAGAGGATCGAGCCCAAGGCTATAACTGAGCAACTATATCACTGTCACACTCGTCCAAGCATTTGGAAGGACTGAAGATAGCTTCATCAGCTCGCTTTCCAATACCAGATCATCCCAACTAAGTCTTACTGTCGCCACCACACTCCTTGGACTGTATCTTCATCGGAACTAGTAAGTAGTATCTTGTATGTTTCTAAACACCATTTCTTGAACTTTTAATTCATACTAATTATAAAATCACTCCTAGATCTACCACCATAAGAACCTTACAACTGACTTCCATTCAAAACCCCTAAATCACTTCCCCTACCGATATCGGTTATCTTCTACCAGTATCGGTGTTATAACCGCAGTCGGTTATCCAGTGACCGGCATCGGTCACTGTGACTTATACCAAAACCAACCTTTCCCTTATTTACCCCCAAACAATCTCATATCCAGCCTTGTCTATCCCTGTAACTTGATCTGAACGTATCAATAACCAGTGACTAAACAAACAACATGACATTTTATTATTGGTAGTTTAGTCTCTATTGCTTTTAGTAACGAGGTACCTAAATTGTGATTTCGCAATAGCTTCTTTATTATCATTTGCATTAATTTGTATTAAAAGGGAATTGACCACCTTTGAAAGGAAGTCTAATATTTGTTGGGCCCAAGGCGCCCTCACCTATTGTCTAAGTAAGATCTGGTGGTCTTGTATTCTTACTTACAGTTAGTCCTTCCCAGACAAAAAGGAGTTCTTCACAATCAATCTGATCTCTCTACGGTACGTGCACACCTTCCCAACATTCAATAGGTATTCCTCCTAGCCCTAACCCTTATCTGTTTCTCAAGAGAATGAAAGGATAGAAGCAACTCTATTCTAGAACCTAATTCATGCGAAATATTTTGCACGCCTTATGGGAGCCATTTCGGGTTTCTTTCTTTCTTGCTTGCTTTCATATAGGGAGCACACTTGCTGTTTCTTTCTTCTAAATATTCACAAAATATTTTGTCATTTTGGTAAAAGAATTTTTCTTTCTTTAGCATCTTTGCATTAGTGAAAGTCATCTTCTTTGCTTTGTCGAATATCATTTTCGATTTGGGTTTAAAACACGTGCATCACATTCTTGCTTGCTATTTTTAATTCTAGTGAACGTAGATTAAGTAACAGGTCGTACACGTGGGGGTGATATCCATGGTATTAATGAGAAATTAATCTTACTCTCACTGCACAACACATACCAAATCACATCATAATCAACACAACAGCTCAAACATGCCCCCTTCCCGCAGTATTCCTTCGCCCGATTGAGGTAGCCTTATGAGCCAAAACAAACTTGACATCTCCCTTAAGTCTTTTGTTTAGGATTTACATCATTTGGCATCTAAGGCATAAGCCCAAAGTGATTAAAACTAATCCTAGGTTTAGTCTCTTGATTTGCTTGTGCATCTTGCTTGTTTTTTAGTTCTGTTTCTCTGTCATACACTGTTTCAGTGATCATTTTAAGACAGTTTGGTAGATATATTAAGCATTGTTATCCCCAAATCAGTTGCTTCTTACATCCTCTCTTTGCTTTCAACAGTGACCGACACCGATCCTATACTACCGACATCGGTTAACTGACCGACGCCGGCTACATTCTGACCGACATCGGTTATCGACCGATATCGGTTATTGTGTTTAACAGTTCTTGACAAACCAACGAACCTATCAATTCCAACATTTTGTTGTTGTTTCTGTTCGGATTGATTAAATCCATGTTGTGTCCTCTTGTCCATAGTTGTTATCACCCGAAACAAGCTGCATGCACCATGGTTTCCCATGCCTGCTTCGTGCCTTTTCCCCGAGTCACCCCCTTCACATCCTATGGGGAATCCTACGGATACCAGTAATTTTCCCAAGATCCCTGTAGGAGATAAGGAATTTGCCAAATTTTTGGATGCTAATCCTAGCATCGTACAACATTATTTGTCTCATACCCCTAACCGTACACCCGACGGTCAGCTCCTCATTGGTATGCCTATTAGTATCGCCGCTCACTTAGCCCCTTCCCCACCTAATAACTCCACCTCACCGTCTTCATCCTTAGCCCCGTCTCCCAGCTCAGTGGCTTCGGTGGTTCATACTGCACCAATTGGCTTTCCTTTCGTTAATCTGGGGCCCCACATGTCACTACCATCCACTGACCCTACCTCATCTCTCTCACAGACTGTCTCTTTTATAACTTGCTCTCTGCCACCTATACACACAAGCTTTCCCTCACAAGCTCCGCCCACCTTTTCATTTCCACAAATTCATCCGATGGCCTCAACCTCTTATATAGGACACCCTTATTTGGCTGCCCCAACACATTCATCACCATTATCTTATCAACATTCAATCCCACCACTGTCTAGTAGCGGATCTTGGACCAATCCTCCTCTGTTTACAATGATAGCATCATCATCTAACCCAACCAATGATTTAATCAAATAGATGATGGACAAGATGCAAAATCTTTAGGCTTCTATTTCAAGAAGTCGTAGCACCCTGACATACGAGCAAGTTTGTCGGGAGCCTATTCATCCTTCTGTCCCCCTTCATACATATCCTCCTCAATGGGAATTACCGAAATTTACTCGCTTTAATAGTAAGGAGGACCCTCAACAACACTTGCGATCGTTCAGACATTCCTGCTATCTGATTGCTCATGACGATGCCTTACTACTCCGTACCTTTCCCATGTCCTTATCAGGACCTACCTTGGAGTGGTACAGTGCTTTAACCCAGCATTCAATCTTCTCCTTTAACCAGTTAGCCCAATCTTTCTTGGATCACTTCTCCATCAATATTGCCAAGAAAGTATCCATTACCAACCTCTATGCCATCCGATAATTTGAAGACGAGTCTATTACAGATTTCGTTGGACGATGGCGGGGCCTCATCAACCAACTTACTTATGCCTTACCTTAGGCCGAGCTCATCAAACTCTTTACGCGGGCCTGCGCTAAACACATTTCTCCCACCCTCCAAATTCAAACTTTCCACACCTTTGATGAGGCCTTTACTATGGCTCGGAAACTAGAGATTCAAGCCTTAGAGGAAGAGAAATTGAGGTTATGTAACAAAAGCTCAAATTTCTGGACCCAAGACTCTACCACCAAACCCAACACCACCAATTCTCACACATCGGCTGCTTGAAATCAAAGGGTGTCGTACACGCATGTGACGGTCAAATCTCAAGCACTGTCTAATACCCAGCCGAAAGCCACCTATAAGTATAAAGCCGAGCCCATCAACTACACTCCCTTGGGAGAAACTTATGGTGTGATCTTAGACAAATTTCTTAAAGCAGGAGCTATCACCTTGCCTCCTATTAAACCTCACTCCGGGTTTGATTCCACCCACGCTATTCCTTCTTGGTATAAAGAAAATGACTTCTGTAACTTCCATCGCGTGAAGGGACACAGTCATGAAAACTGCAAGATGTTGAAAAACATAGTGCAGGAAATGGTTGATGCAGGGGATATAACTCTCAATAATCCTAATGCCCCCGCTAATCGAAATTTAAAAATCTTCAACAAACCATTTCCAAACCATGCATCTAACAGTAACAAAAACCAAGACACCTCAGCCGAGGAGAAGAGTGTGCATGAGATCCATGCGATTTTCAACTCCCAACCCAGGGCTTCCATTGAGGAAATTCTGAATCAAGCTTCTTCACCAACGCAGGGATTTTCACCCCCTTCTCCTTCATCAGGACAAGAGGACAGTCCCGCTATTCCTTTACCTATAAAGGAATTAACCGCCCAGAGTTCTCTTCTCACAAATGAACCTTCTTACACCACATCCCTGCAAGATTGTGAGCGGATGTTATCTAACTTATCTATTTCCCAAACATCTCCTTCCACCACTCTTGCTGCAAAAGAAGAAGGCTTGCCACTTTTTCTGTCATCCTTAGAGGAGAAACCCCTTGAGCCTACATCACCAAACTCCTTAATCATGACGGATCCCCTCGAACATGCCCTCCTACCTATTAGTTCTTCATCACCTAAATCTTTCCAGCTGACCGGTTGACCTCTTAGTACCCATTGGTACAGTGCCTCATTTACCCCCTTATATCACACCCACAAAGGGACCGGAATCACAACCCACCTCTCTTCCATACCAAAGTTCATGTTCACACGTGAAGATTGTTATCCCCCAGAAGATAGACGAGTCTTATGGGAGCGCTTGAGTACACCATGCTCTACTCAAATGCAGATGACTAATCCAAACAGCTCTACCATATACTCGAGGTGTTTACAAAAGCTCAAAATGCCTATGTCCTCACCTTCACCCCCCTCATCTCTATCAAATCCCTCAGCCATCTCTATCAACCTAACCAAGCCTTCCCTTACGCTTGGGACTTCACCAATTCCCAGCCTGACACACCCACCTAAACGGTTAGATTTATCCAAAAATAATGTTGTAATCCATCTAGGAGACAGACCCAATCTCCTCGAGTTCAATCTATGCCTCTGCCACAACTAAAACCCTCGCCCCTGATCACACCGATACAAGAGCACGGCTTTAGCCTTCACCATCACACCTACCTTCTATATTAGGGCCTCACCCCTCCACCTTGCCTTAATACACCTTGCCTCCCACATCTTCTTTAACACGACCTATACCTTTTGCACCCATACAAAAATCCACAGGCATCTCAACACCGTCGCCCCAAGTATCTTGCCTACCTACCAACCCTAAGCAAACTCGATCATCAAAGGACTTGTTTTTGTCGCTCCTCTTTCCCCGTGGTTATTTCCTACCACCACGTCAGCTGGGGCCTCATCATCTAACCAGCTAAACATAACTTCTGTGCAGAAGAAACCACGCCTAGTTAAAACCACTCATCAAAATCCCTTGCCTAAATCACCACCTGTACGAACCACTCGTACCCAACCATTACCAAAACAATCAAAAATCTCACCCACTCAATCAACAACCTCATCTTCATCTGAATTTGACCCGCTCAAAGGATCTTACTCCAAGATCCTTGATATGTTGGTAGGGGATGCGACCATTTCCCTACCCCCGCTCAGACTCTATGATCCATCTAAACCTTGACCTATAGGTTATGATGAATCTAAAATCTGTGCTTACCATCGCACACTAGGACACGATGTAGAAGGATGTAAAGCTTTGAAAGCCATCCTTCGCCAGTCACCTATCTCGGATAGACAGCCTAAGAAAGATAATTTACGGAGAGAGAAGCCCTTAGCTTCGATCCCTTCTCCTATACCACCTGTCCCCGCCTCACCAAAATCTATCATCATTGCAACCCCGCCTCTCGAGAGCAATGACTTATCCCCACCATCTTCCTCCTCTCGTATTCACGAGATCAACATGATTAACATTGCTACTCGAGGTCAGAAAAACAATGGAAAAGCTAAAGAAAGCACACATGCGGCCTCTCTTTCTCCTTCTACCATCCCGATCGCACCACCACCTAAAGTGGTCATTCATGGACCTGCCTATCCTGTCTCTGATGGAGTTGCCCATCGCACCATGATCAAACAACTTCACCAATCTCCTATCAAAATGACACTCTATGATCTCATTCAAACATCTGAATCGCATCGACAAGCTTTAATTGAGATCCTTCAAGGGATAGAGGTCCTACCTAACGAAACCTTTCCCGTCGCTTCCATTTTAACACCCAACCACATCGCTTCTCTCACCAAACAACCTACCTCCACAACCACTTCTGTCCCTGTACAACAAGCCGCTGCTGTCAGTTTTTCTGAAGAAGAAATTGTCATCTTTGGTGCAGAAGATCCTGATCCCACTCTTTTCATCTTAGCTTACATCCAAGACATCCAGGTACGTCGTGTTATGATCGACGGGGCGCTAGCCTAAACATCGTCTCTTCCAAATCCTTCCAATAGATGAATATCCCTCCTAGCTGCATGTGTGCCAACCCCACCATGTTGCGTTCATTCAACGATGCTATTACTTCTACCTTAGGCACCGTGATCCTTAACATTTGTGTAGGGCCACGTACCTTACCCGAACTCTTCTATGTCCTTGAGGGAGAATTCCAATACAACATATTGTTAGGCCGCCCTTGGATCTCGGGCTATGGGATGCGTTCCCTCCACCTTACATAGATGCATCAAATTCGAGTATGAGGGGAAGTCATACACCGTCAAAGTTGACGCTTCCCCCTTCAAAACCTGCAATATGTTATATCACCCTAATGATGTGCTTGTACCAATCAAGGCACCCATTGATCCAGCCCAACCATCTACTTCAACCATGCCTCCACCATCCACCTTAACCACACTCACACCTTCGACCAATGAACCCACCGCCGCGAATACCACTTCCTTCCCCGCGACAACATCCCAACTTCAGACCCCTTGGTAGATGTTTTTCAACACCTTACGCTAGGGGAATACCACCTATACAACGTTAGCACCTTTCATACCCCACAGGAGTATGGACAGTTACATGCGCATCCTACCTACGACCGTCGTGTGGGGGAGGTGATCTCCTATGGACCACCTAATTACCGCACCAACCTAACATATGGGGGTGTTGACACATCCTCTGTCACCCCTGAACCTCCCCTTGGTGTGGTTCCCTTCCAATCTGATTTTCGATATCTAACCAACCGTCGTTTCGCCCTCACCTTCCTGACGACCTTGTGCTTGGAAGGGTTTTGGTTTCGGTCTTTATGAACAAGGCCGACATACGATCATTCCCGTAACTACCCACAAACACAAAGATCATCGTGGTCTTGGATTTTTTGAACCACCTACACCGAAGAAACCTCATGTCAATTGTATCTAGGAAAACAACGAAGTCACCCCTTCCAAACCATCATCACCTGTTTTTCCATCTTCACCCACAGAGTCGATAGACCCGAATCTATCCCTCCTAAAAAAAAAAAATTCGTGAATGCTATCTTTCTGGGTCCTCTCACTTATCAACGCAATAGTGAAGACCCATCTTCTCTCCCCCTTTTGTATCCAGATATGATCGAAGAAGATTCACCTTCAATTAATGTTGTGGAGTGCCAGGATGATGACTCCATCCTCACCTACCTTGGTGCGGATGACTCTTATATTCAACGTGCCTTACCATCTGACACCCAAACTATGTTAAATGAATCGACTATAGAAATCAACATCCACACGGAGGACGATCCTCACATTGTAAAGATCGGACAATCTCTTGACGCATTAGAACAAGCCGCCTTCACTACCTTCCTCTGTGCCCACAATCAAGCTTTTTCTTGGTCCTACGCCGACATGCCAGGAATCGATCCTGACATTGCTGTCCATAACATCACTCTGAAACCAGACTCTAAACCAGTTAAATAGAAACTAAGAAAAATGCATCCACGCATTGCCCTCTTGGTGAAAGAAGAGCTTCAACGCCTCCTTTCTGTTTCTTTCATCTTACCTATTGACTATCCGCAATGGATTTCTAATGTCGTACCTATCACTAAAGCAACGGGGGGACTTCGGATATGCACGGATTTTCGGGACCTTAACCTCGCTTGCCCAAAGGATGACTTCCCCTACCTAGCATTGATCAACTTGTTGATCTCACTGCGGGCCATGAGATGCTTTCTCTCATGGATGGCTTCTCGGGATACAATCAAATTTTGGTAGCCCCAGCCGATCAACATAAAACTGCCTTCATTACCCCTTGGGGGACCTTCTGCTATCGTGTCATGCCATTCAGCCTTAAGAATGCTGGTGTGACCTATCGCCAGAGCTATGACTTATATTTTCTATGACATTATGCACACTATCCTCGAGGATTATGTCGATGAACTTCTTGGAAAATCCAAACATCGCAATGAACATCTCGATGTTTTAACCATTATTTTTGATCGCTTTATTACAATCAGTGTTCATCTTCAACCAAAGAAATGTGTCTTTGGCGTCCTTTCAGAAAACTCCTTGGCTTTATCATCTCTTTGCATGGCATTGATGTCAACCCACTAAAGTCAAAGCTATCCTAGAAATTCCCCACCTACTAACCTCAAACAATTGCGTAGTTTGCAAGGAAAACTCCAATCTATCCAGAGTTTCATTTCACAACTCTCGAATCAATGTCAACCTTTCGATCATCTCCTTAAAAAGGACATTGTCTTTCACTGGAGCAAGGAGTGCCACCAAGCCTTTGAGGCTCTTAAATCTTATCTCTTGCAGCCACCCGTGCTTGTCCCACCTCAGGACGATTGCCCTTTCTACCTTTACCTTTCTGCCACCGACCATGCTGTAGGAGCCATGCTCGCACATCGTGACTCTGAGCATCGAGAACAAGTAGTTTATTACATAAGTCGTACTCTTGTGGATTACGAGACTAGGTATACACACATAGAAAATTTGTGCCTAGCCCTATCATTTGTGGCCACCAAACTCCGACATTACCTCCTGAATCACAAAACTTTTGTCATCACCAACGCTGACCCCATACATTATATGTACGCCAAACCTCATCTAAACCAATGCATCACCCGATGGCTTATGCTCCTCGCTGACCTCGACCTTGAGTTTGTACACCAAAAATCAGTCAAAGGACAAACTATCGCAGACCAACTCGTGGAAGCCCCTTTACCTGGGGAACAATTTACCAATTTTACTTTCCCTGATGAGCTCATCGCAACTCTTTCACTCAGTGATGTGTCGTATCCAATGACCCTCTTCTTCGATGGATCTAAATGCCAGCGCGGTGGAGGGGCAGGCGTTGTTCTCATTCCTCTTGAAGGTGAACCTATGCCTCTTTCATTCAGGCTCGATTTCCCCTGCACTAACAATACGCAGAATACGAGGCCCTTGTTTTGGGTCTCCATGTTGCGTTACACTTAGGTGTGAAGTCTATTAATATTTTTGGTGACTCTCAATTGGTAGTAAATCAAGTTACTGGCATCTACCAATGTAAAAATGAGGAACTTCAAAAGTACAAACATTACGTGGATTCACTTTTGACCTTATTTTCTCATTATTCTATCCAAACCATTCCCCGCTCAACTAATAAATTTACAGATACTATGGCTTGCTTGGCCTCGTAAATTCCAGCCTCACCAACTGACTCGGACATATTTGTCTTGGTCCAACAACTCTTTGCCCCATCTTACTTAGTTCCGGATGTTTGTATGGTAAATAATGTATCTGCTGATTCGCAGGATACCTGGTATCACCAGTTTCACGACTACCTTACAACCTCTATTCTACCACCTGACCTTACTAGTAATGGAAAACGTGCTTTTCTTAAAAGTGTTTCTTGTTATGTTGTCATGGGGGGACTCCTCTATAAACGTGGCTTTGATGGTATCCTCCTTCACTATCTAACCAGCGCTGAAGTCACTCATACCACCCAACAAATCCATGACGGACTTTGTGGCGGGCACTTTAGTGGCCTCGCCATGGCCAAGCGGATCCTTCGCCTAGGATATTATTGGCCTACTATCAATAAAGACTACTGCGAATATGTTAAGCGTTGTGTTATGTGTCAACAACATGCCAACCTTCAACATACTCCTAGCCACCATTACAGGTCGCACGAGATCTTTGGCCTTTCTCACAATGGGGTTTAGACCTTATTGGCGAGATTCACCCGCCTTCTTCACAGCATCACCGTTGGATCATCACGGCAACCGAATATTACACTAAATGGGTGGAATCTGTTCCACTCGTTTCAACCAAAAAATAAAAAATCGTTGAGTTCATCAATCATCACATTATTTGTCGTTTTGGTGTTCCTCATCGCCTGATAACAGATAATGGAAAATATTTCAAAAATAAGTTGTTACAAGACCTTTGTGACAACTTTGGTATCAAACTTAGCTTCTCGTCACCCTACTATCCACAAGCAAATGGACAAGCCGAATCTTCTAACAAAACCTTAATCAAAATTCTCATGAAAGTCGTTAACAATTCTAGAAAAAACTGGCATGATCACATCCCCTTTGCCCTTTGGGCTTATCGTACCAGCATTCGTACTTCCACTAATGCCACACCATTCTCTCTGGTGTATGGTACCGAGGCTGTCTTACCTCTCGAAATACAAATCCCTTCTCTCAGAATATCTCTTCAGGATATTCTCACCAATGATGACTTCCGCCAAGAGCAGTTAGCCCAATTAGAGCTTCTTGACGAGCATCGTCTTACAGCTCTTGACCACCTTCAAATTTATCAAAAGTGCATTAAGCGTGCTTATGATAAGCAAGTTCATGAGTGTACCTTTAAGATTGGTGATCTTGTCCTCAAAGAGAATCAACATGTAACCAAACTAGAAAAGAGCAAACATGGAAAATTTTCTCCTAATTGGATTGGGCCTTACATTATCACTCACACCTATGGATCAGGTACTTATCATTTAGCTTCGCTTAATGGTAAACCCGAGCCTGAACCCCTTAATGCCTTGCATCTCCGACCATTCTACTATTGAATTTAGTGTTACATCACTTCTTATCTACCTTGCGCTCGTCCCTTGAGCTCATTTACCACCTCATACACCTTGTTTCGTGCATCTCAAAATGGAATCAAGCTCACATGGTTTGATCATCACCTCCTCTTAAAGATGCCTTCCCTTTTTAGTTTGGTCCATGACTTAAAAGTATCAAAATAACAAGTTCTCAATTATATGATTCTGGGATATTCTTGAGTCAAACTTCCTGTAAAACTAGATGCTTCATGCCAAATGGACATCTAGACCGCTACGCTCTAAACTAGACTGCTCCCTCGAAGGATAGCTATGTGCAAAGCCACATCTTTATTATACACTAGACTGCTCCCTCGAAGGACAGCTATGTGCAAAGCCGCATCATGCTACTATAAGTAGACTGCTCCCTTGAAGGATAGCTATACAAAATTCAGCCTCTATCAGAAGCTTCTTGCATTGATCAGCTTTGTGAAGACCTCAAGAAACAACAAAATGCATATCCCATATAGACTTCCCGCATCGATCAGTCTATATCCAGAAAAATAAAAGCAGTATTCAAAAGCAATTTTGATTCATGGACTCGTCTATTTAGGTTTGGATCTATTTCGTCAGAATAATCACCTTATAACAAGTCCTCTACACCCCAACTATACCATCCACCTCACCTCACCATTCTTCACAACAACAAAACTCAAGGGACGTGACGTATATCCGATATATTGTGATTATACAACTCTTTTCACCTATCGACTTCTCGCCTATGCAAGGTACCTAGGGATTCAGGCTCATCCTATGACAATACGTGATTTGTTTAGCTCTTTCCAACTATGGGACATTTTTGCCTCTTTTACCCGAATCTAGGATTATGTGTTGACCTTAATCAGGACACGGTTCCCTAATACTTGGGTAAGCTAACCCTCGCTTCACCTATACCTTACCAACTCCAACAACCTTACCCTACCAATATCAAAATTTTTACCAACCAACAAATCACCTAACCACAACCAAATTGCCTGAATTCACCTCTCCCTGGTCCTAAGGGAGAACTACATCGGTCTGAGGCCCCTCCTTGCTTTGTGCAATGGGCTATGTAGGCAGCACTTAGGAGACATGGGGTCTCCCAAGGTTAGCTCGACCATCCCCTACCATAACCTATCATGTGTTGTGTTTTGCTTAAAAATATAAATGTTTTCACATATTTATATTGATAACACTCACCTTTGTCCTTTATCAATCCAAACATTCAAAACACAAACATTTCTTATTATTATCATAAACTCAAAATCAACATACATATTCAGTTTTATTTAGATGTTAAACAAATACATCTTCTCTATCATCGATGCGCAGGTCGGCATCCTTATTTATTCTTCTACCCCTATGAAATTCACATAGGCCCCGCGCCTCATCCCGAACCAGGTAGTGATGGTGATCGTCGACGCCACTCACCTGGCCTCTCCATCCTCAAAGGGGCCACTGCTATTGGTTCCTCCCACTGATCTGCCAATCTCTCCTATAACATATGAATACGCCCTCTCGCGTGGAGGAATCTTACCTCTAGTCTCTCCACTCGTGACTGCGAAACCTCTAACAATCCCGTTGTCTCATTCACCTGTGTTTGAAGCTAGTGAACTAAACCCTGTAGGCGGTCTCTCTCCGCTGTAATCATAGCTAAGTCAGGATGATCGGCCCTCTCACGTGCACCTCACAGCTCTGCTACCCACCATAATCTATAAGACTCTGTCACTCCTGCATCCATTACCCTGCGATCGACTGTTGTCTCCTCTAGTCCTTCTGGAAGTGTCGGTCGTGGCGGTGAGAAGGGTGCCTTGGCGTCGATCCTCCTGTATGGTCTATGAGCCATGGGTATATCCTGAACAAATCCAAATTGTCGCCGCACGCGATCTAGAGGAATCCTCTCGTACTCACCTGGCCTGTGTCCCATGATCCACCTTAATCACTCTACAGCCCTCAAATCCTCGGCTATGTTCGACATCACCATCTCCCACATCTACCTATAATACTCGGCGTCATCTATCACGGTTTCAGCTCTAGCCTCTTGCTCTGTCTAGACCCATCGTCTGAATCCCAACCTCTACACTCATGTCTCTCCTCCTGGATTGGTCGGCCTATTGGTTGCACACACACAATGTGCTCATAGGCCCAACAATGTAATAAGTATGCACAATCCAGTGTAGTCCTAGTGATTTCACCTGCATGCCCATAAACCCCTGTATAGCTCCGCAAGATATGCAGGTGCCCATGCGAAAGTAACACTACCTTCTATCATCTCATGAATAATACACATCAATGATTTCAGAAATCTTCCCCCGTCCGCTCTAGGTAATGCATAATACCCCACCGCTATCATTAATACCACTGCCAACCTTGTTGCCTCAGGGTGTGCCACAAACATTATACCATAAGTGAATGTCAAACCTCACTGTGTCAAATCTCGTGCGGCTGGACCAAATACTACCATTATCGCTGCCCGCGCCGCGTTAGGCCCTGCCTGATACACTGGTCTTCCTGTAATTGGGAGTCTCAAAATTTGGAACACATCTTCTAACGTCACTGTCATCTCCCCTGTTGGCAGATAAAAGGTATTCTTTTCAGGATTCCATCTCTCAATCAGCGCCTGCAACATAGCATGATTGTGTGTGATCCATGAATAATAGCGGATTCCGCTTAACCCCACATGGTTTATTAATGCCCACTCAGTTGGTGTTACATCCGCTCGGACCCGTGACAACAAAGCTGGCACCCTATCATTCATCCTCAACCCTGCTTGTGCCTGTACACATTAAACCAACAAACAACAAATCAACAAATAACTTCCAACATGTTTTTTTATCGCAATCCACAAATTTACACAGTAACCGATATCAGTTATAGACAACCGATACCAGTTACCTAACCGATACCGGTTATTCTTAAACGATATCGGTCACTGTCAATTCCAACCACCCCACTCAAAAAAACCACCTATAATAACTTCTGCGCTCATTTTCCCCTCTCTGTACCTACGCACATATCTCCAACACCTGATTACCTACCTTACAACACTCACCCCATCCCAAACCTTTTGCCTATCACCTTTCTTTTTCATCTCTACCCACTTACCTTCCCACATCCTATTCATATGCATGCAAAAATTTAACTCCAACCAAAAATCATATATACCTCCTGGGATGCAGCAGTTTGAGGTGGAACCTGTCTTCCCTCTCCTCTCTACCCGCTAGATGCTTCTCCTTGTTCAGCCATGTTCACCACCCTCTTCACTATTACTTGCCTTTACGCCTTCTTACTCCAAGCTCACGATCACTTTACCTGTCTCTTTCCTCCTTATCACTCAATTCTCCCATGCAACTACCCTGTATGGATGACAACAGCCTCGCATCCTCATATTTAACATGTTGCATGGCTCTAAAAATAAGAATCTAAAATTGCCTCCCCAGCTTTTCTATTTTTAGAAAAGCTTGTTTTAACATAACCGATGTCGGTTATGTAACCGGTATCGGTCAATAGTGACCGACATCGGTTATCTAACCGATATCGGTCAACCTATACCTATTTTGATTATATCCAGGCCTTCTCTTTGTTTTTTTGCAAAATTTTGGCGGCGCCCGCCTCTTTTCCCTGCATAATGACATCACTATCAACATCCATCATCATACTAAACATCAATATTTCAAAACATATGCATATCATTAAAACATCATCAACATCATTTATATATACATCACAAACATTCCAATACCATCAACACAAAAACATAAAGCATTATAATATATGCACCAAATCCACAATTACACACACCATATGGATCAACCTCATCATCTATATATATCATCAAAACAATGTTACAATATACAAATTTCCCTGCATGGGGCCTCTATCATACAAACAAAAATACAAAGTCGGCATGCAGGCCACTGTCTCTGTCAAAATCTCGACTCGGCTCGCAGGCAGTGGCCTCTCATGTCAAAAATATACTCGGCTCGCAGGCCGGTATCAACTATACAACATGTACTCGGCTCGCAGGCTGGTATATATAACAAACATGAATACATCAATCCTATGAGGGCACGCAGGCCTCTATATACACACTCGGTTCGCAGACCGGTGTCTCTATAAAAACCATCTCTGCTCCTGGGGTGACTCAGCTCTCTCCCCTCCCTCGGCTCATCTCTCAGTTGACCCCTATGGCGGATCTCGCCTCCTACCCGTCACTGACCCACCGGGCCGTGGGCCGCGGCCCCCGTGACCTATGACTCGGGATTTCTTAGCTCGTGAGCTGCATATGGCTGATAGTCGCCCCGGTACCATCTAGTAGGTCCTGATAATATCGGGTCTCCGCTCTCGCCTCCATATATCGGGCCCGTGCCACCATGGCTAGTGGAGCTGGTCCCCCGGCTCCTAATAGAAGTGAGCCCTAACCTACCCATGTACGCCCGTGCTCGATGCTATACTACCGTGCTCGTGCACGAGGTCGTACTCTACACTGTGCTATGCGCCCGAGGTTATACCTGCACTCTATGCCCGAGGTTGTGCCTATACCTGTGCTTGGGCCAACTGCCCCTGTAGCACCCCAATTTGTGCCTGTGCAAAGCAACAAGCTGCCCCTGTAATAACTGCACCTGGCCCAAGAGACGGTCCCTCTCTGCTATAACAGCCGCCAAATCTGGCTGTGCGGGCTGTGCTCTCATGGCTGCCCTCTGCCCTACCCACCAAACCAAAAATGCACCTGTAACACCGGCGTCATCCACCGTATCATCAGCCGGTCTCTCCGTGACCCAGACTAGGTCCAATGGCTATGGAAGAGGTAGTGGTGCCTCTACATCCTCCCTCCGATACTGTGGGAAGGGAGGTGGCTCATCCTGTCGTAGGCCCAACTGTCGTGTACCCTCTCTAGGGGAATCCGCTCATGCTCCCGGGTCTCCGTCCAGCTATCCAGAAGATATACTGGATCCATCGTAGCTGTGCTCGGCTCCTCCACGGGGCTGATGGCCTCTGTATGGCCTCCATATAATATCTAGTGCGGTCAGGCCCTCTAACATATGCCTGTAGTACGTGACATCTCACCCTGCAATAACCGCTCGTGGCTGGCCCATGACCCCCAACCACCTCTGAAACCCATACCTATACACTGCCTGCGGCCCCAGGCTGGGCAGCCCTACAGGTCGTAAACACACAATGTGCTCATAGGCCCAGTAGTGTAGCAAGAATGTCGAGCATATCTTGAATCGCCTCATACGATGATAGCCCCAGAGCTCTCTGTATAGCTTCACCAAATGCATCGGTGCCCATGCATAGCAGGTGTGCTCCTCCACCATCTCATGCAATACTCCCATCGAGCACAGTGGGAAGCGGACCTCCCTCTCGAGTCTGGGAGGACGAAGTAGGTGATACCTATCATCATCAGCACGACAAGACGTGTCTCCTGTCGATGTGCGTGATACATATCGACGTAGCAGATGCTCGCACTATGGTACGTAATCAATGGGGCTGCATCCCCGAATACCTGCAAGATGTTGTCCATCGTTGTCTCAGCATCCACCTGGAACACCGCCTCCCTATGATCGGTAATCTCAGGATGCGATACACATCCTCTAGTGTGGATCGCATCTCTCCATTCGGGAGATGGAAGACATTGGTTTCGGATCCCATCTCTCGATGAGGGCAACCATCAGGCTGTGGTCCCTATCCATAGCCCTATATCTCTGGACTCCACCAAGTCTAACCTCCCGCATGATCGCCTTTGCGCTGCGATCACATGTGGCCGCACATCTACCCCAAGGTAGAGGCGGCATCCGATCCAAGCATCGTCACCGGCTGAGTGCCTGTAAAACAACCCACTCCATCAGGCCTACCCTTTCCAAAACAACTACCCAATAACCCCAATATCACTAACCCCACCCAACAAAACACCTACAATATCCCCTTTACCTATCCCACAACCTACCACCTACCCCACTCATACACCACCCGATTACCCCCACCCCAATAACCTTTCCTACCAACTCTACCTTTTCCCCTTTCACCCCACAAATCTATCCTACCCGCCTACAACAAACCAACACAACAAATTTCACACCCTTTCCTCCTACCCATGGTGACCGGTACCGGTCACCCTCGACCGCCATCGGTCCCCCACCCCTTATCTATACCCTGCTTTTATGCACCGACGTCGGTCGACACATGACCGACGCCGGTCTCTGAACCCACAAAATCTAAACAGCTTGCGTGGTGACCGATGTCGGTCACTTAGTGACCGACATCGGTCACTGTGGGATTTCGGGGCCGGATCGAAAATGGCCCCCAAATCCCCTTTCTTCCTATTTCTACCCATCTACCCAGCCCAATTGCCTAAAAACTCACCCACCCTACCGTTTTGACTCACCTAACATATCTACCCACTCCATTTTACGATTTACCTTCATTTATTCATTATTTTCTCAAATTTTAGATTCCTACCCCAAAACCCACATCCTAGCTAAATTCATCAACTTCACACAAAGAGAGATTTAGAGCCTACCGGTACGACTACACATCGTCGTGGTGGGATAGGTGGTGGTGGTCCAGCTCCTCCAGCACCTCCTACTCCTCCAGGCTGTGCCATAGCTCCAAATCTCCTCAACAAGGTCCTCAACCAATCAAACTCTGCCTCCTGATCTCTGGGGCCTACCAATAACTCACTCCCCCACTCAACTAGTGCCAACTCAGCTCAAATACCCAACTCAATCAATTCAAAACTCAGACAAGAAACCGGTTGGCACTCAAATTCATAAATGTGAAAATGACATGCCGTATTTTTTATTTTTATAGGTTTTGACCTCTAACCGATATCGGTTATGGTGCGCCCTAGGAAACCGGTATCGGTCTTCTAACCGATACCGGTCAATACTAACCGATATCGGTTACCTACCTAGTTTACCCTAACTCATGTTCTTCTCCACCGAACTCTATTTTTCACCACATCGCCTACCCCGGCCTTTGCTAAATAGCCTTATTTTGAATTCATTGGCCCGACCCATGGCCACAACCACCAATCACCGACTCAAGGCCGCAACCAAACCACTCGGCTTTGACCCAAGGCCGCAACCAACCAATCGGCCCAACCCAAGGCCGCAACAACCCAATCGGCCCGACCCAAGGCTACACCTAACCAATCGGCCCGACCCAAGGCCGCACCTAACCAATCGGCCCGACCCAAGGCCACACCTAACCAATCGGCCCGACCCAAGGCCGCAACCAACCACTCGGCCCGACCCAAGGCCGCAACAAACCAATTGGCCCAACCCAAGGCCACAACCAACCAATCGGCCCGACCCATGGCCGCACCAATTAAGTACCTCGACCGAAGCCCGCAAATTACGATTCTATCCACCCATAATGTAGTTGTTTGTTCAATCGAGCTCACATGTTCGTGTTTTAGCATGACTAGGATACTTGAATTGATCAGCCAACCAGCTTTGCTTAGACCGAGACCGTGACGTTTATCTCAACCAAACCAACCATTTGGTATTGCCGAACATGCCTAAACGTTCCGGTACCTTACCCGTTATATCCCCTAGAGCTACTTCCTATGCCTTGGATACCAGGATTATATCAACCTTGTTTGGATAAACTATCGACCTTTGCCTATGAATTGCTTTTTTGCTCTTCAATTCGTGTACCCTGGTCGCACTACTGCATTTCAACGTGCGTCTACTTCCTTGAACTTACCCCACCATCTTACCATCATCTCATCATCATTCACCCTTTATCAACCCTATCCCTGATTTCACGTCGCCTCAATCTATGATAGATTTGAGGGGGATTACCTATACCCTTAACTGGGGCAACCACTTCTTATTATTGTCAGTGCAGCTTTACACGACAAGCTACATGACAACAAGGGGCAAATGTAGACACCAAATTTGGGTCTTACGACGCCCTGTACCTCGTATCTCGTCCCACAACCTAACCCTGCCTCACCACCCGAACCTTACACACCTAATGATTTATTAATTACCTTATAATTAATAAATCCACATCTCCAACCCCGCCACCTCACCGTGACCTAGTCCTAACCCTAAACCAACCTAATTAAGACCTATGACTTGGTCTAGACCCACACCCATGACTCATCACCCCTCACCCGCACCAAAACGAGCCTAATAATGACTTGACCAAGCCCACAACTAGCCCCTCGGGAGAAAAAGAGGGAAAGTTGGCTATTTTGCTAAAAATAGCCACTTTAACCTAACTAACATTGGTCCCTACGCGCCTCCATTGGTTAGGAAACCACCATCTGTTCCTCAGTAATGACCTCCCCAACCAAAAATAGGGGATCCGGAATTCATTTTGGCGGGAGAGGGAAGTGAAACAAGTGGAAGAAGTTACAGAGAAGAGGATCGAGCCCAAGGTTGTAACTGAGCAACTAAATCGCTGTCACACTCATCCAATCATTGGGAAGGACTGAAGATAGCTTCATCATCTCGCTTTCCAATACCGGATCATCCCAACTAAGCCTTACTGTCGCCACCACACTCCTTGGACCTGTATCTTCATCAGGAACTAGTAAGTAGTATCTTGTATGTTTCTAAACACCATTTCTTGAACTTTTAATTCATAATAATTATAAACTCACTCCTAGATCTACCACCATAAGAACCTTACAACTGACTTCCATTCAAAACCCCTAAATCACTTCCCCTACCGATATCGGTTATCTTCTACCGGTATCGGTGTTATAACCGTAGTCGGTTATCCAGTGACCGGCATCGGTCACTGTGACTTATACCAAAACCAACCTTTCCCTTATTTACCCCCAAACAATCTCATATCCAGCCTTGTCTATCCCTGTAACTTGATCTGAACGTATCAATAACCAGTGACTAAACAAATAGCACGACATTTTATTATTGGTAGTTTAGTCTCTATTGCTTTTAGTAACGAGGTACCTAAATCGTGATTTCGCAATAGCTTCTTTATTATCATTTGCATTAATTTGTATTAAAAGGGAACTGACCACCTTTGAAAGGAAGTCTAATATTTCCTGGGCCCAAGGCAGTTCCCTCACCTATTGTCTAACTAAGATCTGGTGGTCTTGTATTCTTACTTACAGGTAGTCCTTCCCAGACAAAAAGGAGTTCTTCACAATCGATCTGATCTCTCTACGGTACGCGCACACCTTCCCAACATTCAACAGGTATTCCTCCTAGCCCTAACCCTTATCTGTTTCTCAAGAGAATGAAAGGATAGAAGCAACTCTATTCTGGAACCTAATTCTATGCGAAACACTCATTGCAACATTGGTATATACCATTGACTTGGTTTATGACCAATTGAGAATCACCAAAGATGTTAATTGATTTGACATCTACGGCGTAGGCAGCTTGGAGACCTAATACAAGCGCTTCGTATTCAGCAATATTGTTTGTACAATCAAAATTGAGTTTGAAAGACAAAGGCATGGGCTCACCATCAAGTGAAATGAGGATAACACCTGCCCCACCCCACGCTAATACTTGGAACCATCAAATAAGAGTGGCATTTGGTGAGCGGGTTCGTGCAGGAAAGGGTAGTAATTGACTCATCTGGAAATTCAAAATTAGTGGGATGATCCCCGGAAATAGGTGCATTGGCCAATTGGTCGGTGATAGCTTGGCCCTTGATGGAATTTTGATGAATTAATTTGAGGTCAAGGTCAGCCAAAAGCATAAGCCAACGTGCAACATGTTGATTTTGATAAGGTTTGGCATACATGAAGTGTAAGGGTTGGTGTTGGTCACAACATAGGTTTTGTGGTTGAGTAGATAATGGCAAAGTTTTGTGGTAACAAAAACTAAGGCTAAGAAAAAAATTTTGGGATGGGTGTATCAAGTTTCGTATTCCAAAAGAGTATGGCTTATGTAATAAACCACCTGCTTTGTGTGTTGTTCATCACGATGAGCGAGCATGGCCCCCAAAGAGTGATCGGTAGCTGAGATGTATAAGTAGAAAGGTTAATCATCTTTAGGTGGAATGAGTACAAGGGGTTGAAGAAGGTATCGTTTTAAGGCCTCAAAATCTTTGTGGCAATCATCATCCCATTTAAAGGAGACATCCTTCTCGAGAAGGTGATGAAATGGTTGACAACGATCAGACAATTGTGAAATGAAACGATGAATAGAATGCAACTTACTTTGCATGCTACGGAGTTGCCTAAGGTTAGTGAGTGGAGGAATTTCCAGAATGGTCTTGACTTTAATAGGGTCGAATTCTATACCACAAATGGAAATGATAAATCTCAAGAGTTTTCCCCGAGAGGACCGTGAAGACACACTTCTTAGGTGAAGGTGAACGCACGATATTTAATGAGGTGGTCAAAGATGGTTATTAGGATGGTGAGGTGCTCGGAGTGATGTTTGGATTTGGCAAGGAGATCGTCCACGTAATATTCTAATATATGATGCATGATATCATAGAAGATATAACTCATAGCCCACCGATATGTGGCACCAACATTTTTAAGGCCAAAAGGCATGACTCGATAGCGAAGGTTCCCAAGGGGTGATGAATGTGGTTTTTTGTTGATCCTCTGGGGCAAGCAAGATTTGGTTATAACCTGAGAATCCATCCATGAGTGATAGCATCTCGTGACCAGTGGTAAGGTCAACCAACCGATTAATACCGTGTAGAGGAAGCCATCTTTTGGGCAAGTGAGATTGAGGTCATGGAAATCTTTCCAAATGCGGAGTCCCCCTATCGCCATAGTGACAGGGACAATGTTAGAAATCCAATGAGGATAATCAATGGGTAAGATGAAGGAAACATAAAGAAGGCACTAAAGTTCTTCTTTGACGAGAAGGGAAATGCGAGGTGCATTTTCCTCAACTTTTATTTTACGAGTTTGGCATCGAACGGTTATGATATTATGGACTACTATGGTGGGGTCAATATCGGACATGTCAAGTAAGACAAAGCGAAAGCATGGTTATGGTTTTGAGAAAAGAACCGATGGCTTCCTGTTGAAGCATCTAAAGATTGTCCTATCTTTAGAATGTGTGGGTCAAATCCCAGAGTATGAATGTTGATTTCGATAGTTGATTCATTCAACATGGTTTGCATCTCAGAGGGTAATGACCGATGAATAAATGAGTCTTCTACACCAAGGTAGGTGAGTATAGATTCATCATCCTGACATTGAACGATGTCAATCAAAGGTGTATTGTCATCAACCATTTTAGGGTACAGAAGGGAAGAGAGGAAAGAGCCTTTTCGTCACGTTGATAAGTCGAGAGGACCCAAGGAGAGGGTGTTTATGAAAAAAAAAGTTAGGAGGAATGGATTTTGGATCCATCGACCCCGTCGGTGAAGGTGGTGATGATGGTGAAGAAGGTGGAGAAGGGCTGATGTCTTCAATGAGCTCAACGTGGGCCTTCTTGGTAGGTGTTTCAGCAAAGCTTATACCACTTGCGCAGTTGTTATGTTTGTGGGTAGTACATGGAATAACATTATGGCGACCTTGCTCGTAAAAGCCAAAACCAAAACCTTTCCAAGCACATCGGTGTAGGAAGGTGTGGGTGAAATGGCAATTAGTGAGTGACTAGAAGTCAGCGGAAAATGGGCGGGTTTGTGACAGTGGTTCGAGTGTGTAAGTGGTAGTATCAAGTCCCCCATAGGTGATACTTTGGTACGAAGGTGAGGAGGACCATAAAGGAGGTGTTATCCTATGTGACGATCATAGCGAGGGTGTTGGTGAAGACTTCCATACTCTTGTGGAGTAAGGAATGTGTTACCACTATCTAAGCAATACTCCCCAGTGAGGCATTAAAAATGCCTTCCAAGGGATTGGTTGTTGGTATGTGGGTAGGCTGGTGTAGACAATTTTTCGAGGTCGACGTGGAGGTGGAGCTAACGGACTAGGAGGCTAATTAGTCGGCCGTGGAGGTTGTGGTAGTGGTAGGAATGGAGGAGGTATGTGTGGTTGAGGTTGCGACTGTACTAGTAAGCGAAGGTGTAGTGAAGCGGTAGTGGTCATGGAGGTAGACGCCTTAATGGGTATGAGTACGTCATTGAGTCGGTAAAGTATGTTACACGTTTTAAAAGGTGATGGATCACTTGGAATAGTATAGGTGTGTCCTTCATGCTCAAACTTTACACAACGATGCAAAGTGGAAGGAACACAACCCATGACACGAATCCAGGGTCTGCCAAGCAACATGTTATATTGAAATTCCCCCTCCAAGACGTAAAATAACTCTGGAACAGTGTGGGGGCCCACGCAAATGTGGAGGATGATGGTGCCTAGTGTAGAGGTGATAGTGTCATTAAATGAACGCAACATGACAACATGTTTATGCATGTAATTGTCAGGTATGCGCATTTGAGTGAATGCATGGGAGGAAATGATATTAATGTTAGTGCCCTCGTCAATCATAACACGATGTACACGTATATCCTTGATGTGGACAGAGATAAAGAGAGTTGGGTCTGGGTCATCAGTTTGGTGCGGTGTGATCTCCTCCTCTCAGAAGCTAAGGGAGGCTACTTGGTGAGTAGATTGAGGTGTGGATAAAGGTGGCAATTTGGTGAGACAGGCTACATGATGGGGTGTGATAATGGAGGCTACGGGTGTAGGGTCATTGGGTAAAACCTCAATAGATTGCACGACCTCTATAAGAGCTTAACAATGGGATTCCAAGGTTTGGATGAGGTCATATAAGGACATTTTGAAGGGGATTGGTGTAGTTGTTTGAGCATCGCACGATGTGTGACCCCATTAGAAATAGGATATGTGGGGTGAGATAGTGATTTTAGGTGTGGGTGTAGATGATATGTTGGGTATAGGATTGGTTGGTTAGTCGGTTGCATTTTCCTTGCCTTTGTCCTTTTTAGCACGGATACCAACGTGGATCATTTTGATCGAGGTGGGGAGGTAGGTGAGGTAGGTGAGCCATGAAAGGTATAGTGACATGAAGGGCAAAACCCAGTGGTGGGAAGGAACTTTGTGGGATGAGCTGGGCACATTGACATTTGGGTGGAGGTTTGGCAAGGTCGTTGATGAAAACCATGTTAATTTCAAATCTCGGAGGTGGTTCTAGAAGCTGTGGGGGTGGAGGTCATGGTTGTTGAGTAGGCAGTGATGGAAGGGCTATGGGAATGAGTCTTTGGTGAAATGAGGTCCTCTCCGAGAAGGTCGTCATCGTCAAAGTTTCCTTCAGGAGGACATAACTAGATAAGGACGGTTTTCAAAGCCTTGTATTTTTCCACATTATGCCCTGGCGCACGATGGTAGGTGCATATTTTAGTGTCATGAAACCCTTTTGGCTTAGGTTTGAGAGGGTCATAAGGTCTGAGCGGTGGTAACGTGATGACAGAAGTCTCAAGGAGGTTGGTTAAGATTTTTGCGTAGGACACTGCTAGTGGGTCGCAATGGGAAGTGAAAGTGGGTTTGGGTGTAGGTGCGGCTGATTATTGAGGAACGGTCTTTGCAGGAGGGGGAGTGGGTCAAGCTATGGTTTTGGATCTAGCGTGGTCTTGGGTGTTGGTCGTGTTTTCTTGGGTAAGGGTATGGTAGACGAACTGGCAGGAGGGTGTATGGTTGTTTTGACTACCTTATTAGAGGGTAGCGGATTTTTGTCTTTGGGTTACACCTTCTTGGGTAAAGGTGATATGGGTGTACGAGATCTAGAGGGAAAAGTGGATGGGGAAGAGGGTGAGTTACCCAGGGGATAATGGAGGTGTTGTGAAGGTAGATGGCACGGGTCATGCGGGGAGTGTGAGGGACGAGAGACGGAAGTGTACTTGGGTGGTGAAGAAGTAAATCGATGGTATTGGAGGAATGGATGGTAAAGATGTGGCAAGTATGGGTGGAAGTCGTGTCGAGCGCTTGGGTATGGTAGAGGTTTTCGATGGTGGAATGGGTTGATATGTTTTTAGTTTACCGGTGGGTGGAGTTTTCTTGACCACGCTAGGAGGTTGAGGTCCTAAGATGGATAGAAAGGGTGAAGTTGATGAAGGTGTAACTGGCGCAGCCAGAGTATGAGTTCTATGGGCTTGGTTCTTCTGTTTGGGTGCCAGAGTAGACTTGGTGTTGACTTTAGAGGATGTAGCTAAATCTAGTTTGATAGGTGGATGAATAAGGCTGGTGGTTGGGGTGACCCCTAAGGTAATAATAGGTTTAGTCGAGGAAGATGATGTAGGTGTAGGTTTGGATTTAGATGTATGTTGGGTTATGGGTAAGGGTGTGTGTTGAGCTATGATGGGTGTCGTGGAAGAAGTTGTGATAGAGGTGGTTGTGCTCGGTTTGATTGGTCGAAATATTTTTGGGTAGATAGTGGAAGTATCAGCAAGTGACATCTGCATTTGCATTGAGACAGAATCGAGGGTGACCCCATGAAGGCTCTGTCCACATAATCTAAGTGATCGGCTAAGCATGAGAACGAAACATCTCTGTAGGTGAGTTTGATGAGGACCTAATGGTAATTCTCGTAAAATGTGTCTTAGAGATGGGGAATTTGCTAACTTCATCTTCCTTGGGTAAGAGAGCCGAAAGTAGGTCCGCAGGATCTTAGGTAGCTGATGGAGAATGGTCACCTAGAGGCAAAGGTATCTCTACTGGATCCTTCATAGGTGGAGGAGAAAATGGGTTCTCCTCTATAGGTGGAGGAGATGATGGGTGCTCCTCTGTGGGTGGAGGAGATAAACAAGTATCCTCCATGGACTGAAGAAGTATTGTGGGTGATGGTTCCCTAGGTGGAGAAGCCAAAGGTGAAATAGCCTCGATATTAGCGGAAGGCTCCTCCACGGGTGAGGAAGGAAGTGAAAGGTGTTCCTCTGTGGGTGGAGGAATATGTGAGGTGGGTTCCAACTCAGAAGGAGGACTTCGGGCTAGAATTTCCTCAATGGAAGGAATATGATGTAATTGAGAAGCAATGGGTATGTCACTGAAAATAGCGTGGACCTCACGGGTATGGCTATCATGAGTTGAGGTCTCACTAGTTTGATCAAGATGAAGGGGCATGATTAGGAAAGGGTTTCTTGAAGATGTGTAGGTTTCGATTGTCAGGTGCATTAGGATTATCCATGGTTAACTCACCTTTCTCGAGAATTTCTTGGACAATATTTTTGAAAGTGATGCAATTACCATCACTATGACCCTTTACTCGATGATAGTTACAGAATGTCATGTTCTTTATACCATGCGGGTGTGGGGCGAGCAAGATCAAAACCAGTGTGTGGTTTTATAGGAGGAAGGGTGATGGCCCCAACTTTAATGAGATTTTTGGCCCCAGCTTTAATGAGATTTTCTAAGATAGAAGAATAAGGCTCCCCAATTGGGGTATATTTCTGTTGTTCCCGTCTGAATTGAAAAGTCTGAATGGGTGAGAGATTAGATGAGGGGCTAGCTTGATTTGATGGATGAGCTAGGCCAGCTTTGAGTACCACTACATTAGCAGTTCCCTTATCTTTTGAATAATTGTTCTGTGGTTTTGAAGAAGAAGAGGTATCATTTGACTTGAATGTTGAGTTCTTATTGCGTAATTGAATTTTCTTCTCTTCAATGGCCCGAATCTCTAGCTTTTGTGCCATGGTGAATGCTTCATCGAAGGTTTAGAAAGTTTAGACCTGTAGGGTCGGTGAGATATGTCTAGCACAAGCCCGTGTGAAGAGTTCGATGAGTTCGGTTTGCGGTAGTTGGAATGTGAGTTGATTGATCAAGCTACACCAACGAGCAAAAAAATCTGTAATAGATTCGTCGTCATACTAACACGTGGAGTATAGGTCAGTCATGGTAACCTTCTTAATGATATTAATGGAGAAGTGATCCAAGAAGGCTTGGGCTACCTGATTAAATGAAAATATAGAGTGTCTAGGTAACCCACTATACCAATCTAACGCAGTCCAAATGAGACATGGGAAAGGTCCTCAGGAGCAAAGCATCATCGTGGGTGATTAGGTAGCACACTTGTTTGAAAGACCGCAAATGTTGTTACGGGCCTTCTTTGCTATTGAAACGGTTGAATTTAGGCATTTCCCAATGCATGGGATATGGGTGGAAAGGAATGGATGGGTGTATGGGCTCATTACAAATCTCATCGTAGGTGAGAGAGTTTCGTGTGCCGTAAACCGATGCTTCTATTGTCTGCATCTTTTCCATCATTAACTTGATTAGGTCGTTGGTAGGTTGTGATGGATGGGTGACTCTTGTAGCATAAGAGGGTTGGTGTTGGGAATATAACGGGGGTGGCATTCTAGTATATGGTGTTGTCATATAGGTAGATTGAGAAGAAGGCAAGTGAAATAGGGGGTACGTACCCAGAGTGAATAATAGATGAGGTAAGAGGTTGTTGATAGTATGTATATGGAGGTGGAAGGGTCGTGGTGACCCTAGTGGTAATGGGGGCTAAATATTGCGGAATAGAAAGGATGACATTTTGAAAAGGGGTAGGGGTCACCAACACCGGGGGTGGTAGTGTAGCTACGGGTATATACAAGATAATAGGGGTAGATGAGGTTGTGTTCTAGGTGGTTGGCAAAGGTATAGTGGATGTGGCGGGTGTAATGGATGTAGCAGACGCGGCGGTCATAAAGAGGTATAAGGCCTAGCTGAAACGGTGGGGGTAGGGTAGATGTTGGCAATGTGGAGCCAGATGGGGCTGATGCAAGAGTGGGAATGAGAGTCGGGGGATAGATACGGGCATGTCGTATATCAACTAACCCAAGGCATCTCGAGTGGACGAGTGGGAAAGGTAAAATTGCAAGGCGGCAGGATTTTGGTCAAGGAGTCATGTGAACTCCTCGTCACTTGTGGCGATAGTGATAGGTTGGGTAGGATCCATGGGTGATAAAATAGAAGGTGGTGAAGGACTAGGGGGAGTGGTTGATGACTGGCATGGAATATGAGGCTATTTTCTTGGCTTTGGGTCGCACACCATATGAGCAGTGCTGATCGAGGTTGGGATTGCTTTTTCTAAATGACACGAAATACAGCAAAAAATAGGAGAGACTGACATAGTAGGTGGATTAGGGTCAAAATGTTAGCTGGAAAATTACACAGGCTAACCAATGTCGGTTAGGGTAAACCAATGCCAGTCACAGTAACCGCAGTCGGTCACTGTGGAAAGTGGACATTTGGTCAAAAACAAGGTATAAGGCCAAATTTACTAGGTATGTAAAATGCTGATGGGACTTACTGTCAATGGATATGATAAGAGTGATAGAGACTCTAAGCGATCAAAGAAGGTGAATTGGTGTCCTTTTTGGTAGGTTAACCAAAAGAACAGAGAACCAACGCTGGTTGTGTGAAACCGATGACGGTCATAGGGTAATCGAAGACGATCGCTGGACCGACATTGGTTACTATGAAATTGAAACAATGATGAAGAAATTGTGGTTGTGAATTAAAATTAATGTGGAATCAAACCTAGAATTCTAAGAATGATGAGAATATGGTCCAGCACACTCAGATGAAGCTGGAATACACCAACTGTGATGAGGAGCGTGTAAGGAGAAACAAGAAGAAAATGAAGAATGAAATCCTCTCACCTCAAAATGCAAGCCAAGTAGAAACACTAAGAAAAATATGATCCTAAGAGTGATTTTTCTATTATGTTTGTTTAGCTTATGCTATTTAAGGACTGACTCATGAATTGTAGAATAGAGTTTTTGGTGAGGATGGCTTCCTACGAAGAAGGATATCTACAAGGAGAGGTTTCAGGTATGTTATGGTGGGGGTGGGCCGTCCTCTGATGGGGTACTAGACAGAGATAACCAGTAGGGTGCCCACTATGTTGTGATCATGTGATCACCTATAGCTTCTTCCGGGTGAGATGTTATTTAAGAATGTGTATATATATATATATATTGATGTTTGGATAAGACTCGAGAGAGAGAAAGAGAAAGAAAGTGCTTTCTATGATTTGTTTGTCAACCATCAACTGGGAATGACTTCCAGCATATAGGTTGCCCTCAATTAATGTGAGCTAATGCGGAAAAGCAAAATGAAATGCAATGATTTTTAAACCCAAATCAAAATGTAGAATTCGATGCCACAAATAGATGAACAAGAGAAGGGATGCTCTTTCACTAATGCGATACTAATGAAAGGGAAGAAATGTTTGTTTTAAGCACCAAAATAAGATTGCTTTTAGACAATAAGAAAGAAAGGTTCCAGGAGAAAGTTTATTGTAAGAAATTTTTAGAAAAGAAACAAACATACAACGTTTTCTCACCTAGGAATGAAAGAATGCAAAGGAACCCCGAATGGGTCCCACCGAGCGTGTCAAAATGTTTCACCCGATTCTAGAGCGTTCCCTTGAATGTTGAAAAAATAAATAAGGGTAATGGGCTAGGAGGAATACCTGTGAGATGTTGGTTGTAGGTTGTTGCGCACATATGACTTCCGAATCCACTAATCATGAAAGCTTCCTTTTTGCTTGGAGGAACTACCCGAGATGGAACACAAGACCACCAAATAAAAGTCAAACAATATATGCAAGTGGACGTGTGCTAGATCTCGAGAAGTGTGATACTTCCTAGACGGCTATCAATCCACTATTTAAAACAACTTAATGTTGATAATAAAGTAAATCCTACTGTAGTTAAAATGATTTAGGTATCTCATTCGTCTACAATAAGAAAATTTGTTCACAACAGGCTAGGCTATGATTGAATCTGAAGGTCAAGGTCACTTTGTCAAGGTATTGGTATTGGTCAGGGTGAGGTTCTAGGCTATTTTGGGTATTTGGTGGAGGTTTTAGGCTCTGATCTGGGTTTCTAGTAAAGACACAGAGACCGACGTCGGTTTAGGTTAACTAGTGATGGTTATGGGTGACCGGCGTCGGTATGGTCGGGGTACAGAAACTCAATAAAACTTGGCTAGGTGATAGATCCAAGGTTAGATGAAGGTGGAAGGGAAATGGCAAGATTCGTATGGATCTGAGGTATGCATAGGAATGATTAAGGTCTAGGTATGGGCAGTGTAAGGGTGTGGACAAAAGGATGGTCAAGTTTTCATGGAGGTAAATGATGGGGGAATAGAAATGAAAGCAGAAACTAATAACAGATGTAAAAAGATCTACCGAATGACAAATGAATAGGTGATGGTTAACAAAACTTAATGTTTATGCGAGCCTGATGCATGTTTGATAATGGTGGGTGATAAAATGGAGTGAACTTGATGTAGTGTTGGTGCTTCCCGTGATGCTCCCATGAAGGCGAGATGGCTGTATGATTGCTTCAAGTGTTGGTTATGGATGTTCTTATGCTTGTACGATGTTGGTTCTACTTGTATGCAGCTCTCTGTTTCATCACTTATTCTCAAAGGATGTCTCCCTCTCTCATAAATGTGCCAACCTCAAAATAAGGTTTTTTTAGGATTAAATGGTAACCGATGGCGCTTCCCGCTAACCGGCGGTGGTTAAGGGTAACCGGCATCGATTAGGCGAGATTACCTAGGTTTACTAAACTAGGCGAGATCCTCTTAATTTTATGGGATCTCATTTTGTTTTTCTATGCGGATTAGCATGGAAGCTTCCTTCTAACTAGGGAATGTGGTTAGAGGGAATGTGTGCATTGATTTTTAGGGTTTGGGTAGGTCTTAGTTAGTTAGGGCAACTTACTAAGAATAGATCTTAGGGTGAGGTGGCTAGATGAGGTGTCTAGGTGAGGTGGCTATGTGGGCATTATCCCAATTAGGATATTTAAATAATAAATATGGTGAGGATAATGAATTAATATAATTAAATTAATTAAATTAATATTATAGTGGGGTGAAGGGGGCCATGGCTAGGTGGATGTGTTCAAGGTATTTATTTATCAAGGGACCAAGGGGAGTGTGACCCAATTTTGGTGTCTACACTCCTTTAAATTTTGACTCCATGCTTCATTTGAAAACCAATACCCATTTGGAATAGTTGTTTGGTTTCTTTACCCGTGTTTAAAATTCCATTATGACTTACTTCAAAAGTTCTCTCAATTCCACTACTTCCAGGTTGTCAATTAGGTCTTATGACCGTGTTTCCAGTGAATGAGAAGATTGTTATAGTTTTTAAGAAAATGGTGAATCCTATCCCTCATAACCTCTTGAGTCTCTTCCTCCACTTTAATCAAATGATGTGTATAAAATTTCAAGACTCGATTCTCCCTTAATCTCCCTCAACTCCAAAATCGTATCGTATCTCCTCAACAAGAGTGTACTCTACAAAGTGTTACTATGAGGACTGTCAAGCTAAACAAATTCTTTCCCAAATTATAAATCTCTAAAACTTCATAAATAAGTAAGGGGAAGACGTTGGGATTATAATATCACAAATTCATACATTGTTTCCATCATTTAAGCCATTAAACATCAAATCTCCACCAAACCCTAGGTAGGATTTCCCATACACCCGAGTGGATGATTTTTGCCACCAAATAAACTATTATTCACCTTAAGACTTGAAACTTCACTTGAGTGCTATTTTAAAACTTCATCACATGTATATCTTACAAGTAGGCCTTAGTTTCTCCTCAACCTTCGAAAATTGTTCATAACCTCTCTACTCGCTCTTGATAACAGGGGTTTCCACCCTCTTCGTTGTGATATTAACAAACCATGATCAAGTAAACCCTTTCATAACCTTATGAAAATGCTTTAAGATCTATGTTAATGATATATGTTCTCCTCACTTACATGCACCACCCTTTTTAGTCAAGTTTTTAAATCAAAAATCACATACAAGAATGTAAAATGGCTCAAACTGTCTACTACATGATTGTAAAATCTTATTCAAGCACATATATCACATTATAAAAAAATGGAATCACTCACATCCATGAAAATAAATATAACTAGATCTTACCATTCATAATTTACTTACAAATGCATGCACAGATTTCAATGCTCATCAACAACACAAGAATGCATGGAAAAATGTTGCAGCAACAAGAATGTATATACACAATAAACTTTACACAATTTTTTTGAAGCTTTCTTTGATTATCATTTGAATGGAATGAGTAGGAATTAGTTACATTATGGTTTATATATTCTTACAAGTCCATTAAACTGAATTGGAGCCTTTTAGACCCTTTGTATCATGAATAGTTCTTCACACAACACTAAAATTTTGCCATGACTCCAAGACCTAAACTCTTAAACACACACACACTATGATTCCTAGACCTCCATAGGTCAATTTTACATGCATGTTAACCATGAATGACCCATATAGAACATTAAAATTCCTATACCAAGACAGAATGTCATCACAATTCAAATTTTCATGTTTTGTAGGGAAAATGCAAAATTTAAAATTATGAAGGATTTGAACAAAACTAACATCTCTTAATGACTTTGAATGACCCTAGAACTTACATGCACACTTTAAAGATAAAATTTTGATGTTTTAAGTCCTATTTACAAGCTAGGAGTTATGTTCTGCATCATACGGGTTCATTTCTAGAAAATTTACTAAAAAAACCCATCTCGGGAGAAAGGAAATAGTTTCTCTCAATATTCAAATATATTTTGACTATGAGTTGAAGGTCAAGAAAAGTCCTTGGACAATCCATAGAAGCTAGGGCACGTGGATAGTTTATAATTTTCCATACATCAATGCATGCAAAGTGAATATGTCCAAAAAGATGGCATTTACAATGGAGGAAACATAAAGCACAAAAATTGAGATGGATGTAGGGAGACTGTTTTTATTTATTTATCAAAATTATAGTCCCAAGTTAAAATAATGGAATATTCTTAAATAAAAGGTAGAATAATATTCCCAGAAAATTAAATCTAAAACCTTAAAAAGAAAACTAAATATTACACATAACATATTATTATTGATCGTAAAAGAAAACTAATAGTCTTGGTAAAGCAATATAATTGTGATGTGCAATATAAAAATGAAAATGCATGTAATATGGTAATCTAAGTGTACAAATACATCTCACTTACCATAGGATATTCCAATGTGTTACCAATTAGTAATAAAAATTCTAAAATAGGATAATATGTCCAAATTGTTAAAAGTTGACCCATTACAATAATATTTACATTATTTCTTAAACGTAACTATATATCACAAGGTGTAATCCTTAAAAATGATCTAAAACACGCATTAGTGTTTTAAAACATGTCTAAAATTGTCATAGCAAGGGTATCAAGGATCCCCTAATTGTATCTTAAAAGTTGGACATGTTTTTTCCTAATACCCAACAATTAATAGAGTTAAATCAAATGTGAAGGCTTGTCCAATAATCGGTTAAGGAAATAATTGTAAATTCTAATTCTAAAAATATTTATAAATAAAAAAAACTTTAGTAAAACAAAAACATAAAGAAACACTAAATATGTGACTAAGATCTAGAAAATTTAATAAAATTATAATGTTGAATATTAAAGTCCAAGTTTTAAAAAATCAAGTGTGGAATAAAGTGGTGTTATTTGCATCATTTTTCCATCTTGTTTGTGCCACCATTTCAACTTAAATGTAAAAATCAAAAGAGCGGGCCCATCTACCACGGTCTTTCATTTTTTTACTTTTTTATAGAAAAGAAACACTACAAAAATGACAGAGACAAGACAAGGATACACAAATTAAAAAGAGATAATAGTTAGGGGTTAGATATATAGGATAGAAACCAACAAAAGCATAGAAAGGGAAAAATTAAAAAATGCAAAAGAAGAAGAAGAAGATGGAAGAAGTATGTGAAGAAATAATTATATGGAGCCAATGAGCATGAAGAGAACGATAGAGGTAGAAGGAGATAAAAAATCATGTGAAACTAGTGAGAAGCAAGTAGAAGACAAGAAATACATCTTACAATAAAGAAGAGATGTACGTATATAATTTATAGTTGTTTTTCATAGAAAAAGAGATATACTTCATAGTAAAGGCCCAATGGTTTTTCAACAAAAACATAAAACCCATGCAAAAAATAACAAACAATAAGAATAAATAATGTATTACATAAAAACAACAAACCTTAGCAAAATAAATAATTTTGTAATTTATTTAAAAAAACAACAACTCATAGAAAATCCTATAAAGACTACAAACCCAAGAAAATAGCAAATCCTAACAACCGTGGTAAAATAAAAAAAACCAAACTCGTAAACCACAAAATATTTTTCGTATTTATATAAAATTATCATTATATGATTTGTTAAATTTATGAAAAATATTTATTAAATTGTAATTGTTAAATTTTCCTTATTTATCTATTTTTTTAATATTAGGCATGTAAAAAAGTAACCATGCAATCATAACTCAATTATTTTTTTAAAAGGGTGTTCCATGGCATGGGGTGTGGTAGAACTAATGTTCATGAAGTCGATGCACAAGATATAGAGGATGAGTTCCACACCTCTCATATCTACGCCCATCTCTTGGCTCAATGTTTAAAAATGAGGTTCTGAAACAACCTATCACATTTCTCCCGCTTCAAGGGATCTAAAGACTATAATATTTATATTCATGTTTAAAATTCTATTTTATATCCTATTAGGGTATATTGATTTATTGAAATTTTTAATTTATCATATAATTACATATCTTCCTCTTTTGTGCATGTGTATTCACAACCTCATATATCTTGTGATTGATAGTCTACAAGTCATGAGATTCTTAAGATGACTTGTCATGTATCACCTTTTTCAAGGGAGCCAAAAGAGGTTATATTTTATTTTTATAATTTTATTGTTTAGTCTTCTTCAAAAAAATATTTAATAATTTTGTTGGGGATTTTTGTATATATTGGGTTTTTTCATTTATTGTATAATTGTATATCCTCATCTTCTCAGGACAATGTCTTCGTAGCCTCGTAAGTCTTGTGCTTACCAATTTAAATCATAGGAAACCACCCCCAAAATCCTCCAAAAGGTATTTCCTATAGCATTGAGAGAGGATATAGATCTTTTGCCCGATTCTAATGATGATTGACCATTTCATCTAACACTAGAAAACTGCAGGTATTAAGTGTGGGGAGCTTGAATGTGAAATTATAAATCAACCATGACATGAAATATTACAATATATTGGGGAAAGTAAGTAATAGTTTACCTTTATTTTTAAAATTAATCATTTTTTCATGCTATCAAAATTTAAAATATAAATAAAGTGCTTTATTTCCTTATTTTGTTTCAATTACTTTAATAAACGAAATTTAATGTGACTAAAATAAAATTTTATAAAATTTCCACTGGAATACTAATTTAACCCAAAAAAACATAAGTGTCGATTCTTATTTAAATTTAATATTAGGGTTAAAAATAGGAAATATGTTTAGATAGATTAACTTAATATAAATGTACATGTCGAATTATACATATATTAGAAATGTGTAATGTAAAACCATAAGAACATGTGCTAAAAAAATAGGACACAAGAGTAGAGATGCACTTAGCCATTCTATTATTTTCGAAGTTGATTTTGTTGCAGTTGAAGGATGAAAGGACTAGAAATGATCTACAAATGATTCTTTTCTAGTTCTAGAGGTGCACGATGAGTAGGGACAATTTGTTTTGTTATATATGAAACCATTTCATGGTTTTGTACATGTTTAATGGTTTTGTATGATGAAATGTTATAATTTTGTAACTTTTTATGTCTATGTGAGCTGCTAAGATGTATATTCCCATGAAACCATATGGATCGTAAATGTGTGAAACCCTAAATATGACTAAAAGTAAATTCAAACCCTAACCATAGTTAAAACCCATGTAAAAAGGTTAGTGTTTGGGTTGAGTTATAATCAGAAACCACTTATGTTGGCACTACTCCAAAGAGGCCTCAAACAAAATGTAGTTCTACACCTAAATATGTGATATCTATATGGGTGCAACCAACTTTGATAACTTGATCATTTGATAATGATTACGAGGGCTTGGTGTGGTTATGATTCACTTGGATTGCAGGGCTTGTAACTTGGGAATATGGACTCTTGAACCTATTTTTGAGTGCTTTATATATGTGTGGGTATTGCTCATAATTTGTGTTACTTCTTTAGAAGAGTTTAGGAAAGCTTGCAATATTTTTTAGAATGATTTTTCTTATATTTCTCTTAAAATTACTAGATGTATTTTAGTTGAGTAAATTAGTGCATTTGACTTGCTTACATAAATTAGTGTAGGTATAATTTCCCATTAAGACCAATCTATAGGAAAATTAACAACTCATAAAAGATATCAAATTTAAACGATAATCATTAGGGGTTTGGGATGAAATCGCTAATTTCATAATAAACAGTTTGGTAGTTTGGTCTCAAGTTGGTAGTCTTATAGGGTAAGGAGTGAGGTGTTGAAAATTTTGGGCATGTTACTTAGGAGTTATAGAATATTATGGAATGATGCAAGAAATTATGTGAGTCAACGATTAGTGTAATTAGGAGATAAAGTCGTGTAATATGGCTAAGGATGGGTAATTGAGTTTTAAATGTGTACACAAGTCACAATTCAAGGATTAATCTAATACTAACATTTTTCAAGTAATAAATTACCAAATTTAGGTTTGTACATTCCCCCACCTTGAGATGGGAAATAAAGTTTATATGCATAAAGGAAAATATACCTAAGTGTGTAGACACAGTTTGTCTTTTCTCAAGGTGTTTGATTCACTTGAGTGTTGACATGATCTCCATAGTCAGACCTACAATGTAGAGTGTAGTAAATCTTCATAAAAATAATTGAACTTTAACTCAGATTTTAAAATGTATTTGAAATTTGAATTTAAAACTTATAAATTTGAAAATTGAACAAATCATGGAAGGAGTACACATGTTTGTCTCACTAAAAGTAAGATCCTTTATAAAATTATTGGAGAAATGGATTAGAATTGAGAAGCCAATGGATTGGGGTGATTAGTCCCCATTTTTTTAAGGGATACATTGGATCCAAAAGGGAATTGGGTGCCACTTTACCCAAGACTAAAGTAGGTGTCATAGTTCTTTCTAGTTACCCCAAAAACAATTTTAAAAGAGGAAGGTTGTCATATATGTTTATCCATCCTAAAACTCCCAAAAGGAGTGAGAAGAAGAGCATCATATGGATTTATATACATTCCTTAAATCTTCTACCCACGAAATCATGTTATTGCAGACATATCTAGGTGTCAAGTTTGTAAAAAAGCACAAATTTGAAAGGGAAAGATGTATACTCATGCCCCACCATGTATTATCTTAATGTATTAAATGTGAAAAGCTAGATATAGAACAAGGATGCATAAACCCCATATCATGCATAATAGTGTTCACAATGCATAAATTTGAAAGGGAATAAAGTGGTCGCACCCATCACATTTTATACAAAAATGTAGTAAAATTATACTATGGTATATGCCTTATATCCTTGAACACCGTATATGAAACCTATAAAAACTATATGTCCTAGAAAATTATAATTTTTTACTAAAAAAATTGTCAATGATAAAATTTTCCATCCTTGATAGTAGTGTTCTAATGGTTTAGTACTTTATTGGATGGTTTTGTCCCTATGCAAATTTTAATCTTGATCTATATTTATTCATATACCTATGAATGAGTACACTATTCCATTATTTTTGATTCTATATTTTATTTTTGCCCAAATTTCATAGATATCCATGTGATAACCCAACTTAATGTCCACTCTTTTTAAGTGAAAGACATCTTAAATAGATTTCTCAACTTCAAATAAGTGAATTGTGTTCATGTGGAATGTAGCATGTGGTTAGTATTAAAAATCACATTGAAATTTTTGGTAGGTGGCCACCATAGAGATCTTGTTCTCTGAAAATAGTGCATGGTAGAAATCAAGACACAAAGAAATAAAAATAATCATACAAGAAAATGAACATAAAATCATAAAATTACAAAATCATATAAGCACAAAAAGAAATGTCACATAAGAAATCATATAAAATTCCAAAGGCTACATATAAGGTACACAAGAGTGTCACACACACAAACACGCATGAGAAAAGGAAATAGAAGCCACAAACAAGGGATACCAAAGTATCATGCACACACATATAGAAAGTTTCATAGGCCACATACATGAAACCAATAGTACAAGAAATCATGTGAATAGAATAGTAGAAATTAGATGAGGAACATAGATCGAGATATCCTAGTTCCACACAAGGTACATGTTAGCCGCATTAGTTCAAATAAACAATATATATCACAATATAGAATATAGGCAGGATGAGGAAGTGAAAAGTGAAGTGTAAAGAAATAATAACACCTTATAATGCATAAGATGCCCCATATTAGCAAGGCCATTGAGAAAGTGATTAGGAAAAAATATGCCATCATATAAGTCATGTGTATGTCATGTATCATGCTAAAATACCTTGTGAAATGCATGTGTGTAAAGAGAATATATAATATGATTTCTATCAAACCGTGTGACAAATGACATATGTAAAGTAAATAACTAGAAAATCAAGTCATATGTAGGTCTTGAATTTATATTTTGATAATATTTGAATGTTTTTGTGCTTATTCATTTATTTAAATGTTTTTGTATTTTTTAGAATGTTTGTATTTGGGAAAATTGCTACCTTATGGTTAGATCGGGAGGAGGATGAGGGAAAATTTTATCTAGAGGTCATTTTGGGTGTCAAATTTTCCAAGGATATACCTAAAATAGTATAATACAGAAGAGAACTCAAATAGCTTTCTAACACCTATTGGAACATGTGAATCAAACACCATATGCTCCAACCTAAGTGCCTAAGGCCACCTCATTGCCACATTGCATACTCATGACTCCACACTTATGTCACACACCAACACATAACATCCACATGGAATCTAAGCACTAACCACTCAAATCATAACATGTTTCCTTTGTAAGGAAAATCATTCTCCATGGCTATTACAAACATGCCATGCAAAGTGATTTAAACAACTTTACCACCTAACCCGCACTACTTGTGGGATAAATAGGTTTTAAAAAACATGTAAATCACATTGTATGTGATGAGGCGTGTCTAATGAGATTTGAAATCCTCACCTGCTGAAAAATATTATGGGGCCTTGTCAACCGGGTGACCCACTTTGAAAGGGTATAAAAAGGAGAAACTTGTATTAGAACAGGGTCATAGTTTTGACTGTGTTTTTATTGTAATAAGACAATTTGTACATATTTCCAATTAAGCCATTGTAGGGTCATTTTTAGCTTCTAATAGGATTTGGATATTTTTATAGAATTCGAGACGCTCTATATAGTGTACTTATTTTCCCATTTTGGCATTCATTTAAAATATTTGTAAGAAATTGAAGTGACGCTTTGACGTAGAACGTAGGGAAGCCGATCATGCACTTGTTACTTAACGCATGGGATGACATTGTTGAGTATAATCAGAGTCTTCCAGAGGTTTGTGGGAATATTTTTGTAGGTCTTTTGATTCATTATTGAATTGTAAGTTTTCAATTATACTTACAAATCATTTGTTTAATGGACCGGATTGCGTGAAGGCAATCTTGAAGACGTAGACAATTGGTGAACTCTGTAAACAACTTGGTGTATCCGTTTTCCTAATTTTACACAGTATTATTTAGTTTTATTACATATTTTAATCAAATTATGAGATTTATCATTGCAATTATTAATTTACGGGAAAATGAAAAGAGTTGATTTTGATCGGTTTTAAGTGAATAACTGAGAAGTATGGATTTTTATCATTAAAAATCAGTTTGTAACTCAATTTTTAAACACATTACGATCAAGTTTTTAAAATACACATTGAATGGTATTTAACAAGTTTTACTCACTTGCACCATTTATGAATCATATTTTGAGTATCTAATTTTAAACTATTTAATAGTAGGGTGTCTACTACAGGTTTACTTGGATCATATATTTTGGTATTAGAGTTGGTTTTTTTAATAATGGCAAATAGTTTTTTGAAAGGGACTATACCCTTGAATACAAAATAAGGCCTTTAAGCTGGAATAAGAGTGAGAAACATAGCAGGACTAACCAATTCCAGGTAATACAATGAAATTCCACGTAGCCCAGAAACAGCTACACAAGCGAGACTTAACAGCAAAACATCAGCAAAAAAACAGTAACCCGACAGCCAAGAAACAGTAAGAATAACAAAAGAGTGCAGTAGAAGCATGCAGGACTACTTCTTGGCTGCTTGATCAACACTGATCTTGACTTTTTTCCAAGCATGAAACATACCCAAAGCGGTCATGTGGGCAGCATCCGTCTTATCGAGCTCCTCGATGGTTCTTTTGCTCTCTTTTTCATTGCCCCAAAGTGCAGTAGACACCGCTGAGGTTGGAAACACTTTTGGCATGCCCCACGATGAATTCCTCAATGGCCCTAAAGGCGGCAATGTTGTAATCATGCCTAGTCTTAGCCTTCCCAAGGTGGGAGTCCAAGGAGGTCAGCTTTTTGTATATGTCTTCAATCTGACTATTGTCAATGCTCCCTTCCCCCTCCATGCTTTTCTTACCTTTTTGCTTAGCTAGGTTTTTGACCTCATCCTTCAGCATTTTTATCTCAGCCTCTAAGGCCTCCAGTCTCTTGGAAGGGTTATCCATCTGTGCTTCCCGGGGACTGGCACTACTTATGTTTAGCAGGTCACGTGCAATGTCAAGATCAAGAGGCTCTTTCCCTGCTGCAAGAGTCTCAAGGTTGAGTCTCCTAGAAGCCCTGGTGAGTGGACGTTTAGAGGTAGAGGCGAGGTGGGTGGCAGGAGGAGCAGTAGGAGGAATAGAAGGAGAGACATGTGCAGCCGGCATGGGGGTAGCAGCACCGGTGGGGCGGCAGCGTGCAGGGCAGCAAAGGCAAAGGCGGGAGAAGCGGGGCGCGGCGGCGGCGGAGCCCATCGGAGCCGAGCTAGGAGAGGAAGGAAGACCGGGGTACTTGAGAAGGCAGTATTTGTGAATTAGCAAAATAAGCCCTTGATGCAAGGGAACCGCCTGGTATGCTTCTGGAACTCCAAAATGGAGCGCTCAAGAGAGTTTAAAAGATAATGAGGGAAGCAAACCAATCTATTCCTACGGAAGTGGTTTAAAAAGATGAGATGCTTAGCTGGGACAGTAACAAACCTACCTTCCAAGGAGATGAAACGAATCATCATGCGAGTGACTTCATCAAATGGTGATGGAATTGAGCTTACAAGCAGACCCGCTGTGCTAAAAATAAGCTTCTCATCTTCCTCCACAAATCTTCTTTCTTCAGTTTCTTTGATAACCCTTTTGTTGAAGAAGCGGTACCCATCCAGGCTGAGACCGGTCGCTTCAGCAATGAGCTCTTCATTGACAAGAATTTTCTGTCCCCCATAGTCGACAGTCCTCTCTTTCCACTCCTTAGCAAAGCGTACTGAAATACTTTGATCATGTCCTTGCACCCTTTCAACAAAGCTGGTGAAGCCGCCTATGCTGAGAATGTTCCAAAGCTCGGTGTTTTCCTTCCAATCAGGGTCCGCGCACGGCTCAATTTGACAGGGAGGTCCTCCCATCTTCTCAGTGGTGTGCAGGTTACAACAAATTCCAGAATGCCGCTGAGCGTGAAGAACAGTTCGTTTCTTACTGTTGAAGATCGCATAAGACTGGGAACTGTAGCCATTGGTCTTCTCACGAACGGCTGCGTAATTGCTGAACTGAGCCTGCGGGAAGTCGCGTGTGAAAACCCTTTCCCTGTCAACAATCACTTTGTAATTATTATCGGTTTTCGTGGAGTTTGGCATCCGGATATCAACAGCCGTTGTACCTCCCGCGTGCGTGATTTTCAAATCTGGATGACTCCACTTGAAGTTTCTTAAATAGATCTTGCTATTATTTGAAAAAGATATTATTTGCCTCGCCATATAGAATAAAGCAGCACGTGTGAAAGAATTGATGATTTTGATTTTCCTCCAAAGATTAAGGCTTATCTCTAGAGATTGCTTGCTTATGAAGATCCGCATGGATGCTGTTGTGAAGCTGATTAGGGATACTATCATTATCCCAGACAGTAAAATTTATATTAATGCCATAATTGGCCAGTGCATCCGCCAGATTGTTGCCTTCCCTGTAAGTATGTATGATTCTGATACTATTGAAGGTGTGGCAAATGCTTATGGATTCAGAGATAAAGTCTTTAATACTCCAACTGGGAGATGAGGACTGATTAAGAAGCTTAATGATATTAAGGGAGTCCCCTTCAACAATAAGGTTCTAAATATTTTGAGCCCGAGCAACTCTCAAGCCCCAGAGAGCAGATAGTGCTTCGGTAAAATGATTGGTTTGAATTCCCATTTTTCCAGCATAAGCAGCAATCAAATTACCTTTGTGGTCTCGTATTGCTCCTCCTCCAGCTGCTGTCCCAGGGTTTCCCTTAGAGGCGCCATCAAAGTTCAGCTTGTACCAATTAGAGTCAGGAGGATGCCATTTAATCAAAGATCTATCTACACTATTCCCAGGGTTGCTCCAATTTCCAATGTGCCAATTAGATAAAATGTGCTCTTCATTCTCAGGATAACACTTGTTCTTGGGGGGTTTAAATCTGGCCATGTCCTCTTTGATACCTTGAGAAATTTTGCCAATACTGATTTTATAATTCTGCTTCTTATTTCTAAAAATGATATTATTTCTGTCCTTCCAAATCCTCCAGATTAAGTGTGGGATTGCTAATTTCCAGATTCTTTTGATAGCACAATGTCTGAATGGTGGGTTCCATTGATTCCATAGCTGATTAAGGTTCTTCGGCAACACCCAAAGAGCATCAAATTTAGAAAGAACAAAGCTCCAAATTCTATTGGCATAAGCACAATGTATGAACAGATGACTAATGTCTTCATAGTCATTCCTACAAAGGTGGCACCAATTAGGAATTATAAATCCTCTTCTCATCAAATTGTCAGTGGTGAGAATTCTACCTCTGATGGCCAGCCAAAGAAAAAAATTTATTTTGGGGGTTAACTCAGGCATCCAGATCATGTTCCAGTTAAAGTCAGATTGGTTACTGTGAGAAAGATTGGTATAACCAGATTTGACTGAGTATTTCCCATCTTGTGAATTGCTCCAAACCAGCTCATCCTTGGAATTCAGCTGACTTAAAGGGAAGAGGTCTAAAAGATCCTGAAGGGAGGAAGTAATTTGTTTCAGCTCAATTCGTTCCATAGAAAGTCTTTTCCAAGTCTTGTTGGTGCCATTTCCTTCAATATAGTCCTTGACTTTAGTTCCATACTTGCTTATAAGGCTGTCCTTAGCTGTCCCAAATCTCTCCAAGAGGTTGTCACTGAACCAGTTATCCTCCCAGAAGTTTATCTCACTGCCATCCCCCACTTTCCATTTGCTGCCCTGCTTGATGAAGTTTCTACTCTTGACCAGATTATTCCAAAAAATGGAACCATTGGGTAGTTGTTCTTCATGCAGATAGGAGTAGACAGCTTGTTGATTCAAGTATTTTGCTTTAATAACATCAATCCAGGGCTGTTTCTCAGAAAGCAATCTCCAGCCCATCTTAGCAATGAGTGCCTCATTCATTTTCTCAATATTTTTTATGCCCAGCCCTCCCATGGATTTTGGGGTGCAGACCTTATCCCAGGCCACTAGGTGAAATTTGAACTTCTCTTCCATGCCTTGCCATAAATTTTTTTCTTGAATCCTTTCAATTTTCTCTCGAAGGAAGAAGGAATTTTGAAAAGTGACATGATATAGATGGGCAGACTTTGGAGTGTACTTTTAATGAGAAGGCACTTACCAGCACTAGAGAGAGTGGCCCCTTTCCAACCTGCCATCTTTTTCTGAAATCTCATCAACAAATCATCCCACACCATGTGAGAGACTTTCTTAGTGCCAAGGGGAGGCCTAAGTACGTTGCTGGAAGAGCACCTATTCTACAGCCCAGAATTTTAGCAATCTTGAGTTGTCTTTCCTCAGGGGTGTTAAAGAAAAAAATGGTGCTTTTGTCATAATTAATCTCTTGCCCAGAAGCAGATTCATAGAGTTGTAATAAAGCCTTAATAGCTTTAGCTTCCACAACTGAGGCCAGAAGAAGAAGGATTGTGTCGTCCGCAAACTGTTGATGAGAGACAGCTTGGCTGAATGAAGCGGGTTTAGATCCATTTAAAAGGCCATTCTCAACCGCTCTGCCAATTGTTCTACTAAGGCTGTCAGCTAAGAGAATGAAGAGTAAGGGGGAGATGGGGTCTCCTTGTCTTAGACCTCTGCTGCTGGTGAAAAAACCCACAGGCTCCCCATTAACAACCACAGAGAACCTGGCTGTAGATATACAAGACTTGACAATTTTTCTAAATTTTTCCGTGAACCCAAATTTAGATAAAATCCTGTCAAGGAAGACCCAAGAAACCTTGTCAAAAGCTTTATTCATATCAAGCTTGAGGATCATATTAGCCTTTTTATTGTTTTCCATGGAATGTAAAGTTTCGTGCACCATAATCACTCCGTCTTGTATTATCCTGCCTTTAATAAAGCCACTCTGCTGCCTTGAGATGAGGTCATTCATTATGAGCTGCAGTCTAGTAGTGATGATTTTGGTGAAGATTCTAAAGATAGCATTAACAAGACTGATAGGTCTGAAGTCCTTGAAGTCTTTTGCATCCATTTTTTTAGGTGCCAGCACAATGTGCGTGTTATTAAGTTCTTTTAGAAGATTTCCTGTTCTATAGAATTCATTTACCGCTTTGAGAAGATCCTCCGAGCATATTTCCCAGAACTTCTGAAAAAAATTAATAGAGAACCCATCCGGTCCAGGAGCCTTATCCCCCTCAAGAGAAAAAACAGCCTTTTGCAGTTCTTCAAGCGTGACAGCTTTAGTGATGTCTCTGAATTTCTGGTCCTCAATGATATTCTGAGGGATGGCCTCCAGCATGAAGGAAATAGCTTCAGGGTTGCTGACATTGTTCTCTTTAAGAAGATTCTTGTAAAATTCAAGCGCTTGTTTCTTGATGCTGTTTGGATCTTTAGTGTTGTTCCCATTGTTTTTAGAAACCTCAAGGATTCTGTTACTGGCTCTATGTTTTAGAGTAGTCATGTGAAAGAACTTTGTGTTCCTGTCTCCCTCTTTAAGCCAGATAGCTCTAGATTTAAGGCGCCAAAAAGACTCTTCCCTACTGCAGATCGTATGCAACTCAGAAAGAATATTCTTTTCATTTACTTCATCTTCAACCGATCTTCCCAAAGTATCCATTTTTAACTCCAGATCCTGAAGCTTCTGTTTTAACTCTTTCTTTTTTTCGAAAATATTTCCAAAAACCCTTTTGTTCCAGATTTTGACTTGCTTTTTGACATTTTTGAGTTTTTGAACCAATCTGAACTGAGCAGTGCCTTCCCCATTCCATACCCACCATTCTTTTATCCTATCATAGATATCATCATGCTCCATCCACATTTTTTCAAATTTGAATGTGCTTTTTGCTGGTTTAGTCCAATTGAGAAGGCTTAAAGCAATCGGATTATGATCCGATCCAATTCTTGGAAGGGAAGATAGGTAAAAGTCTTGGCTTAGAATCCAGTTTGCTGAGATTAATGCCCTATCCAGTCTCACCTGAATGAACTCCTTTCCCAGCCTTCTATTATTCCAAGTATACTTATTACCATGCAGATCCACATCAATGAGGTTTTGTTCAGCAATAAAGTCAGCAAAGTCCTCCATACCATTAGAGAAGGTGGGGGTTCCACCAAACTTCTCGCCTGGGTTTAGAGGGGAATTGAAATCTCCCATAATGAGCCAGTTGGCAGAGCTATGTTGATTTCTAAAGATTTTAAGATCAGCCCATAGTTTTCTTCTACCACTAGCAGAGTTAGGGGCATAAATATTAGACAAGATCCATTCACACTTTTTCTCAATAGTGACGAATTTAATTGCTAGATGATTAATATTAGCACTAAGAATCATACCAGTACAGTGTCTTCTATCCCAAAGAGTAGCCAATCCTCCGGAAGCTCCCTGAGAATCGACAGCCGCCATTTCAGAACTATCCCAAAAAAAAATTTAATATTAACCATGGTCATTGCTTTCATTTTAGTTTCTTGAAGAATCAAAATGCTGGGGTTACTGGAATCCCGTAACTCCTTGATGGTTCTTTGCTTAGAGTTTCCATTTAGGCCTCTGATATTCCAGGATATAATCTTCATTTGGAATGGTTGGTAGTTGGAATTGCTTGCTGGTTCAGTTGTCGCTGAACCCCATCTGCAATATCCCTCTCCGTTTTCTTAGCTCTGAGAGTCTTTTTAGAGGGTCTTCCTCTTTTTGAGCTTCCTCCAAAATCAGCTTGTTCGTCTAGCAGAAGACCTGGTTGTTCTAGAAGAAGAGGTGTCCCAATTGTCAATTTCCTTTTTTTTTCACTATACAATGAATCTGGGATCCTTTCAAAACCTCTCATTCTTTTTTTCTTTTTTGAGATGACCAATGTGAATCCAGAGTCTGGATCTTCCATTTCCTTGGCAGGCGTGATTTCTCCTTCTTCATGTCCTTTATGCAAACTGTCAGGCAAGTGATCAGAAGCTGTTCTGGCGCTGCAGCAGACCGGCGAAGCCACTGTTGAGATGCTGGGATCTGTCATATCTTCCTTGTTATCAGCTTCCTCCCTAATTAATGGCTGAATTTCTTTCTCTTGTTCTAAACTGTCAGGCAAGTGATCAGAAGCTGTTCTGGTGCTGCAGTAGACCGGCGAAGCCACTGTTGTAATGCTGGGACAAGGCAGCGGATCCGCAATACCATTCTCTCCAGAAGAGAGAATCTCCAAAGGCTCAATCTCTGTCATATCTTCCTTGTTACAAGCTTCATTCCTAATTAATGACTGAATTTCTTTCTCTTCTGATCCAGAAGGGACTAAAATGTCCATCACTGAACCATCATGCTCGTTTACTTCCATGGATACCTTAACAAAGTCTTCTTTCACAGATGTTTCAAAAGGTAAATCCGAAGAAGCCTTCACCGACTTGTCCAGTACTTCTTTGTTGGGAGCTTCAGGCAAAGCTAAAGTTGCAGCTTTGGGGCGCCAGACAAGATGCTTCTTTATATGAGTTCTAAAACCCCTTTTTTTTTTCCCTCTATTTAGATGCAAATCCTTCTGGCTGGGACCTTTGTCATCAATCTTCCTATCCTTGCTTGGGTCCATGCTAACTTTGTTCAGATCTGAGTCTATCCCAGGCTGTTCAAAGTCCAAAGGGAGGGTCATCTTCTTGGAGCAGTTTTTGTCAGAGTGACCAATGATATGGCATAGCTTACATCTTAAGGTTTCAACTTCAATTTTTTGGGTCCAGGATCCAAATCGAGTTTTCAAGATTATGTGCTCCGGAATCTCCTGATCTATGGCTGAGAAAATGCAGAACCGAGCAAAAGCAAGCCTGGATCTGTTTCTTGTGGGTCCATCAAGCCCAATAGGTGCACCTAGGGATTTTGTAATATTTAGCAGTATTTCATCATCCCATAGATGCAATGGCAGCCACTGGAAGCCTACACCAGATTGGAATGGTGTTTATATTTTCAGTATTTGGATCAAAACCCGGATACCATTTTTTCAAAAAAAGACCCATATTTCCCAGCCACGGGGACCTCCCAGCAACACCGAATCTAAATCCTCTTGCTGGTTAAACTTAGCCAGGAAAAAACCTTTTGGCATAACAGTAATGCTTAGGGCTCCCTTAGGTTTCCATTTTCTCAAAGCCCATTTTCTAATGAAATCAATATTAGGTCTAGAGCCAAGAAACTTACCAACAAGGGAGAGGTTTGTTTTGCTTAAGGCTCTATCAACAAATCCATCTGGGACCTTAAGACAGGTGGCACCCTCTTTGTCCGTTTCCCATGTAAAATGATCAGTGATTTTAGGACCCACCTTGAGGTTAGGGCTTTGAAAAAGCTTATTCCAGGCCAAAGGTGTGGATCGCAGCATATCCTCATTTTCTTTTCCAGCCGTCCGATTGTGGTCTGAGATCTGCTTTTCCTCAGTAAACTTTGTCATATTGCGCAGACTTTCCGCGGCCAGTACTGCCGAAACCGCGCTGACTGTACCTCCCGCTTTTGCATCGTTCGTACCCGTGTCCACAAACGTCCGGTTATGGCTACAGAACAGCCTTTCCTCAGCATTTTGAATCGTAGTTCGCAGACATTCTGCAGCCAAAACTGCAGAGACCGCGTCACCATAGTTCTCTCCATCGCTAGTTCTCTCCATCGGTATTAGAGTTGGTTGATCGATGTGATTTTGTAAGTTTTTCTTTTGATTAACGATTTGATTTGAAAAATTATTACTTCTATTATTGGGCATTTGGTTCAATTGGTATTTGACAGTGCAGTGCACTATGGGCAAGTTTTCAAAATAGGATAATCTCGATGAGCTTGAGGCATACAACCACCAGATATAGAAAGACAATACTCTATTGAGATCGATGTAATATTCCTTGGAAGAGGAATGTGAAAAATTGAAAACAAAATTGAAATCCAAGGATGAGATATTATAAAGGTTACAAATTAGTGGTGACATGAAGGGGAATAATAATTCCATTCTGCAAAATGGACATTCATCTCCCATAAATGCACGCAGTGACTCTGAGATAAGCACTGCAATTATATCACTAGTTGTTGAATCTTCCCTTTATAAATCATTCGAACATGATTTTTGTAAGTTTTAACAACACACTAGAGGGATTGGTTCAAAATTACTTTTTAAAATGGTATTTAATGGAGAAAATCCTTGGAAAAGAAGGCCAAGGTATTGCTAACCTGTTTAAGTTGAGGATATGCCTCACCATGCGGATGTGGGATTTAGTTTTTGTGGTTAGAATGAAAAAAGTGAATTCTCCAAGATAGTTGAGACTCAAGGGAGAAACCTCCACCACAACCCATGAAAGGTAAAAATGGTAATGGGAAAAATTCTAAAAGTGTTGATTACAAACAACATAAATATTCCAATGTTCCTTTTGATTATGGATTAGATACACATAATTTGTGGTATGTTTATCCATGTATTTTTTGTGGATTTTCTAACCACTTTGTGTAGCTAAGTGTTGGAAAAGGAAATCATTGTTGGGTAATATTTTGAAAGATCATTATCCTAAACAAGGTTCTAAAATTAGTAGTTTGGGTAAGTTTTCTAATAAAAGTGGATAAACGATATTGTACCCATTGTAACAAGAAAGGTCATGAGGTTGACAAGTGTTGGTAGCTTCATTTGAAACAATAATGGAGAGTTGTTAGGAAAGAAGGAACTATAAAACCAATGATTTTTATCTAACCCAAGCGAGATGCCTAGGCACTCATCGAGGAAGTAAAACCACCTAAATAGGAAAATCCAATTAAGTGGATTGGTAAACAATTCCTTAGTTTCATGTTTGCATAGCTGTGATTGATAAATAGCTTGCAATTTTTTAAAGAAATTTTGTGGGATTTCATTGTATGTTGAAAGGAAATTTTCCCATATTCATTTTCAGCTTTGAATCGATTTTTTGGAGTCACCTATAGGGAAGAGCTGAGTGACAGGTTTATCATACTCATAATTTCTTCTCACATTTATGGTTGACAAATTTTATTTTGATTTTGACTAGCATAATATGCAAGTTCAGTGGGCATATTTAGAATGTCTAATTTTGGATTTACATATTTAGAGTATCTATTTTCGCTTGTGTGAAAATGTATAAATGCTTACAAGACCATATTGGGAATTGTTTGTAATAGTAAAAAATAGATATTTAATTGTTTCCATACTTGTTTAGCACATTTGAAAGACCCATAGTTGGTCAGTGTTTTCAAAAATGGTCACAATGTAGTAGGTATTTTGTTTACCTTTATAAACATGTTTGCAAGTTCTGACTAGTGATCTTTTGCATTGATTGGAAGTTTCACCATTTAGGAATGTGATAGTTATGTAGAAAGTTTGATTTTATCCCCAATTTCACATTGGATAGATATTTTGATCTTCACGACATTTTTATGGATTCATATAACTCTCACTTCTTTATAGGCATTGTGCGGTTTACTTTAATCATTTCCATGATATTTTATAGTGATATTTTTTCATGATTGTGATTCCACATAGTCGTGGACATCGCCTATTGTTGGAATTTTGTGGTCTATTCCATACTAATCATTTACAATATTATACGACTACATGATCAAGGGACACTTGCCTATGTTTGGAATTTGATTCGTCATTTCATATTGATCCATTTTAGTGATATTTTGCAAATTCTATTGGTAGTTTTGTAGGGTTAGAGGACATTGCCTATTATTGTCATTTGGTAGTCATTTCATACTGATCTACTTTTATAGTTGCAGTATTGGCCAATTCACACGGTTCAATTAGACATTGCCTCTTTGGAAGGTGTTTTGTGTCTATTTACACTAATCCATTTTCTGTGATATTTTGGCATTTCAATATTTGGCAACCTTAACCACTATGATATATTCTATTTTTGTATGTTAGTGTGATGGAGAGATTCATTTAGTAGATTTAATGGGTTATTGGACTTTTGGGGACCAAAAGCCTTCTTATTAGGGAGGTGTGATCCGAGAGGTCATTTTGGCATCAAACATTCCTAGGATCTCCCTAAACAAGTATAGTATGGAAGAGAACTCGATATATTTACAATGCCTATTGGAAAATATGAATCAAATAGTGTATGCTCCACGATCTTTGGTCAAAGTTCAAGGTTTAAAAAATGATATATGCGTGTGATTTTAATTTTTACAATTACACTATATTTTATACCATATTATTTTCATGGTTTCTAGTGTGACACATGGTAGGGTTGGAGTATTAACAAGTTGGTGAATCTGGAGAGGTCCACATGGTGGGTCCTCATGCCACCACGTGGCATGCCACCTCATTCTCTATGTTCCAACCTAAGTGTCTAAGGTCACCTCATTCTCTATGTTCCAACCTAAGTGTCTAAGGCCACCTCATTGCCACATTTGATACTCATGGCTCCACACTTATGCCACATGTAAACACATGGCATCTACATGGAAGCTAAGTGCTAACTTATCAAACCATAATATATTTCCTTTTCAATAAAAAGAATCCTCTATGGCTAATATAAACATGTCATGCAAAGTTATTTAAACCACTTTACCACCTAACCCACACTACATGTGGGATGAATAGTTTTAAAAAACATGTAAAGTGCATTGTATGGTATGAGGCGTGTCTAAGGAGATTCAAACTCCTCACCTACCATAAAATATTATGGGGCCTTTATAACTTTCCACCCTCTTTGAAATGTTATAAAAAGGAGAAACTTGTAGTTGATCAGGGTTGTAGTTTTGACTGTGTTTTTGTAATAAGATAGTTTGTATGCATTGGCAAATTAAGCCATTGTAGGAGAATTTTTAGCTTCGAGAGGGTATAGATATTTGTCTATAATTTAGATATGCTCTACATGGTATACTTATTTTCCCATTTTGGCATTCATTTAATGTCTTTATAAGTAGTTGAAGTGACGTTTTGACCTATAGAATGCAATGAAATTGATCATACACTTGCTACCAAAAGATGGGAAAAAATTCTTGAATATAATTAGAGTCTTCCAAATGTATGTGGGAATATTTTTGTAGGTATTTTGATTCATTATTGAATTGTAAGTTTTCAATTGTACTTATAAATCATTTTTTTAATGGATCGGATTGTGTGAAGGCAATCCTGAGATGTGGCCAAGTGGTGAACTCCGTAAACAACTTAGTCTCTCTATTTTTCCTGATTTTATGTAGTATTATTCAATTTTATTACATATTTTTATCATATTATGATATTTATCATTAAAATTATTAATTTTACAAGAAAATGAAAAGATATTATTTTGATTGGTTTTAAGTGAATAACTGAGAAGTATGGATTTGTTATCTATCATTCAAAATTAGTTTGTAACTTAGTTTTTAAACACATTACGATAAAATTTTTAAAATCCGTGTTGAATGGTATTTAACAAGTTTTATTCACTTGCACCATTTATGGATCATATTTTGAGTATTTGATTTTAAACTATTTAATAGTAGGGGGCTACTACAATTTATAGATCAAAACTATAGGTGTAGGATTATTAGGCTTCAAAAATACATCATGTATGATAAGAATAACAAGTATTGCTTCAATTCTTGGCTAACACGTGTAGTTCCTTCATTTCCTATAGGATGGGATTGGGTAGGAAGCCTATGGGGGATAGAGACGATCTGATAACATGATTGGGATCGATAGGAATATGAACCATAATACAAGTAGAAAGAGGAATCGGTAAGGGATTCTTAGAGGGATTATCTAGAATTATAACAACTTTGAGTGCAATAAGTGTACATGATATGTTTAAAAATAATATAAATAGTATTCTATAAGCCATAAATCCATGGGTATGATAATGGCATATCATATTTCCTAAGAATATCATAAATTAAGAAAATTGCAGTCATAGTAGTGGAACTACGCTATAAGATGGAGAGTAATGTGTCTTATAGCTTGAGGAGGAGGTGATGCATTATATTATATATATTTTTAAGATATCCCAAAAATGAAAGTAATTTATGGTTACACAAGTTGTATTTAAAATTTTGATCAATTATGCCATTGTCTAGATAGATTGTTGACTATTAAAAGAACAAATGTAAAACTCATAAGAGATAATATAATTAGCAAGTATATAATTGCTAACACCATGAGCATAGTTGGTAGTAAAGTCATCTTGTTTCTCTAGTAATGGAAAATCTTTGATAACTTCATGTACAATTTGATTTATTGTAATATGTATCTCATCGGTGGTTTGTCCTAATGAATATGTATAGGGTGGTAGCATAAGAGGATCATTTTTATTGTTATTTCTTAATTATCTAATATCATATGTATGTGACTTACCATAAGGAATACATGATGAAAAATGGGTGATAATAATCATAACATTATGATTGTTGCTTGATTCACCAACCATATATGTGTGTAAGTTGGAATACATTGTGTTGGGGACTAACAATAGGCTCATTAGAAGTAGAATATTCAACATTGTGATATTTGAAAGGATCCTTATTTGTATAAATAGTATGCTCATGACCATCATGTAATAATTTGACACATTAATAATGTGTAGATGACATAGATATCATATCATTAATCTAGTGCCAACCCAATAGGATATTGAAAGGAATGTCTATATCTAAAAAATGAAACAAGTTGGGTATCATTTTAGAGCCAACTATAACATCAAAATTGATTTTTCCAATTATAGTTTATCGGAATTTTTCAAATATTTTAATTTTGATATGAGTATTATCAATATATCTCATGGAGATGTCTTTTCATTGGAGGAGAGAACTAGGAAGCAACTTAATACAAATTCGTCATCAACTAGTACTCTTTTAATTAGGAACATGTGAACGTATGCCATAATAAATAAGGTCAATATTAATCTCATATGTTGAGGAGGTAACATCTTAAGGGAACAAGTAAGTTAACCATGTTTGGAGATTGATTTTTAACAACATGAAAAAAATTATAGCCATGTATTATTAGGTAGAGAATCGGGTTGCTCAAGGGTGCTAGTGAATGTGATAGTATTATCATTAATCATATCTTAGAGAACATGTCAAATCTTAAAAACTTATAATTGGTGTTCCTAATACATCGATGGTATTCATAATAAGAATTTAAGTCAATATATTTTCCATGAGGATTGTTTTTATAAACCTTAATAGTGGAGGGAGAGATACAAGGTTACTCTCAAGCAATGCTTACAATATCAAATGTGGTGAAGAAGGAAATTGTGTGAATTAACTTCAAGGAGCAACCCATTACTAATGATGTGGAGATTGATTAATTTCAAAATGAATATACAGATTAGGTATTATCAATGTGGTGGTATCCAAGGTAGAGGAAATTCAAAGATACAAATCTTAACATACTCCATAGATAAGAGGGAGTCATCAAGAGATAATGGAGAAGATTGAACTATGGTATTTACAACATCTTGAGGGTAAACAAAGTAATCAAAAAGAATTGTATTGGAATCCATGAAAATTCAAATGATAACAAACACTAGAGATAGGAAAAGTATCATGTACTAAATAAGAATTGGAAACTCTAGGGTTTGAACTAGGCTAACGATTCAATCAACTAGTATATTCACTAAAGGATTTAACCCTTAAAATAAATTAATGGGGATTCTTATTTAAATATAAGATTAAGGTTAACAACAAGAGATATATTTAGATTAATTAATTTAATATCAATGTGTATATCGAATATACCTATATTAGCAATTTACAATATAGAACCCTAAGAATGCATGTTAAATAGAAAAAGACACAAGATGAGAGATGTGCTTGGATATTATGTTGATCGGTAGGATAAATTGGATACGACACAAGTATGAAAGGAATAGAAATAATTTTAAAATGATTCATTTCTAGTTCGGAGGTTAAATATGAAGAGGGACAAAACTATTAGTTTTTTACGGAACCATTTTGCAATTTTGTACCTATTTTGTGGTTCCATATGACTAGTTGGCATTTTTATAAATTCATATATATGAGAAAGCTACTAGAATTTTTCTTCTTATGAAACCATATGTCATAAAAATGTGTAAAACCCTTTTTATGCCCCAAAATAACTTCAAACCCTAGTCATGGGAAAACCCATGCAAAATGGTTATTGTGTAATTGAAGTGAAATTTGTATTCTACCTACATTATAAGTACTATGAAGAGGCCTAAAACCAAAAGTAGTTCTCCACCTTGAGGTGTGATATGTTTATGGATGTAACTAACTTTGATAGATTGATTGCTTGATAATGTTTGCAATGATTTGGCACGTTTTTGATTGACTTGGATGGTAGGGCTTGTAACTTGGGAATTTATAGCCATGATCCTAGTTTTGAATGCTTCAAATATATGTGGGGGTACTACTAATGTTTATTACTACTTTAGGGAAGTTTGGGAGATCTTGGATTTATTTTTAGAATGATTTTTCTTGTAGTGCTATTGAAAGTGCCAAAAGGATGTTAGGTGAGTAAATGAGTGCATTTGACTTTCTTTTAGAGGATTACATAGGTTTAGTTTCACTTTAAGTCCAACCTATAGGAAAATTATTAACCCATAAAAGATATCAAATTGATAAAATGACCATTGGGTAGCTTGGGATGAAACTACAAGTTTTAGACCAAATCATTTAATAGTTTGGTCTCTAAATGGTGGTCCCATACAGACATACAGGAGTTATGTGATAGAAATTTATGGGCACAAAACTTTGCTAGTGATAGATATTTTTGGACTAATGCAAGTAATTTTGTGAGTTTCTTAATAAGGAGAGAAATCCATGCAATAGGGATGAGGATAGGAAATTGAGCTCAAAATGTGTGAACAAGTCATGCTTTAAGGATTAAGAAAATATTGACATTATCAAGTGATGGATTACAAAATTTAGGCGTTTATAAATACAAATTTCAACCAATTAAGTGTAGAAAATGACTGGTTTTTGTATTCTAAATATTTTGGCGACACTACTATGATGTGGGAATTATTGATAAATTTATGATAAGGAATTTAAGACCTCATAATGCGATATATATATATATATATAACATAATAATTTTGATTATTTATTTATTTATATGTTTGTATTAAATTGTAAAAAAATGTGAAGGACAATTATCTACAAGAATTCAAATGAGTAAAGACTAGCCCACCAACCTATAGGCATGAATGCAACTTCATGGTGAGAATAATGTGAAAAGTGGCAGAAATAGGAAATTAAACATGCTTGTAGTCATTTGAACAAACAATGAAAACGAATTATTTTTTCTATTCATTAATTACAAGTGGGGAATGAAATTATATATGACAAATCCCACAAAACCAGATTTAGTGAGGGGAAGTCAACATCTCATTCATTAGGAAAATTCAGCACAAAACATGTTGTTTGATCAATTTAAGTTTTTTAAATAATTTAGTTTGCAACTTAATGATGTAGAGAAGCGTTCACCTGGACAAAACTCCACAATGTTAGATCGAACTAAAAAAACTCAAAAATTGCCCTTTCACCATGCAAATTGCGACTTTTCTAAGTCAAACCTCTTCTTTCTTGAGCCAAAACTAACCTTCCACTCCTATTTAGCATTGGAATCTTTATGAACCGTGTTATTAGACCTCATACAATTCTCATTCAATCATCAAAGTGATACAAAACAAACCCTAGCTTCAATTATCTTCCCTTTTCTCAAAACTACCCTCACAATGCTTCTTAAGAGCATTCCACAGGTGAGTTGGTGGTTGGATAAAACCACACCTCCCTAGAAAAAACTAAATATTTTTCTAAGAACCCATTGGCCTCCTCAAGGTGTATGTCAAATTTATTTTCTAACTCTTAGTGTAACTCCTTATCTCTTCCTTCCATTTCTAGGCCTAGTTCCTTCTTTATAGCCCTATAAAACTTGTTTTGCTGACATAAATTTTGTTTGAATAACTAACTTATCAAACTAGGTACCTTTATAGTACCCATTTTGCCACTCTTCTTGTCCAAAAATTTTCACTATGGCCTTCTTTACGAAAATTCCTTCAAATTCACTATCTTAGATCTTCAACTAGGTGTTGATGTATTTCTACATGACTATAGATACTCTGTCAAAAATGCTTGAATTGGGAACTTTTCATGGATCAAAAATATGAAAATATCCTTTATAATACCTTCAGGGTAATATCCTACAAATTTGGAGTCTTATCTTTCTATGAAACCTAGAAAAACAAATTTCATCAAAACCCTAGTAAGGGTTTCCTACGAACCCTGTGTAAGAGTATTTTTGCTACCAAATGAACAATAATCCACTTCAAGACCTGAAACTTCATCCAAAGAATTTTTTTGCATCCTTCACATTTATATTTTACAAGTAAGGCTCATAATGTTTTAAAATTTTGAAAATGATTATAAACTCACTACTTTGTCCTCAGAACATGGGATTCTGACTTATAACAATTCTACAAAGAAATAACCCTCAAATTTCCTTGTAAGACCTATGTTAGAATTAAATGGGAATGTAAATGATTAATATTTCTCCCTCTTCTTACTTACTTCAACCTTCTATATAGGCACTCTCACCAATGTTTACAACTCAATCTTGAATGATCTCCAAACCGACTACTACGGTTTGTACAATGTATCCAAGCCTATATCCACACAAAAACTATAAAACCTCACAAAAATCAATGTAAACACATATAAATGGAATTCTTACCATTTATAATCTTTATATGTATTACCTACATAGGTTTTAATGATCAACACAATGCACAAGAACACTTGAAAATTGTCACAAAATGTGCACGCACTGCATTTTCTCCTTCAACCTTTCTTAGAGATCCTTTTTCATTTCATGACCATTCAAATGATGATAAAAATTAGTTACAATGATGCTTAAATATTCTCTCTCTCACCTCTAACCAAATCTATGTCTCATAATACCTCTCAAGTTACATGGTTTTACATTTATTATAACATCAAAGGACCCAATTTTAGTCTAGAAACTTTAGACCAAAAACTAGCCCATATTATGACTTGAATATGACCTCTAAACCTCAATAGGACCTAAAAAAACTTAACACATGTTTTATTACTCCAAAATAACATCCATACACCAAATACAAGCCAAAATTCCCTTACATTTCAAATTTACACTTTTGCGAGGAAAGTGCATAATTCGAATTTTGAAAAGGCTAGATCAATACTAACACATCTATATGACTTTAAATAACCTCTTAAACCTACAAACACACTTATCAAACTAAAATTTGGATATTACAATCCAAAATTGCATGTTTGGAGTGATTCTCCTTCATCATACTCCCAAGGAAAGAGAAAGTTTCCCCATAACTTGTGTTGTGCTAGCTTGTCTTCTTATTTTTCTTTGTTTCCAACTGATGATGATATTCTTGAGGTGGATCTTGACTGAATACCATGCCTTCATCAGCTCCTCCATTCTTCTTTGCTTTTTCATGAATCTTTTTCTTGAGTTGAAGGAGGTTTTTAGGACTAGTTTTCATATTCTTCTCCTTGTACTTGATAGCATGTATTTGCTCCATCCTTATAAGAGACACATCTTAATCATAAATGACTATTAAACTCTCCACATCAGCCTCTTGTTATCCTTTCTGAGTCACCTCATCTTCAAGTTTGGAATATACTATATTTTTGGCAATGATCACCTTCTTTTGATTTATCTTCCTCCATCTTAGTTCTTAAACCTGTATAAACATCACTCAAGAAAAGATTAGATTGATAAAATTGATCTTCATCATTCTTATTAGCCATACCTTCCATGTTTTTAGTTTTTCCTTCAACTGAATTTTATTGGATTCCTCCTAGGATTTGCAAGTCATTGTATTCTTGGACTATTTTAGCACATTTTCATAACTATTTTCCTCATTCTCAATGTCTGATTGTTGCATGGCTTTGTCATACTGCCTGGGTTTTTTTATATTCACCTCTTGTACTCCAAGAAGATATTCTTGATATTCTTCTCTATTAATATCTGCAGATCCTTCCCTTTCATCTTCTTTACTCTCTTCCTTATGTAAAATTTATTTAGTTTTTCATTTCCACTCTATCTTTTCATGCCTCTCTTCAAATTACTCACTCCTTCATTCATCCCACTTGTACTGCACAATCAAATCTCAAAACAATGTTAGCTTGATAAATATGATACTTGAATGCATCTTCCACCTTCTTGATGACTTTTTCATTCTCATCTACTCATGACTTCTTCATACAACTCTTTCACTGCCCCTTTCTCTATCTCACTTTTACCATCAACTAAATTTGTTGGTTCATCATCCATTTGTCCTTCTTTTGGTTCCACAAGAACTTTTTCATGTCCTTCTTCACTCTTTCTTTCATCTCTCTCTTGTTTCACTTCACTAACTTCATCTTTCTTGACCTCCTCTTGCCTTGAGACCTTCAAAACCTCTTTACAAACTTGATTGTCATCTCCTTTTGCTATTTCATGTTCTATTTCTCTCACCTCTTCCTTAGTCTTCACTTGATTTTTCTTCTTAAGTTCATTTTTGTGCACTAAACTATCCCTACCATCATAATGATGTAAAAACATGTTTAAAGACTCTTCTAAGAGCTCTTCATCCTCTAGTTTACATGCTCTATACCTTTGAATTGACATTTCCTTCTAATCATCCTTTTTCTCTTAAGAATCTCAAAGGACTCCATCTTCTCTAGTTTGCTTGATTTTTCACAAAACTGAAAATATTCTTTCTTCTTCATACATGTATTCATCTTTCTTGACTGATTTGCTTCTCTTCAACATGTATTTTGAACAAATCTTCAATAATTTTCAGTTCTTTCATCATAGAGTCACTTTTCCTTTTGATCTTCATCATATATAGGATTATCAAATCTATTTTCTTCTTATTGTTGTGTATTTACAAAAATAAACCTTCATTTGGCATAAAATTTTGTTCACATACCTCATTAACATGTTTATTTGTTTTTGTATCTTCTTTGTATTAATTTTCCTCTTCCAACTCATCCATTTCTTCAAGTATTTCACCTTCTTCAAGGTAGCAATATAATATCTCTTTATCGCTGAGTTCTTATGCATCTTCTACTTCACTTTCTAATTCATCCTCTGCTTCTAGGGTAGCTTCTTCATTTGTACTTTCTTCTTTCATCATGTTTAACATAAATTCCTCAAGAATTTCTACATCCTTTCTAAGCTCTCTCAACTCTTATTCCATCCACTCTTATTGTCTTATTTCTTCCTCTCTCTTTCCTTATCTTCACTCTCATATATTTCATACCAATGGCCATATTAACACTATTTATCTTCCTCTTTCTTTCACTCTTGGACTCTTATCAACCAATTTTCACCTTTAATTATTCTTAACTCTTCACTTGCGCCTATCAATCTTCATTCACACTCACACAATTCACTGTCAAGTAGTAAAAAATATTTAATAAAAATAAAAATCCCACTCTAATACCAAATTATGTAGAGAACATTCATTGACAACAATCTATAATGTTAGATTGAACTAAAAACTCAAAACTGCCTCTTTCACCATGCAAATTGTGACTTTTTAAGTCAAACCTCTTCCTTCTTGAGACAAAACTGACCTTCAACTCCTATTTAGGATTGTAATATTCTTGAACCCTATTACAAAACCTCATATAATGCTTATTAATTCATCAAAGTGATACAATGCAAACCTTAACTTCAATTTTTTTCCCTTTTCTAAAATTGCCCTCACAATGCTTCATAAGAGCATTCCACGGTAAGTTGGTGGTTGGGGAAAACCAAACCTACCCGAAAAATCTAAGTACTTTTCTAAGAACCCATTTTCCTCCTCAAGGTGTGTTTCAAATTTTATTTTCCAAGTCTTCGTGTAACTCCTTTATATATTCCTTTCACTTCTAAGCCTAATTCTTTCCTCGAATCCCTATGAAAAAAATTTTCTAACATAATTTTTTTGAAGGAATAATTTAACAAACCATTGTCCTTTTTAGTACCCATATTACCACTCTTCTTGTCTAAAAATTTCAAAATGGCTTTCTTTACAAAAATTCCTTCAAACTCACTATCTCAGATCTTCAATTAGGTCTTAATGTCTTTCTATAGGATCGTAGGTACTATGTCATAAAATGCTTAAATTTTGGGAACTTTTCAGGATCAAAACTATGAAAATATTCTTTATAATAGCTTCAAGGTACTATCCTGCAAATTTGGAGTCTTATCTCTCTATGGAAACCTAGAAACAACAAATTTCATCAAAACCCTAGTGAGGGTTTCCTACAAACCCAAAGTAAGAGTATTTTTGCCACCAAATGAACAATAATCCACTTCAAGACTTGAAAATTCACCCAAATGATTATTTTTACCTCCTTCGTATTTATATTTTAACTTTAAGCCTCATAATGTTTTTAAATTTCAAAATGGTTATAAAACTCACTAGGTAATTCTTGACTTATAACAATTTACGTAAAGAAATAACCCTCAACTTACCTTGTGAGACCTTTGTTAGAATTAAATGATCCTATAGATGATTAATATTTCTCCCTCTTCTTACTTACTTTTTAACCTTCTAGATAGGTATCCTCACCAATGTTTACAACTTGACCTTGAATGATCTCCAAACTTGCTGTTACATGTTTTTACAACATATCCAAGCCTATCTCCAAACAAAAACTATGAAACCTCAAAAACATCAATGTAAATACACAAAAAAATAAATTCTTACCATTTATAATCTTCATATGTATTACATGCATAAGTTTTAATGATCAACATAATGCACAAGAACACTTGAAAATTGTCACAAATTGTGTACACACCAAAATTTTCTCCTTCAAAACTTTCTTGAGATCCTTTTTCATTTCATGACCATTTGAATGATGATCAAAGTTAGTTAAAATGATTCTTAAATATTCTCTTTCCCACACAAGACCTCTCAAGTTACATACTTTTATTTAACATCAAAAGACCCAACTTTAGTCTAGAAACTTAAGAACTAGGAACTAGGCCCAACTTATGACTTGACTATAACCTATAGACCTCAATAGGACCTCACACAACCTTAACACATGTTTTATTGCTCCAAGATAACATCTATACACCAAATACAAGTCAAAAATCCCTTAAATTTTAAATTTGCACTTTTGGAGGGAAAGTACATAATTCAAAATTTGAAAAGGCTAGATCAATACTAATAAACCTAGATGTCTCTAAATTTCCTCTTAAACCTATAAACACACTTATCAAACCAAAATTTAGAGATTACAAGCCAAAATTATATGTTTGAATTGATTCTCTTGCATCCCTTAAACTATTAATTATTACCTTTTCGGATATATATAATAGGGTTAATGTGTTGCTTTCTATGTATTTTTTAAAAAATCTAGAATACATAACATACTCTTGTTCATTAGGAAAATTCGAGGATTATTACCACTATAGGAAGAGATATTAGGTAATGTATGCCATCATAAACTAAGACCTAAAACCAAACATGTGCAAGAAGGATACTTCCCATGCCCACTTCACTATAAACCACATAAAATTTATCACAAAACACGAAAAATTACTCTTTTCAAGGGTCATCGAGACCGTTGTAACTCATACAACCATCAATGCAAGAACCTAAAACCACCACAATCCACCTCAAAATATCATATGAAGAGATAGCCTTTACACAATTCAATTTTTGAATTATGATATTAGAGGGCAAGAGAAACTACTATAAATATTGAAAGTCAAGACTATGAATCAGAAACCATAGGAGGAGGATGAGTGATAATTTATTTGACTCTAATCCACACAACTCACTAATATATAATACTAGGAATCCAACTCTTAAAATGTAGCCACAGTGCAAACTGCAAGAATCCATCCCTTTGATTAGAAGATCAAGTGGCCCAGATAAATTGAGATTTTCCACCTCTTCCTCCATAGCCCCTTGATGCTATGACTAAATAATGCTGATGTTTATAGAAATAACAACACCTTTATTAGGGTTGATTTGAAGTAAATTATCCACAATGACCACCATATCCTTAGAATTCACTCTACGCCGCATCAATAAAGCAATGTAGTTACCACATAAAACATCCTTGATGGCACGAAAATGTGATCAATTTTGGAAATGAAAATTAAATTCAAACTCTAATTAGTGAATGGGGTGGTAAATGTCATCTCTTGATTATTTCCTATAAAGAATAACCTAGGAAGTAATAATTGGTCTATGTTGATTGCAAGCATAGAAGAGGACTAAGTTACAAGTATAGATCCAAGAAATAAAAATGGTGGAGGAGATAAATTAAAAATGTGGAAGGATAACCTCAATCCATGAGAAAATTTACCACCACACCAATATGTTCTACCAACCCGAGCCATAACCATGCATGATGGAAGAGATGAATATTAATGTGTGTAGGATGATGAAAAATAATGCCAAATATAAGTTACTTGTATTTTCCATAATATCACTTTCCATTATACCGTGTGTTTGGGAGATAATTCCACCATCCAATATTCAATAATAACCAACTAAATATAAATATCATTATCATTTTTATCGATTCCACTTGATCAATGCTTGCATTAGCCAAAACATTGGCCACCTTATTTTCCTCTACGAAACAATGTACCACCCCGAGAACTCACCCAAAATATCACAAGCCTGTCTCAATATATTATATGAATTCTATGCCCGATAATTTTGTCTATTGATCTAGCTTGAATGAAAACCGAGGTTCTCCTTCAATATAGAGGAACTTAATTCTATAAGTTAGATAAATAAGAATCCCTTGAACTAATTCTTATGCCTTATCTTCATTGTTTGTTCCATTATTTGAATTTATTGATGTAACTCTAATTAATGATCCAAAAATCTCGGATCACGCATATAGCTCCCGACAGTTTGGGATTACTATGAGAGGCACCATCAAAGATAAAATTTAATAAAATTAAGTTCCGAGCTTTCCAAAGGGGGAGTTTGTTCCCCAATTAATGGATCTACCTAAATTATAATGGTAATATTTAATTATGTTCTCATAAGAATGTGTACAACATGAAGGCCATCAAGTAGGTTCGCGTACATTTCAAAGCCCTTGGATGGAGCACCAATGCATTCAAAAATTGGGCACATTCTAATGAATTTTTCTTGTATGTCATTAATTGCTATTAAGTAATAATTTACTTTATAATAAAAAATAGAAAGTTAGCATAAATTGATTTTGGAATATTTTAATAATTATTAGATATTTTCATTTTAGGTGAATAGATCATCAATTTTAGTTGATGGCCCTACTTTTTGATAGGGTGATGATGATGATGAAGAAAAATAAAACTATGGATATGACTACTATTGATTACATGGAACATAGATTATGATGATGATAATGAGATCCTATAAATTATGTTGATGAGTTATAGACAATACTAGTTCATAGTCATAGTCGTTACATAATTTGTAATTCAAAACTCATATTATTGTATTGCGGATGAGAAATTAATTATTTTCTCGCTTTAACAATATATCATTATATTTTTATTATCTTACTTCTAACATTATTTTATGTTTAGAAATGTGTGTGTGTGTGTGTTATTTTAGCAAACTTATGTTTATTTGTAAATTATGTTTTTTCCATCTATGATATCGTTTTTAAGCATTCTAATTTATATTTAAAAATAACTTATCTTTATCTACAATGGAAATGTAAATTCAATATCCTATTTTAATAGATTAATTTATATTTAAAATATATATTAAATCATTTAACATTTAAAATATAAATCTCTCTCTTTGTTTTATATATATATATATATATATATATATATATATATATATATATATATATATATATATATATATATATATATATATATATATATATATATATATATATAATGTCATATTTATGCCACTTAATTATCATGCAAACATGTGTTTAGCATCACTTATTCATGGCATATATGTAAATAGATGTGGGATGAATTTGGGATATACGGGAACCATTTTTCACACCATATATATATATATATATATATATATATATATATATATATATATATATATATATATATATATGCCACTTAATTATCATGTAAACATGTGTTTAGCATCACTTATTCATGGCAATTGAATAGGAATGATAATGGCATGAAAGCAACATTGATAAAAACACTTAGTCACTTCAATTTTTGCCAATTTTGTGGCCCTTAAAATGATGCAATTTTCTAAAAAAAAACGTGACCAAAAATGAATCAAAATAATAAATTTGATTTTTGACGACCCTAAAAGTGATGCCTTATGTACTTTATGTAGTAGTGTAAGTTTTCTCTTCTCCTCTTTTATTCCATTCCATATTCAAAACAATTCAAACAACACCTAATAGCTCATAAAATAATACCTTGGCCCTTCAAAACAAATTTTTATAAACATACAAGTGAAATAAATGTTTTTTTAATGTGTTCATTGAATTTGGGCAAAATTTTCTAAATTATACATTTTTCTAATGTACATCATGACTCACTTGCATCAACACAAGCATTAGAAAAAGAAAATATTAAGAATGCAAATATATTTTTAAAAATAAAAAATAAAATACATGACTTCATTTTGTAGGTAAATGTCATTATTAAGGCAATTTGATTAAAATGAATCCCAATTAGCTGAAATTGCATATATGCAAATAGATGTGGGATGCATTTAGGATATAGGGAACCATTTTTCACACCATTTGATCCCTAATACACATAATATGATAATTTAATGTGTATTAAGGATCCATCACCTCTTTTGTGTCAATCTAGATTAATACATGAACTACAATAATTAGACATGTATTAGGGCTCAATTAGTACAAATGGGGTAATTCCACTCCTAATACACATAGTGCAATTTAATGTGTATTATGGTTTGATTGGTCCCATTTATGTTAATTGAGATCAAATATACCTAGTGTGAAAATTAGATATGTATTAGGGATTGATTGGTACAAAAGAAGGCATTCCAATCTTAGTATATACAATATGAAAATGTAATGTGTATTAGGGATTCAAATGCCTCGTTTGTGTCAATTGATTCCTACTACACATATTGCAAAATAAAATTAGTTCAATTGGAACTAATCAATCCCTAATACACATAATGTTACATTTTAAAGTGTATTAAGGATCAATTGCAACATATGAGGCCAATCGAGGCCTAATACACATAATGTGACAATTAAATGCATATTAGGGATCAATAGGCCTAATTTTTTCGAGTGAATTTCTAAAACATGTATTTTGATAATTAAATGTGTATTAGGGATCGATTGGTTCAAACAAGGCCAATCGATCCCTAATATACATGAAGTAAAATTTTAAGGTGTATTAGGCTTAATTAGCCTCATTTGTGCCAATTGAGATCTAACACACTTAGTGTGACAACTAAATGTATATTATGAATTGATTAGTATAAAAGGGGTCAATTGATCCTAATACACCTGATACTGATGTTTTAAATTGTATTAGGAATTGAGTGGTGCAAATGGGTTCAATCATTCCCTAATGCACACAATGCAATAATTTAACATGTATTAACACTTAATTAGCCTTGTTTGTTCCAATCGAGACCTAATGCATGTAAATTGATAATTATACATTTATTAGGGCTTGATTCATACAAATGAGGACATTTTTCATGCCCATAATTTACAATCTAAAATCGCAACTGAAACCATGGAATTTTTTTGTACACGAGATGTGTTTATTATATAATATAACATCACTTAATTCATTTTACCACACACACTTAATACATAAACAAAAAGATCATGTTCATGAGTACACACCTACCAATGTATTATTGAGGACCAAATAAAAGAATGATTTTAACAAGCTACAAGAACTCACAAACCACCTCCTCCTAAAGAGGTCATACGACCAACTTCATTCCAACTCCGGTAAGAGTAACAAACTACGATCATGGGGATTATTTCTAAGTTTGATCATAATAATCTTATAGGTATAAATCACATAGATCATACATTATTTATTAAACATTAGGCTATGTTTTATAAAAGGTTTATAAGGAGATACACGCCTTCTAGGATCAAGGTACAACTTACTGAACAAAACACATTCGATGCCAAATTTATTACTAGTTATGAAGAGGTAGAACCCAAGGTTGAGGCGTGATGGGTCCAGGACACTAGTGGATAGTCACTTAAGTATGGTCCCTTCTATGTGGTCACACTAATAAAAATTGGTATCAATTTATGTCAATAAACTAAACCAAGATAGAGGGTTTTTGTATGACATTTAAGACCCATATTACATATGCAATGTGATATATAACATGTGGGTCCATAGTGATATTTTCCCACATGATTCAAGGTCTCCCCAACTTTTTATGATTCAACCAAAGAAGATAGATGGTAACACATATTTTGGAGATATACTATTTATAACAAGATTGATGTTCCTTTCATTATTATGCCACATGTGTGCTATTCAGTATTAGAGTCGGAAACATAGTAATGTTTTCCAAGTCTTACAATTTTCCATCCACATTAAATTAAAGTAAGTTTAACAAGGAGTTATGTAAAGATAATGCCCAAGTAAGGGTTTGTCAAACCAACATTTCTTGAAGGTCACATGATGTAACTCTCTTCGTAGAAGTTGCACAAAGTGAGATGTGATCTGATGTAGAGCTACATCCACTTACAAACATCCACTATTTTAGTTAGATCAAAATCTCCAAAATAATACTTTACAAGTAAAAATACTCACCTTTCAAGGCTTATAACTCTTCCTTATTAAGACAAATTTGACCTTAAACCTCAAATTGGGATTGCATTCTTCACTTACCATGTTACTATATCTCATGCAATGCTTATTCAATCATCAAATTGATACAAAACAAACTCTATCTTTAATTCTCTTCCCTCTTCTCTAAACTACGCTCACAATGATTTTTAAGAGCATTCCACATGTGATTTCATGGTTGGAGCTATCTATAACTACCCAAAAAACAAACCCATTTTCAAGCACCCTTTATGCTCCTTATGGTGTAGGAAAATTTTGGGTTTTCAACTCCTTTTCTAGATCACTTTTCTATCAAGCTCCTTCTTCACTTGTTTCGAGCTCTTTGTAGCCCTTATCTAAGACCTTTTGAGACATAATTTTTATTTAATGAATCTTTCCACACATTACCTATCTTTTTAGCACCCACTTGAGGATTTTTTCAGTGTACCAAAATTCAAGTCACCTTTCTTTATAAAAATCCTGAACAAATCCTCTGCTTCAGGTTTCATTTAGGCCTTTGATGTCTTTCTATAAGGACTGTAGGTACTCTGTCCCAAAATGCATGAAATTGAAAACTAGTTGAGGGTTAAATTTTTTTGAAATATATATTATAACTCCTTCAAGATGATATATTGTCATTTTTAGAGCTTGATTCTCTCAGAGAACCCATGCATGAGGCAATTATTTCAAACCTTATGTATCAAATATTCTTCTACGGTGTGCTAGGTGAATGTTATCAACTATGATTATTAGGGACATGAACAAAATTTTTAAAAACCATTAATTTATGAAAGGTGGGGTCATTTAGATCATGTGTATCAAATTTTGTTCCTTAAAATGGGGTTATAGTCCTCCAACATATTATTCACCTTAAACCCTAGGATGGTTTTAACAATGAGCCCAAGAAGGATAATTTACCTATTTACTCCTAATCAATTTCCAAATACAAATATCAATTCCTATAGGAATGTGTCATCCAAATCCATGTTTTTAGAGCACAAATTACTAAGAATATGCTAACAATATCTTAGAAACCAAACTTCATACCTTCAAAATAAAGAACTTCACCTTTGAAAATGGACTCATGTGTGAGCAATTAAAATTCAAAATCACCTTGAATATTACCATAAAAATATCAAATCTCATTCAAACACCTACATGCACACTAATCCCTTGTAATTAGTAGTGATCTAGTGAATACTTAAGCTACTTTCATCATCCTTTGACCGTATATCCTCCAAGATTGTTCTTACAAAGACACAAAACAAAGTTATTCTTTCTTGTTAAGATATTTAATGGCTAAACCATGTTAAGTTCACCAAAAATTATTCAATAAAATAAAAATCACCTTCTCAATGACTGAGCACAAAAATTGATGAGATAAACCAAACACTCATTAACACACTTTTCTAAGCCATTCGGAATAAGAACATTATCATACAAAACCAAAGTTTTCTTCCATTGCATTCAATCTCCAATTTACAAAACTCTCTCATTTTTCTCTCAGCTATCTTCTCATGAGCATCCTCTCTTCACTTTGATTAACTAACTTATTTTATGAGGTATTCTACTTCCTTTCTCTACTACACACAAAAAATCTAACTAACTTGCTTCATATTATGAATTATAATTATAAGAAAGACACTTTCTTTGCATTTTGAAGTTGAAAAAATCATTATGCTTATATACTCCCCAAGAGTCTTTCATGACATCAGTAACACTTTAACTTGACCCACTAACATCTAAGACTCTAACCAAGAAGTTCCATTTTCCTTACATGCCTTATAGGATCTCTTGCAATTTAAATTTTTGAATTATGAATTTTGGAGGTAAAATGATTTATTTCTCTTATGAAGGGAACCTTGACTTTTCATGAACCCTATTGACCTCCTACAACCTATAATGATGTCTACAAACCCAAACCAGATGCCTTGGATTTGATGCCCATGTATCATGATCTATACATTTATTTCTTGACTAAGAAGAGAATATTAAGCTCATTGAGAGATAAGCTTGCCTCATGTTACATATCCCAATCATTTTTTTTTCAAGAGATTATTTTTATGATAGGTCACTTTCATAAGTTTTTAGAATGCCATATTTTCAATGTTTAGGATTATGGGAGGTAAAACCGTCATATTTTTGCTAGTTGTATTTTACCAAGTTGTGGTCTCAAGAAGTGTTTTAAAACAAGTGAAAATAGAGCTCAATGCACATCCAAATATGATCTAAATAAACATCTCCTACTTATATGTTTCACATGACTAAAATATTTCATTCACAATAGAAATTTCATAATCCTCGCTATTATTTTCATATGTTATATACATTAACCAACTATTAAACAAGACCTTCCAATTATATTTTATTACATTTCCTAATCTAGATTTATAATTTATCTTTTAAAATAATTGTACACTTTTATTAAAATCAACAATAAATAAAATCCTTGAATAACACCAAGCATTTTTGTTATTGTTTTAGTGCTAACCATCTGTAATAACATGTCTCACAATGAAAACTATCATAGATCTCGCCATCTTATCTAACAATGATATCACACTATTTCATTTTCCTTTTTGAGAAAGAGTGAGTTTATTATTTTCACCCTAAATTTTATCATTTCATTTCTCTTCAAATTCTAGAAAGAGAATAGGGAGAGAGAAATCAATATCTTCACACAATGTCACATTTCCTTTATATTTCTAAGTTCTATAGAGAGAGTAGGGAGAAAGAAATCACTAGCTTCACATAATGTTACTTTTCAATTAGTTTTAGATAGATAATAGGAAAGAGAAATAATTACCTTCAAACAAAGTCACTTTTCAATTATTTTACCTAGATCTAGAGAGAGAATAGGGGAGAGATCATTTATCATATTCACACAATTCTCAACTTCTTATAGAGATCATAGAGAGATAATAAGGTTCAACATATTATCATACTCAATAAGTTTTTTCTAGTAGCATCAAAACTTGTGTTAATGGATAAATCATGATACAACTCAACATAATTAAACATGTTTCCATTATGCATTGATGCATGTCCATACCTTACTACGCAAGGCTATTATTTTTCCATGATTGCAAGTATGCTTTGGAAAAGGTCATGGGGTTTGGCTTTAAGCCCATAAATTGTTGTTTGCTTAAACATATGCATGACCTTTTCAACAACCTTGTGTTGTGAATATGTTGGAAAAGGTGGATTTATCTTATTAGGAATCTATTTGCATTTGGTGAGACAACCTCAATTCCTCTTGAGAAGAAGTGATTATTCCACTCCATGAGGGACATCACACTCTTCCTTATGGTCAAACATTTAGTTTCCAATATCCACATCTCCCATTTTTGCATTAAAATTTTCAAGTCCTTTTACCACATTTTTCATGCATGTCGGACCAAAAATACTTTTCACTTATGTTTTGATGGATATTTGTGTCTTGTTCAAGATCTCCCTTTTTAGCATAGGATGGGAGGATGGAAGTACAAGATGTGGAGTTTGTATTTACACCTTCCAGTCACCTTTTATTGTAGTATCAAGGACCTTTTCAAAAAAATCATTCAAGGTGCATACCTATAATTATTAAGTCCATGAGATTGTATTTCTCCCTTGCATTTGTCAATCAAATCACATTCCTTATAAATGCTTCCACATTTTACATATATTTCTATTAGATTACTTACAACTACAACATCTATTGGGATTCCCTTCTCTATGATGTTATGAAATTTTCCTAACCTAATCCAAAATTCTTTTTTGTTGTTGGCTTGACACTTTGCCCCCATAACCAACTCACTCTTGACCAAATTTCCCCAAATCTAACAAAACAATACTACAACCAAAAAAATCCTAAACATACCAATCTAAGGTGGTTAACGAAGCACTTGCAATTTTTTACATGTTATAACCTCTCCAATGTGGTTTAAGCAAGTGTTTTCCTAGGATATGTTATTTTCTACCTCACTCGGCTTATTTGATATTGGTATCGTTACAAATAACAAGTTAATACTCATCTAGGATTAGATTTGTAATTATTAATGCACCAAAAGAGTGGGAATTTCTCAAATACATGTGCTAGAATGACACACACACACTATGGGGAGAAAAAAATTACTCTAGAAATATCCTCATTACAAATCATACCTACATTCACATATATACAATTTAAATCAGTTTTCCTATCTCATTAAAGTATGCCCACACAAATATGTCAACCAAGACACATGGAAAAGGAACTAACAAAAATTCTAACCTAAGGTAATCCCCATTCATGTGAATGTTTAAGTTTTCTTGGCATGGACATGTCACTCCATCATGGTTTGATCACAGCTAACCACCTCAAGAAATAGGCTCATGCCCTCTCGACCAAGGAAATAGAGTAGGGCACTACACCATTCCAACCCTAATACACACAAAGTGACAACTTAATGTGTATTAGGGATCAATTGACATCATTTACACCAATTTATCCCTAATACACATTTTATAAGAACTAAATATGTATTATGGTTTGATTGGTTCAAATGGGGATAATTGAGCCCTAATCCATGCAATATGAAAAAATAAGGTGTATTAGGGATTGATTTATAAAAACACGTCCAATAAAACCTTGATACACATATTGCAACAATTTCATGTGTATTAGGATTCAATTTTCAGAAACGGGAAAATTGATCCTCGATACACATAATGAAAAAATATAATGTGTATTAGAGCTCGATTGGATCCATTTGTGCCAATCTATCTCAGTATACTATCGATGTGACAAGTTAAGGCTTGTTATGATTCAATGGGAAAAAATGGGGCCATTCGGCCCTTAATACACATCATATGGATTTTTAATATATATTAGGGACTTGTAATAATTTTATAACCTTGAAATTTTGAAAGAGAACAACATATGCCATATATTATTTGTAATGTGTATCTATAATCAAATTATACTATAAACTAGCATCATACCCCTATATTTGTAAAAAAATATAGTGTAATTGTGTTGGATTTTGTATGATAGTGCCTACTTCTTTATATGAACCGAGTGTATATTTTGCATTCATAGAAAATTATAAAATCGATTTTTCAAATTGTATTAGACAAAATTGGTAGATAAAGGAAAAAATCAGTTGTTGATTGTTTTCCATGTTTGATAGATTTTTCCACCATTAAATTATGTATTTTAAATTGTATGTAACCATATATCTTATGCTTATAGCCTTGTTCACCATATTTTGTATAATGTATTGTTTTTTTAAAGTGAGATTTTAGCTCTTGTCATAAGCCCACTAAATACCCCCTCTTTTGAGGGAAGGGAGATATAATGTAGATCACTTGTCTTAAAATAAATCTGAACTATACCATATAATGTAGAGGAATAAATTAATGTGTAAGATCACTTTGTATGTGAAGAATAACCATACATTTCCAATTTTATATATAACCTACCATACCTAAGGAGTGTATGATATAATTCATGGCACAAATTAGAGGAATTCGTGATGTTGATCATGACACTAAGTGTACCAAACACACAAATTCACACATAAGACCAAAGAGAATTCCAAGAGGTCTCATAAAAGGGACACAAGAGTGTTACACAAACAAACAAACAAAAAAAAAAAAACAAGGGATGAGGTCCATACAAGAAAGGCTATTGAGGCCAAAAACAAGGGGAATTAATATGCCACACACATAAAAAATTCCAAGGGCCGCACACAAGGGAAAAGTACTTGACAAATCCATTTTATTCAAGCAAGTAAAGATTATGTGAATAGAACAAGAGACATTAGTCTATTCCATCCATATGTGTTAGTGTTAAATCATGCTACAAGCACATCATAATGTAAGCCATGAACACATGAAAAATACATGTTAGAAATAGAAGGAGATATAAAGTAGTATAGAAATATATCGATTATATAGTGTGATTTGTAAACAAATATTCCCCCCAGTAAGGTAAGGCTATTGTGTAAAGTGCAATTCCAACGTCTAAAATTAATTTATAATCATGTGTGTCTTAGATCATGCTCACATACCACTTGAGATACATATGTGTATTAAAAAATAAAGTATGTTATCTACCAAATCATGTGATAAAAAAATATAAAGTAGAAAACTAGTGGCTCGAGTCATACTCAAGTCCTAGTTTTAGAATTTATGGAATATTTTTGTTTTTGGATATTTTGAATTTTTGTTTCCTTGTTTTTGAATATGTTGCATCATCAGAAAAATATATACCTGGAGATCCCATTAGAGGGATGATTCCATGAAGTTCTTATGTAATATCCATCATCGATTGGAATGAGAATTTGTTGATGCTTATAACAATATTGTCCAAATTATTCCAATATTTTTAAAACCATAATTGGAATAATAATTTTTACTTATGATGTCATACTTTATGTGTAGCAATGTGAAATATCATTGATTATGTTGCATGCTTGTTAGATTCTTGGATTTCATGTGTGGTTTTTTGTGAAGCTTGATATTGATCAGCCGTACATTTTGAAATGTGTTTTCCGTGTTCAATTGGTTTCCTTTGTAGGTGTATCTTTCTTTTGTGATTCCTTTTAAAAACACTTGCTTGAATATAGGGTTTCTATGTCTTGTGCTTGCACTTCTCTTTTAATAATTGTTTGTTTTATGGATTTTATTTTAGTAAATTCCCTTATTATAACTTGTTGCACATTTCTTGTTCGATTATACCTTTTGATTATCTATTTAATCCTTTTGTAACCATTATTGTCCCATTTTTTTATGTGCCTTTTCAAAAAATTCCCAATATAATTGTTTTTGTTGCAAATTTCTAATTTCCTATTGTATCTCACGAGTCCTCATTTGTAGGTTTTTTCTCAATTATAGAAGGTGACCTAGAATGTATTGATGTCATAGTAGACGTATCCAATTGAAAATGATGCTTGTTAAAAATTTCATGTTACATGATATGTTGCAAAGATCAACACCTTTTTGTATGATGTCCCACAATTTTGTGATAAGTACAATAAGGTTTTGATTTAAATGGCCACTTATGTTGAGAGGTTGTTTTTGAATACCCATTAGACCTAATTTGATGTTGTTTTCATAGTGATATCTTTATTCTTAATCCATACTTGGGATGAACCTTTTAAAGCCCAAAATTGTGTGTAGATATGTGGTTGACACTTACATGCTTAAATGTGCAATTTCATCTTTGAGTGATTTGATATCTAGACTTGTAGATTTAGTTTTATTTTAAAACAATTTATGTAATAATTGAATATATTTGAGAATAGACATGTAAGATAATTCACTTCCCACAATGTTTGTGGATTGAATATGCAAATATGAATATTCAAGAAGGAAAACCCTTTAGGTTCAATGAAATTATGGACCTTGTGAGAGGGATGATAGCCATCACAACCTCAAAGAAGAGTGGCATGATTATTGGCATGAGAAGAGGTTGATGATGGATTCATAAGATGAGTCCTAATAGGGCGTTTGACTAACTATTTGTCATGAACTTAGCCAACCATGATATTATCCACAAAGAACAATGTAAATCTTACTTCTAATAGGATAGACAACATAAATAATAGAGCTCAAATGAGAAGCATGAAGGTAGGAAACAATAAGGTAGAGTTAAATCAATAAATGGGTTCACCAAATGATTACACCCCATTGAATTATATATGATAAGAAAAACCTTAGTAGGATTAGAATATAAAAAGAGAATATATTCAGATGTACTAAATTAAACAAACATAATAACATTAAATTATTAAGATATTTGATCAATTAGAGAATATTATAAATATAGTAAAATGACAAGAAGGTAGTGCACTTATATTTTTATGTACTTTGATGAATTTGTGGACTTGAAACTAGGATAAATAGGCAATAATATTGATATAGTCTATTTGTCTCCAAAATGAGGTGTTTTTCTACCTTGGGATAAGATTGCAAAGTAGGAGAAAAATAGCCAATCAATCCTATATAAATTTTGATAGTTATCTCCTACTCTAAAAAAATTGTGACTATATGACCTATTTCAATTATTAGATATATAGCTCTTTGTGTGATCCTGGATATGAAAAATTTGCATAAGTTATTGAAATAAACCTTCTTGTCTTAAAACACTAGCTCCTTAACAGTCCTATGAAAAGGTGTCCTTATTTTGGGTTGATATCCTCTTGTCTTTGCATACATATAAATACCTTGAGATGGCATCACACCTCATGTAGTTATCCCACCATTGGAAGTGTAATTGTGCTCCTTTCAGCTATATGTATGTAGCTAGAATTTGAATCTTTGAAATTTGATTGTTTTTATTCGACTTTGAGTGATTTTGAATTGGATTGAATTCCTTTGACTTGATTTAGAGTGATTTATAACTTCTTGGGGGATGTTCCTAGTGTATACTATTGCAGTAGGAAAGAATAGGGAAATTTTTCACCCTTAATCCTAATTCATATATCAGGATATATGATAAAAGTGTTACTAAAATAATATATAATCATGCCATGTCACATTTATTTATGCTTTCATATCATTAGTAGGTCATCCTTGGTGTTTTTTATAACATGCACGCGTGCACGCACACACACACACACACACACACACACACACACACACACACACACACACACACACACACACACACACACACACACAAGTTAGTAATTAGTAGATTATCATCATATTAATCACTTGAGTCTTATTGTGTGGTTTGGAGGTTTCCCTCTTGAAGTGGATGAGTAATTTTATTTTCATATTGTGATATTTTATGTAGGTTTTGATTTGGTGTTATATTGTTGTTGATATTTAGATCTATCTAAGTAGTTTCATTACAAGTGGTATCAAAGCTTCAATTTGGGCCAAAATTAGGTCAAAACCCTAATTTTGAAGATTCAACTATATATCCAAATGGTGGAAATTTATTTTGAAAATTTTAACTAAAGTGGAGAAATTATTCATGTATTATTATATCTAAATTTCAATATCTCTTGACCTATTTTTCACAAGTTATATCCATTTTAATTTATTTCATAAATTTTCTCCATAGGCTACATTTTTTGAAATTTTTGTAAGTTTTTCTTCCCGATTCTAGCATTCTCAATTTCTATAGCTTTGGCTCCCATAAGTAAAGGGCCGGAGAAAGCAACTACTTACTGGAAACTTTATCAATAATTAACTAGGATCATTCCCATGTTTCTCTCTATTTGGAAAATAACTGTACAAAACCCCAAACCCTAAATTCCTACCATAATCTATGTACTCCAAAACCCAAACCCTAGATCATAACAAAGATTGACTAGAGCCAAGGGAAGGAAAAATTCACTCTAAGAATGAATCCAATAAAGAACATATGGATCTTGAATATTAAAATTTTGGGGTATTGGAGGTAGTAACCATCCTTTAGGAAAAGGTTAAAAATATGGTGAATAAGGATGACCTCAACCACAATCTTCAAGTCTTCAAGGGTGACCTCAACCATGATCTTCATGTATTGAAGGGTGATCTCAACCACAATATTCAATCACTAAAGGAATATTTTAAAAATATGTTGAACTCAATGAAGGGTGAAATGAAGGAAAATTTTGAATCAACAAGGAAGTATTTGATGCACATTCATGAAGAATGTCATGAATTTCCATTCAATTCACACATGTTCCTCAAGAATAGAACACTCAAATTCAAATCATACTAACCAAGGTGGATCCTTTACACAACCAAATGGATATCATAGCTAGTGGTGGAACATGATTCCAAAAGTGGAAATGCACAAGTTCAATGGGAATGATCCAATCACTGGATCAACCAAATGGAGAATTTTTTGATTTACATCAAGTCCCAAGTGGATAAAAGGTGGTAATGAAATCCTTGTATATAGAACCATAATAATTCATTTGATATAGATGGATGTGAAAGCAAAATAAAAATAGGGGTCTCCCAATTACCTAGTCTATATTCACTAATGAGATCCGGACACACTACGAATAATGTTACAAAGAACTATTTTATCCGATAACAAAACTAGAACAACTAGGGATAGTCAAGGATTATATCCAATAGTTCCAAAATATATGTTCCAAAATATATCCTTATATGTGGATGGCATCCTAAAGGATCATCTAAATGATATGTTCTTGGGTGGACTCAAGGATAACATCCAACTTGATGTCCACCTTCTTAATTTGGGTTCGATATCAGAATCCATGATAGTTACTCATCAAATGTAGGAAAGATATTTGGTAAAACTAAGGGGTTTCACTATTCATAAAAAGAACTTGATTCTAAAACCATTTTTTCCCCAACCGACACATATTATTTCTCAAAAAAATGAAGAGAAGCGAGAAAAATGTATGTGTTACTTGTGATAAGAATTAGAGCAAGGGACATATACTAAAGAATAAATTGTTCTACATTGAAGGGACCAATGAGGAAGAAGATGAGAAGGAAGTAGTTAGTGAAGATGAATATATTCCTGAGATTGAGGTTGAATAATCTCAACCAAATATCTCTTTCCATGCAATTTCAAGAATTATCACCCCAAAAACCCTTAAGGTCATAGATTTCATGAAGAAACAAAGGGTGATAATATTAAATAAATTTTGAAGTACTCTCAACTTAATCAATAATAAGTTGGCGTGGCCTTATGCTTAAATTTATTTATTTATCAATCCCCAAATTTTCAGGTCATGGTGGCGGATGGAGGTAAACTTAGCTACTTAGGAAAGTGTCGTAAGATTAAACTATCCATGGGGATTACCTACAAAATTTATCCCCTATATACCTTTTCAAAGGGAGGCGTATACATTGAGTTAGGGGTCTAATGGCTTACTACCTTGGGAATTTTTGAGATGAAATTCTTGGATTTGTTCATGTGGTTCCACTCTAAAGGGAGGACTTATGAGTTGTACGGGATGAAGGAAAAAGCTACATAGTTATTGAGTTCTCATCAAATGTAGAAGATGCTTAAGAAGGGTGCATATGGGTTTGTAGCACAATTATTTTCACTATAAGCTCAACCATAAAAAAATTCCTATACCATCATATCTACAAGTAATTATTAATGAGAAATCAGTTATTTTTAGGGATATTTCGAAAGGATTACATCCCAAAAAATATCACGATCATAATATTTAGCTAGTACTAGGAAGCCAACCACCCAATATAGAACCTTATTGACACCCTTATCTACTAAAGAGAGAGATTGAAAATATGGTACAATATATGCTAAAATTAGGTATTATTCACCATAGTCAAAGTGCTTACTCTTATCTAGTAACGATGGTACAAAATAAGGATGAAAGTTGATGCATGTTTCCAGGACTATAGGGATCTCAACAAATGCACGGTAAAAGATAAGTTTCATGTTTCTATGCTATAGGGAGCTCAAGAAATGCACAGTAAAAGATAATTTTACTATTCATGTCAATGAGAATTTTCTAGATGAGTTACATGGTGTTTTTTATTTTACAAATTAGATCTTTGATTAAGATATCATCAAATCAAAATTTTTGATGAAGATATTCATAAAACATCATTTAGAACATATGAGGTCCACCGTGAATTTATAGTAATGCTTTTGGATTCACAAATGCACCCTCTACATTCCAAAGTTTGATGAATTCAATATTTCAGCCATTTTTATGAAATGTTATCCTATTATTCTTTGATGATATCTTAATCTACATCAAGACATGGAATTTTCACTTACATTATGTCAATAAGTTTCTAGATACTCTTGAACAATGACACATTTATGCCAAACCCTCCAAGTGTGCTTTTGGAGTCATGGAGGTAGAATACTTGGGTCATATTGTTTCTCATGAAGGTGTAAAAGTGGATCCTCACAAGATCTAGGCCATGGTGGATTAGAAGATACCTAAAACCCTTAAAAACCTTAGGGGATTCTTAGGTATTACAAATTACTATAACATATTTTCAAAAATTATGGTATAATTGCATCACCACTCACAAATTTATTGAAGAAAGACTCATTTCATTGTAATTAAGAAGCAACCTAGGCATTTGAGACACTAAAGAAGGTCATGTGTACCACTCAATTTTTGAATACCACATATTTCTCTAGAACTTTCATTATTCAATGTGATGCTTCAATGTGTGGTATATGTGTAGTACTCATGCAAGAGGGATTCCCCATCGCATTTGAGAGTCATCAAATCAAATGTAATAAGATATCAAAAATAAATTATAATAATGAAATTATGTATATTCTTCATGCAACTGAAACAATGGAGACCAAATCTCAAGATTTGTCACTTCAAGGTGAAGACAAATCATGATAGTTAGAAATAATTTTCAAAGAAATGAAAAAATCATTTGAATAACAATAGAAATGGGTAACAAATATGGTGGGTTATGATTTTGAGATCATTTACAAGAAATGAAAGGAAAAATTGGTCATCAATGCACTATCTAAGAGAGATTTATTGATAGAATCATTGTTATATGACATGTCCATATTATAGGTAGATTAGGTTGATCAAGAAAGATTAGAATGGTAGAATTACATAAATACCCACACTCTCATTTAGAATCTCTAGCAAGATCTAAGCAATTAAGAAAATTATATGGAAGGGGATGTATTGTGGTATAATTATTGGTTGTGTTTATGCAATAAATCTACCCTTGAAAGTTAGGTTCTCTCTGAGTTCAATGCTTCTCTAGTGGGTGGCAATTCTGGGTTCCTACAAACTTATCACAAAATTAAGTGGGATTTATTTTAGGAAGGGTTGAAAGGGGATGTCTAAAAATTAATGGTAGAATGTTTGGTGTGTCAATGTAACAAGGGAGAAACTATTAATATTTCAAGCCTTTTGTAACCTCTATCTATGTCTAATGAGCGGTGGGTAAAGGTTTCTATGGATTTCATCATACGATTTCAAAAATATGAGGGAAAGTGTAATTGTAGTGGTTTTATACAGATCACCGATATTCTCATTTGTGTTCCTTGTCACGTCCCTTGATAATAATTAAAGTCACCATATATTTTTTGGATATAGTTCATAAGCTACATGGTACACCCAAGATATAATCAGGTGATCACGACCCTATATTTACTAGCATTATTTGGAATGATTCATTCTCATGTTTGAGTAATCAAATGGCTCATAGTTCATCGTATCATCCCAAATTTTATGATAAGAGTGAGGTAGTAAACAAATGTATGGAGGGGGATCTTTGACATTTTTCTTCAAATAAGTAGGATAGATGGGTTAAATGGTTACCCCTTATAGAATGGCACTATAACACTTCATTTCATACCTCATCCAAAATTTCACCATTCTTAGCATTTTATTGTTACCCTTCACCACCCCTGACTTCAAACTTGAGAGTCCAACCTATTGTCGCCAAATCACTGCACCCTCCGAATGGCCAGAATGTGAACAAGACATTCGATGTGATTGGGACACATGGGATCACCTCTCAAGCTATGGGACTTGGGCTTGAGGTGGACCTCTAGAGAAGGTCGGATTCATCTTCCTAAACTAAGTGTTATACTACTCCTAGTGAAATAAAATGGTTATATAGTCTTATGCTAACATTTTCATGGGTTTTAGGAAAGAGGTTTACAGAAATGAAACTATATTAGGGATGGTGATGCACCAAATAAAGGGTGTTTTTATACTCAGGAAGGGTTAATTTGAATAGGGTGTGTGCACCATAGGTCAACTTCACCTACTGCAACTTAGAGAGGGTACAAAATACCACAAACTAGGAAGCAAAAATTCCCTTTGTTAAACTCAATCGACAAAACAAGTTATCAATATTCCAATGAAGAAGGATGAACTTGAGAAGGGTGAACAAGCACCACAACTCAACTACATGCAATGCTCCACCACTCGATAAGCACAAAACTCTAAGAACCTGCAATAGAAACATGAACTTGCACAGTATACCTACAAGCATGAGAAAAGGCATAAAGAAGTATAGAAGGATGAAAGGACCGAGATTAGTCACAAAACACACACTTTTATTGCTTCAATAACGTGCACAATGCATCATACATTCGAAGAGGCAATGGTTTCCATTACAGTCTTGAAGAGGAGGCTTGAAAGTTCTCTCAACACACAAGGACAACTTGCAAAAGAGAGAGGACTCTTGAAAAATTACACTTTCCTAAGATATCTAACTTTCCAACCTATCTGACATGTTAGAACCCTTTGGAATGAGCCTCCAACTTACATTTATAGAATAATATGTGAGAGAGAAGAGGAAAGGTCATAATTACATTCCTAAATTGAAGGCACATGATGTATTTATTACAGTTGGTTGAACCACCTAAGAAGGTTCCATCATGCACCATTAATACCCAGTTGACCTAGTTCCCCTTAATTAATTAAAATAATATTTAAATAAAATATTTTAATAATAATTATTATTATTATTAATAAAATATTTAAATAAAAATATTAATTTAATTGAAATCATGTGGGACCCCCCGTTGACTGGTTTGACTCGAGGAGGGGGGTCAATTGAGAAATGTTCAAAAATAACCCAACTCGTGGTTGGATCGTCGAGCCAACTCACCGAGTTGGGCTGAGATCCTCTATTTTGAACTAACCACCGAGTATGTTCCACTTTGCCATCTCTACATTCCATTACCGAACTCGCTCACACCTTTCGAACTCGCCACCGAGCTCCTCTGTTTGATGCAGAGCTTATTGGCCTCCACTCCCCATTACCCGCTGACTCATAGAGTGGGGTAAGGCATGAAAATAGGAAAAAGAAGACCCAACTCGATGGCTAGCTCACCAAGCCAACTCACTGAGTTGGGTATCGAACTACTTTAACCAACTCGCTCATGGGATCCTCCACTTTGAACTAACTGCCTTGAGTTCACTACGAGACCCACCTTGAGTTTAATGTACCTCTGAATCGTGTTATGTTGAACCCACCTTTGTATTGATCTCAGTTTTCTCTGAGTGTTGCGACCTCCGAATGAGCTTCTTCCTCATTGAGATATTTCCTGAAATGAGTCTCTCATCACCAAGCCTTATCATAAATCTCCGCAACTCACCCGTATCTACCATGATTGAGCTCATCAAACCAAGTTCGAGACATTCAACACGAGTAACTCATTTGTAATGCAGGGAAACCCACATAGTTGATGAAGAGCATGGTTTCAATGAGTTTGATGTTCTATGTGACCGAGATCCACCAAGTGACTTCGTTATAACACCATAGTTGAGCATGAGGTTGGGTCATCTTCATGTGAACCCGCTATCGAGCTTGACCCTAAGCTTATTTCTGTCCATGAATGATGACTCGTCTATCTAAGCTTTTGCATGAGTTACTTTCCCAGGTGAGCAACCCGATCAATGTTGCTTGGTCGATCTCTTAAGACTCCCTCCATGTTGACCCATCACTGAGCCAATGATCACACTTTCACCCATTCTATGGCTTGACTCAACTATATGAGCTTGAAATGGTTCCGAAGCCAACCTCCGCGAGCTCTTATTCTTTACTCAACGAGCTCTCCAAATAGCTCGCCACAATAATGAGACTCAGCTCTGTAAGTCCGAGCCATCTTTGAAACTTGACCATGCATAAACTCTTTGGAACATGACACTCATCCTGAGCTTGAGATTGAGCTCCCCTTCACCTATACGGCTGACATGTAATGCCTTTGTTGGACTCATGCATGGCCTCGAATGATTTTTAAGATCCTCGTATGCCTCCACATTGATCGGCATTTCCTTTATTGCCACGTTTCCTTAGGATCCTTCTATCACCGGTGAGCTCTCACACTTGGAATCCCATAATTCATATTTCCTTCACCAACATGTATGTGCTCAGGATCATCTCCTCTGAAATCGGGAATGAATTCTCTATAGGCCCACGACTCGCATCAACCACCCGTCACCCTATCCACTTGATGACTGACTCGGTCTCATGTTGTGTTGGTTACATTGATTCCACCAATATTTCCTCTAAAATCATAAATGAATTTTCCTCCACGACTCGCCAAACTCATTAAACGTTACTCACTTCACACACTAACCGAACGACTTGACATCCAACTCGATCCTTTCTCGTGGCATATATGCCCACCTTGTTTCATTCACGAAGCTTATCCCCTGGCAGAGAATGAATTACCTTAGCTCATATGGTTCAAATCCCCACTATGTCATGCTCTTGCGAATTTCCCACAGTGATAACCAAAGTGTGGAATCTTGGCGCTATTTTTCCAATTTGACCGGCATTGGATCAAAAATTTCCAACTCGGGTTTTACCTTTTCTCATCCTCCACGACAAGGCTCGTCATCCACATGATTCTTGTGTAACGACTTGGGTTATCTTCCCACGGGTTCCGACATCGAATCCACCACTAATTTCTCTGGCTATTGGCCTCCTAAATTATGAGGCCCCCAGAAACTCCAACCTCTTAACGAATCGATCATACCCACCTAGTCACTGAGTGACTCAGCCCTAACATGGTCGATCAAGTTGCCTCTGGCTCATCAAACACCTCTACGGTTCTAGTGTGACTCATGAATTTGACTGAGCATATTGTATGTAATTATGACTGCCAAGCTTGGAGTGCCTTAGCCCATGATCTAATTTTATCCATACTACCAATGTTCACTATTCATAGCTGAGGGATTCCCTTGATTGCACTAAATCGAGTTTGATCTCAAACTCTTTTGACGCCACGTTCTGACTCCATCTTTGCAATATAACATTGAGCTTCAACCATCGAGTTTAACAAGTTCGACTTGTTCATGCATAAGGAAACTAGCTCAAAGTATTTGAGCATTCTGCAACGTATCCTTCCAAAAAATGTCAAGCCATACATACTAACCATCAAGGTGACATGGATTGCTCTATTTCAATTCACCTCCACGAGTTGTGCTCGAGCTCTAGTATCCATCTTGTAATCCATACCTACGAGCTCAAATGACTTGTTATTATACCTTCCCATGCATTCCAAATTTACCGAGTTCTAATCCATATAATATCCCTATCAATTTTCACCTGAATTCCATGCAGAGCTTGATGGATGAGATCCTCTCTGAGATGGAAACAACTCGTTGCAACTTTAGCTATTTCTTTCGAATGTCGAAGTGACGATCCCATCTTCATATGAGCTTCACATTTACTTGGCTTATCAACACCACTCTAAGTTCTTCTATTTCAATGACTAACCAAGCTTTATTTACTTTCTATTGCTGACCCGATGCCAAATTATGCATGAGCTACACACACCAACCATCGAGTCATGATAACATCCTGAACTCTCTATGCTACTCAGACAATCCAAAAACAATTTGGCTCGAGCTCGAATGAATCATTTCCATTGTTACATCATCATTTAATGATTCGACACCTCTGCAACAAAATGTTTCTACCTCTTCCCGTGAGTCCTCTGACATCCACTGTTATTTAGTACATCCCCATTTCATGGCAAGTTTTATTTGCATGAACTACTAACACGAGTTCTCACCATGAGCTAGTCGAAATGGCTCATCTTCTAAGTGTTGAGCTCACTTATTTCACATCTTTCTCAATGAACTACTCGAGTTGTCAAAACATGAATTGGATTATTATCAACTCGATGAGGGAGTTTAACCTGATTTGTCTTCCAGTGCAACTCACTAGGACTCGAGCTATTTCCGCCTCTCTACATGATTACAATTCATCGTCGTAGCTCATCTGAGTATGCTTGAGCCCAACTCATTTAGCTACTTGTTTACTTGATTACTTATCACTCACCTGAGATATATCTGGAACTCGGTACCCCTCCACATGAATTGTCAACCTTGCATTTGAAGAAGCCAACTGAAAAACTTATTTTTGGCCTCTATGAACTCACCGAGCTACTCCAAATAATTTGTCACACATTCATATACCTAATGTTAGTGAAATTGAATCGAGCATTCCAATCTCACTTGTCAGAATAATTCATATTGCCATGCATAGAAGCATGATAAAACCCATATAATACGTTTTATTGATTTTGGGCCCCAAAGCCAATTTCCTTGTTCTGAACCTACTTCGACTATTCAAGAAATTGAAAAAGGGAAGAATCGTAAAATTTACTTGAAATGTCATCAAACTCCTCGTGAAGTCCATTTTCCAATTTTGGGGAATGATAGACTCCCGCTTGTCCAATTTTTCATTATGGGAAAAATTGGATAACACAACCTAAAGTGAAATTAGTTGAGGAGAACATTCAACACCAACAGGAGATACTCTCTAGCCTTAAAGATAATTTCATAATGGCATAAAACCACATGAAGAAACAAGTTGATCAACACTATATTGAGTGATAATTTGAAGTTAGAGACTTATATTGTATGATTGCAGCCATATAAGAAACTATATTTGAAACAAAAACATAAGGATAACAAACTTTCATCTAAATACTACAACCCTTATCGGGTGTTACAACAAATAGTAGTGTGGGATATAAACCGGAGCTTCCTTGGTCAACTAAAATACATCCATTTTTCTATATTTCTTGTTTGAATAATATCATTGGACAAAAAATTTCCTCCTAGTAAGTTCTACCTAAGATTGATGAGGAGGGATGCATCATTCCAGATCCTAAAGTAATCCTACAAAAATGTAGTAAGAATTTGAGGAAAAGGTTCATTATCGAGTATTTGATTAAGTGGAATAATTTGGACAATGAAGATACAACTTGGGAAGATGAAGCATTCTTACAACATCAGATCCATAGATTACCAACACTGGGAAATTTTTTATTTAAAGGGGAGGGGCATGCTACACATGTTTTATTAATTTTATCTCGAGATAATTTCGTAGGGAATGAAATACTAAAAATCGAACGATAACGGGGTTTAGAGTTACCTGTGGGATGAAGAATGTGCACCGTTGAATCCAAGCAATGTAGGAACTCCTTTTTGGATGGGAAGGAAAACCTTTACACAAGTAGCCAACTTGAAAAAAATATATTAGTAAAATGATAGGTGAGATGTTTGACAAATGCCACTCTTGAAAAGGAAAATACTCCCTTTCGCGGATGACAACCCACTTTTAAGAAATCAAGCTAAAGATAACAAATGATGTAATTAAAAATATTAACATATGACATTATGGATAACAAATTACTAATATGAAATGATTAGATGTTGGGACTTAATCGATGTCTTCAATAATGGGTTAATGTGGATTGAAAATATCGGCTTCGTCGATGTCTTCAAGGAGGAGGTCCAACTAATTGGGGATGTCATCTATATTGGGTGTAAGACAATGGAAAAATACTCGATTTGTGATTGATATCAGATTGCTCCCACATGAAAGGTTGGCGAACTATGGGGAGGTCGTAGATGCTAGTAGTAGGTTTCAAAACCTCTCTTGGGATGGTCATCTAACAAAGAGACATGCTAACACACATGAGAATATTAACTATGATGTTTAGAATATGAAAGTAATGCATCAAAATGTATTGAAAATGCAAGGTTAAGTATTTTTCAAAGGTATCAATGTCAATCATGCAATCGACGCCAATTGTTGTTTAAAGGTATCCTTGTAATCACAAATGTTTCACAATGTAAATTTCCTAAGCGAATGATTGGATGTGGATGTTTCGTGCTCGAGATGTTTGGATAAAGTAAACAATGTTGTTATTGAATCTAAAAGTAGTGGCTTACATACTCAAATAAATATCCTACATTTATGAAGAAGGTGACTCGGATTATCAAATGATGAGATAACTTCTCCAAAGGTAAGCTAGTGCAACAAGTTGTTTTTTCTTCTTCACGCCAATAGGTGGCTTCGATTCAATTCTCCACGTGTTCATTCAAACGGACGTATCACATAAAAATTCATCGATCCTTGAGAAATTGCATGTGTTTATGTATATAGAATTGATACCATTCAAGAGAATCGATACCATTCCACAACGATCGACACCAATTTGGGGAATCAATACCAATTCCTTGCTTATTCGAGGGGTTTGGTTGGATATGGTTCCAACTACATTCTTTTCATGATTGATGCAAGTTGTAATGGTTTTGGGGTTGTTTTAATTACATAGAGTGTTTTTGGAGGGTTGAGGTTGTTTGGTTTGTTATTTATTTATTTATTTTATTATGGTTACGGGTGGTTGGTGGGGTAAAATAGTGAATAAGGGTGTGAATATGGGTCAAGAAAATATTGTTATGGGTAAAGTAGTTATGTGGGTTTACGAGGAATGTTCAAAGATGCATATATAGGTAGGATTTAGGGTTACCTAATTCTATTGTCTACAACACCCTTAATCCTAGGTCATATATCATGATATGTATGGTCAACTTATTGATAACATAATCTCTTATCATTTCATATCACATCCATTTATACTTTTATATGTATTGTAGGTTAGCCTCGGTTCTTTGCATATCATAGTAGGGTATATATAGGAGTTAGTAACTAGTAGATGATCATCATATTGAGCACTTGAGTCTTATTGTATGGTTTGGAGGTTGCCCCCTTAAAGTGGCTAAGTCATTCTACTTACATATTGTGATTTTGTCTTTATATGTGGGTGTTATTTGGTGTTTTATTGTTGTTGATATTCATATCTATATTCATATCTATATTAATAATTTCATTACAACAACTCTCTTGATGTTTGATATATGTGTTCCAAGTAATTTCCAAGTGAGTAGAAGAAGAATACCAAGTAATTAAATGAGTGGGCTTAAATTATATTTATAGTACTCCAAGGGTAATGTTTCGATCGAAGGCTGACCTAAAGGGGAAATTCACACTTATATAAATGTAACCAATTAAACATTTGATCATTAAAAATCTTAAGACAAGATCGCAACAAAGGGGAAAAATCAAGTCGATTTTTTCCTTGCTAGATAGTTTTATCTTGTAGGGATAAAAATTAAATTGATGATTTGGAAAGGTCCAAACATGAGGTATTTGTTTTTGACTGATAGGAGTTGTATTGTAGGGGATTTAGTAGTAGAATAGGGGATTTTGACCCATTGCAAGTCTTATGGTAAAATAGGATACCAATTTTGAGCTTGATTTATGCGCACAAGTCATGTAAAAGTGATATAAACCAAAACCAACATTATCAAATGCCCAATGACCGAATTTGAGTGTCTATAAAAACAAAAATATATAGTTAAATCTATGGTGTATAATTTTGTGTGTGTCTTAGAGAATTCCTAGTCAACCTAATGATCCATCAAAGTGTGCTCATAAGGCATCGTCAGATGACAAACTATTTTTTATGAATGAGAATAAGTTAGCTTTAGAAATTTTGGATTCTTGGAGAAACAATAGATCAAGCCTTAGTAAACAAAGTTTTCACTTAACCAACCTCTTTTTGTTAGGGCTATTAGTGCCCTTAACATTCCACTAGATACACTTCATTACAAGATTGAAGGGCCCTCCTCATCCTATGTAAGAAGTATGATTTTATATTTTTTAATCATGTTTTCCTATTATTCTAACTTCTCTTTATACTTATTGAGATGAGTTTAAATGCCCCATAAGTTTTGACTCTAGATATTGGGCTTAAATTTTGAGCTAGAAGATTAAAGAATTATAAGTTTGGAGGAAAGTTTCAAGGTATCAAATTTGTATGGTTCGGATGTTGAAGAGTAAAATAAGTTGAGGAAATAGGGAACATAAGTGGGGAAGGGACTTCTAACGGAGGAGTTACTAATGGGGTGGCTGGAAGGGGGTGGAAGTAGGGGAAGGTAGGAAGGAGAGTAGGAAGGAATGTGCGATATATGGAAAGTAAAAGAGGTAAAGGAGATAGGGAAGCATGAGGAGGATTCGAGGGTAGATGGTGAGGTGGGTGAGGAAACGGATGAGGGTGAGGAGGATAGAGGGAAAGAGTGGAGGTGGGGGTTAAGGGGGCTAGATGTGGGGTGAAAGATAATGAGCAGACATAGGGGAAACCTCTTATAAGGTTGTGAGTGTCGTGGCAATGATAATCGCATAATGATATTCCTTTTAAAATCTAATAACATGGTTCCAAAAATATTACGTAATGATGTGCTCTAGAAGAGGCTTGGATATATCAACCACTATGTAGAGCCCAATAAAAGTAGTAATAAGTGGGTCCCCAAGATCATATGCAACAAAAACCCTATTTTTTTGTGGTAATAATTTCAATAATTTGGGGATTTAATTATAGAAGAAAGCCCATAAAGACAAGCCTAAATAAAGGAACATATGTGTTCCACATAATAAAGGTTACTGATGTGGTTACCAAGGTTTAACGCAGAGCCTAGCACTTCTAAAAACCATAGACCATTTGAGAAAACATTAGAGTATGATTTTTCCGACCCAAAAGTGACTTCAAGAATCCTTTTCATAGAATCTTGATAGCAATTGCTTTGAATTCTCTCAAGGTGTGGTGGATCTAATTCTTTAATGCAAGTACTATTGGTCATGACATGCCAATCTACAAGTGATCATCATTATTTCTAGAAACTCCACATTAGGAAGAAATGCCAAATCATTAATATGGAGGGAAATAGGCGAATGAATAGGAAGAATGGTGAAATTAGGCTTAAGACACATGGGATAAGAATGAGACCAAGGGAAGTGGAAGTTAGGGAAATGTATGGGGCAAGCCGAGGGGAAAGGGCTAGAAAAATTTTGGGTGAGAGGAAAATCGAACATTGTTAAAAGCATATATTTATGAAGGAGGTGAATGGGGAGCCAAAATAATAAGGAGAGAGGGGTGACCTAGGACGGAGCTTTGGGAAAAAGGTGTGTACGACCATTAAGAGGGGGCTAAAGACATGGAGGGAAACGAGGAGGGAAAACTAAAGGGGATGATGAGAGAAGGGGCATGATTGATAAATACCACGGTGTTAGTAAAAAGATCTTCCACAAGATTGTTGCAAAATGAATTATGTTGTGCATGGTGTCACTACCTATTAATCGAGAACAAGTAACCCATTGACTAGGAGAAGCATGATTTAAAGAGGTGTTAGGATATGTGCAAATGTTGAAATAGATTTCCTTGTTGGTCCATCTTTGACCATCTCACTTAGTGATCTAGAGAAATAAGGGTCCTCCAAAAACAAGGGCGAAGGCCATTGACAACTTTAGAGCTAACAATTAAATTTTGCATGGGAGCACAACTAGTTTACTAATCTAAGTGGATATTTACATTCTTTCACAACTCTATACAAGTTTCATTTAAGATTTTAAGATTTAATCATTTATTAATTTAATTTAATTTTGATTCACTATTCATTTTGATGGCTCTCAATTTATGACTATAGGTGTACTACAATTGTATCAAGGTAGTGGTGGACTATAATGGCAATCAGATTGTTAACAATTAATGTTGAACTTTCAATTTGGTATCTCGTGTATTTGTCGCTCGTAAGTTTTTTTTTTTGCTCAAAGAAGTCAATTGAAAATTTTTATCTTGGCTATATAGTGTAGTTTAGAGTCTCTTTGTTTCTTTTGAAAACATTTGTTGAGCTCAATATAATGGTGTGACTAGACTGATTCCATTTGTCACTAATCAACTAGAAATTCAAAAATAATTATAGAGTTATCAATCATTATAATATATGAAAAATCAAAAATAAAAAAGTCTTAATTATTGATATAGATATATTTAAAATATATGTACTAGTGGTGAAAAGTCACAAACACATTAAAATAAACTCATATATTACAAAGAAATATAAGCAATACTTTCTTGATCATAAAAGAACGTTTAAAGTGGTTAATCATTAACGTTTAGTACATAAAATTGAATGGAAAACATTTAATGATGATAAAGATATATTGGTTGACCAAATAGATGTTCTAGGTATTAATCCACCACTTTATTATTAAATAAAAACAAAATGTGGCAACCCCTTTAAAAAAGGAATAAAATACAAAGAATTATATGTCTACCAAACCGACATTCAATGTAGAAATTAATTATATTTAATTAATCATATAAATACACTTATATCAATAGAAATCGAGAAATTTCATAGTGCTCATCTAAATCATACGTCATAGCACTTATCAAAAAACAAGTCAAATTATTGAATAAATTTAAAGAAAAAAACTAAAGAGGTGTTCGCATCGTCATTTCCCCACCATCATCCATATGATAAGCGTGCATTTTTAATTAATAAAAGTCATGAATATTATATTTCCGAACATGGATGACACAATCATGATGGTGTAAAGCATGAAAGGTTATATTAGTGTTTCATCCTTATAAAATCTTTTGAATTTATGGATATTATTATGTTATATCTTAAAAAAGTTCATAGATATTAACTAGCAATTGCATGTGTACAATGCAATGTGAACGCCGAACGGTATATGTTATTTGTTTTAGAGGGATAGTTATTACTTTTGTAGTTGATGTTGATAATGGGTGTGATTGATTTTGTAAGTGTAGATATATAGATGAACCACTTCATTTAAAGATTTCATCTCTACATTTCAAACTTGTTACAAATTCGTACATATACATTTGCAAATCTCATATCATGAGTGGTAGCGTTTTGCTGACTATTTTATTTGAACTAAACATATTACATGAAGACTTCCGTACATGTGCAAATTTTATATCATGAGTGGTAGTCTTTTTGTTGGCAATTTTTTTCACACTAAACATGAATACATTTGATACCGTTTTGGATAGTTAATTACTTTTGTAGTTGATGTTGTTTGTAATTATTTTGGGGATATTGTGTTAGTGTTGCATCGGTTGTTTGGTTGGTCTTTTGTTGAATTTTTTTTTGTACAATCGATAAGGGGTGGGATTGATAGTGGTAGTGTAGGAATATAGATGAAACATTACATTGATTTGTTCTATGTGTACATTTAAATTTGTTACAAATTCGTACATATACAATTGCAAATCTTATCTCACGACATCTGAAGTAAACATGTATACATGAAGACCTTTGTACATTTGCAGATTTTATATCATGAATGATAGCCTTTTGTGGGCAATTTTATTTTCACTAAACATGAATACATTTGATACCCCTTGAATGACACCGCCGTTTGGGATACAACAAAGAAGTGGAGGTGTTATCAAAGTAGAGGGTAGTATTTACGACGGGTTGAGTGATAGTAGTCTTGACTCCTCCTTTCTTCTAGCTCCAAGTGTTGTTACATGCACCATTTTTTAGTACCCTTTGAATTAAAAAGGAGGTGAAATGTGTAGATTTGCAAGCGAGGAAACTCTAGAGAAAGTTGTGAATGTCAGACCCTACCTTTCAGTGGTTCCAATGTCGACAGTTTCTCTATGCAAAGTAAGTTAATCCCCTAGGCCATTTTAATCGCTAAAAATAATTGGAAATGTTACTCTTCAGAAGAAGAAATAATTGCATATTAAGATTGTAGTTATTTGAAAGCTACAAAACAAACTTGGAACCACAAATCACAAAGTGCGGTGATAACACATGAGACAATACAAACATTATAACGATTAAGCAAGCAAAAAGAATGAACAATAAGTTAGACAATACTGAATTGAATATAATCTAACGTTCATAAATTATAAGCACCGAGTTGTGCACTCATTTAATCGAATAAAGCAAAGTATGTTCTATAGAAAAAAGCTCAGTCATCTTAAGCATTTTACAAATGGCTCTGACCTGAATCAAAGATGTCAATTCTACTTATTTCATCTGTAAGCAAGTGCATTTTAATTTTTGATGTTATCCGGTATCATTAATGACATGTTTACATATACTCAGTGGCACTATCATGGTATTAATCTTTAGTCCAAAGGGTTATGGAAAAAAAGTGCTACCTAAGATGACTAACTTCAAAACACATAATAATTGGCAAAATTTTCCTTCTCCAAATGATTAAAGAGAGTTACAAATTCACGTAGCTTAAACTCCATGAAATGTATTAAAAAGATATGCATTATGGTATAAATCTAGTCCAAGGGGTTAAGAAAAAAATGCACTGCCTACGATAATTGTTTTCAAAGCGTACAATAACAACAAAAATGTTACTTGTGCAATGCTTAAATAAGGTAGCATAAGTAATCGCATGGCTTACATTCCATGAAATACATGAAAAGGATATGGATGCATGTATGTTACCTAGAACAACATTTCACGCACAAACCAGAGCCAATTTTATAATATTTGAAAAGCACCACAAGCAATCCTAGCAGCCTTCCATGCACTGTGTTCGAACTATGTGAACCCACATGACATGTCCAGCCAACAGTACCCTAAAATAGTAAATCCAAATTTCCAATATTGTTAATTTCTTAGTTTTTGTGAAATAATGTAAGGGAATAGTGCAAAATCAACAAGAAGAAGATTAGTAAGTACAGTTCCATTTGGAGAGACCACATAATCTACATTCAAAAATATGACTATTTGTGCCTGGTCATGCGAACACAAAAAGTTGGTTACAAGTATTGAATTGAACTGATGTTACAAATACAAAAAAATTACACAAAAATAGCTACTAATCCGTGAGCAACAAAAGAGCAGTCAGTAAAAATTAAGGTAAATTCTATAAAACATTAGACCAAAATATACAAGATAGCAAAAATGTTACCTTTTACTTTCTATTCATAGACATTCCTATCACGCATCATTAAAGTTGCAGCCTCTCCATTTAAAGGATCAATATGATTTGGATACAACAAAAGTTGAGGAAGAAAGACTTCAAATACATTTATAAGATCTACAACAAAAATCACATGTATTGTAAGTATATAAAGATCCTGCTCTATAAATTTATAACTAAAATTCAACAAATGCAAAATAAGTGTTTGGCAAGAAATGAAAAACCCCATGTAATGAGATGTAAAATTCTCGACGCTGAAAAATTACTTACCAAACATTGGACTCGTAGTCTGATTGATTAGATCCAGGAAAACTGAACCCGACCTGAATGAAAAGTTCGAACAAATATCAAGCTTCTAGAATAATAAGCCTACGTATAACAATCATTGAAATATGAAGAATGGCTCATTCAGTCTTACACATTGTCCATGGCTTGGCCATAGGTTACTAGGTGAATGGTTAAACATTTTGTCAAATATATTGTTTATGGTTTCAGGTAGTTATTTTGCTTGTTTTCTGTAAAATACTGAGAACTACTCGTTCTCTCTAAATGTATTATGACTTTTTTTAATCTAGCCATTCACCTTCTTAATTCCTGAACAGTGGGCCTCCATTTTAGGTCTACTTCTGATTGGAAAGAGGGATCTTGGAAGATACCATCTCTTGGTTTTGAACTTTGGATGTCTGTACATAAATTGTAAGTACTTTTACGCCCCCAAAAGTTAAACCCCATAAAATATACTAAATAATATCTGTGCAACTATATTCATATTTCTGAATGTATGAAACAAGGGATTTTTTTGTACCCCAAAACATAGATATCTGTTGGAGGTGATGCATGCAACCATTCATCCAACTTGAGGCCATTGTAAGGTGATTTACCTCCTACATTCCATGTCGCCACAAATACCTATGAACCTAAAAGCTTGAAGCTAACTCATTATTCCACTAATATATTCCTTGGAAGGATCTTGATATCTTACGAGGAATGTTTGAAAACATCAAATTTGTCAAAAGTTTTCGATGTGTCTCCCAGGCATGATGCACTTCACGAAGAAATAGTGCATGTTCCTTAACTCCATGGATTCCAAAATTTAAAGCATCAGCTCCTGATGTGATTATTAACTTATCATAAGAAACCTTAAACTTCCAGGTATAACAAGTTTTAGATCTATTTTCTCCAACGGTCTCATAATATATCTGAATCCAACAATTAAAAATTTACCTCATTAATATATCAAATATTTATAAATTCAAACAAAATTAGAATGCTCCCAAATGCTATGTACATCACCATTTCTTTAGCAATGGTAGCAATCAAAATTTTAAAATTCATATTCATATTTGTCAAATTCAATTTGGATAGAAAATCTTTAGAATGTTTGATGTTCTTAGTTACACAAATAAAAAGCTAGAATATTTGCATATTTTCTGATTTTTTTAATATTTTTAAAAAAATCACCATCCCCAAATCTGGCAAAAAAAAAAAATGTTGTACCAAAAACATGTGCATTCATCCCCTTGTTCCGAAACTTGAAGAAATGTATCTCCTTACAAACAATTACCCCACTATATCTTGATCCCCTTATGCAACATACAACATAGATCTAGATTTAGGAGCTTTTGGGAAACATTAAATGGGTGTAGATGGGAACTATTTACAATCATTCATGGGTCTTCAAGTTGATGATGACATTCACAAGAAAAAAAGAGGTTGTCCAACATGTTGCTACCTAGTTTATCACAAATTTTTATATCCTTGCTGGAAATCCATAAAAAAGGAAAATTCAAAGAAAGAATGTCTGTTAGTTGGTATTGGATGCAATATATCATTGCTAGATGTTGTGGAACATGTGTTAGATAAGTTTCTTAGAGGGTTGTTGAGGTGGTTATATGATTCTTAATGTTAATGGTTAAGGTCCTTTGAATGGTGCAAATGGAGATGAACATTTGGGGATTATATCTATGAGGCCTTGGAAAAGGCCAAGGGGATTCAAGATTTATATGATGGCAATGAGGATAAATATATGCCTCTTTGGGACTAGAGTGGGTGGAACATCAACTTCGTAGTGTTTACTACATTGACCAACATTTCTCTATGATATGTCCTTCCTTTCTCATAAGAAATGATGGAAGGCCAGTACATGTGCATAAATAGGATTTCCCTTGAAGCATCTAATGATGAAACAATCTAGGTTCAATACAAAACATACAAGATAGCAGAGGACCTCTGTAAATTAACTCATCAATCAATGATCAGTCCAAAGCATTCTTTATTTTTGTATATTATGTAGTATGTTGCATGCAATTGCATGTGCTCTAGGAACATGGTGAGAGAATTTTGGAAAAAGAACGCTTGATCTGCAAAAAGATTGCAATTGGAATTGTCACACAAACCTGGAATGATGCGCTCCATATCTCACGCAACCCTGCCAATGAGATTTTTCTGACACAAGACTTCCGATGTCATATTCACTTCAAGCCAACAAGTTTGTATTATTGTACATGATACTTGAATAAAATAATTTGTGAAGCTTCTAAACATTTTGTAAGGCAAGATGAGAATGTCCTTGACAATCTCCTTTCAAGGAAGAAATGAAGGGTAGTGGCAGTTCAGATACAATCATTCAATGTCACGTAACATCTCACATTCAATTTGCTGCAGAAACATTCATACTAACTTTGCTTTTAAGTGTGTAATAAACAATGGGTCACACTTGCGAGTCACAAGATTTTTCATACACTTTGAAATGACTGGGAATGTGAGGATATCGGGAGGATCCTGTAGATGTAAATCACTCAAATTGATCATACATGACCATGCCTTGAATGTGTGTCCCGACTCCCAACAATCCTAAATCATTTTTTCATTAAATGTTGGCAACAAAACTCCCTATGCAAAGTACTTACCCCTTTACTTAAATTGGGTATTCCATATGACATACATTGTTGGAGTGGATTCTATATGACATTATTAATCTTAATGGTGTGGACTGGTCAATAAAATCTTTGTTGGGTGTTTGAGAAACTCTTCATTACCCATTTTACACTATTGAAGTTTGGACAAGATGTCAGAAGTTTCAGAAGTATCTGGAGTAAAGAGAAGGGGATGTGGTAGTGGACAATTCCTGCCAAAGGAGTCCTTTCAGAGCTGCGGTAGCTATGCAAATGCCCTGAAGCAGACAACTACAAGGCTTCATGACAAGGTATTTACAAGGTCTATGGATGAGATCAAAGCAAGGAGTGGCCATGAGATGAATAGGAATCTCGATTTGAGGGCAACGACTTATACTTGGGTCAAGGTGGTATGAAAATTTTAAATAATTCTTTGAAGAGGTTGATGAGGCAAAGGATCGTTTCTTGGTGCAAAGCAAGGCCAACTGGAAGATTTTTCTTACAATCCCAAGATACCCGCAAGTTTTTGTAACTTTTGTATTCTACAATTTCCTTAACTATGTATAGAAACATATTCAAACAAGAAATCTTAGCTGAGAACATGTTGCATGCATTCTAATCAGATTACTTACAAAATTATAATTAGATGAGGATTTGTGAAAAGTATGAAACTAAACTAGGCATTTAAATCTGCTCCAAGGTCAAGTTCCATGACCACCACATTAGAAATGCAGTGTTATTCCATAAAGGTGTCAAATTATATTCAATAAATCATTGCAAGTGCATTTTCAACAAATAAATGGCATCCAAAATTAAGATCTCTCCAAGATTCAATACAAGGGTCTTCTTTACAGCCTTTTTTGCAGCCTTCATTTTGTGTAACCATCTATAGCATGCTTCAAATCAGGAGGTAACAAACCCAATGAAGCATATAGGTTCACATACTTCTTCTATTTCATCTCCTTCTCATATACATTCTTAATGCAAAAAAATTGAAAATTGAAAGCAAACATTATGTTAATCTCAATTTCATGGCGTTGAAAATTATTAATAACTCAATCAACCTTTGTTATGTTGAATTTGGCAAATGTAACAAAAAATGTTATTTTTACACTAAGCCCTACACTTTGCATGAGACCAAATACCCAAATCAAAAAAATAGGTTAAAATAGTAAAAACGTCAAAAACGACCAAATTCAATAACTTGAAAAAACAATCAAAAGGCCATCAAATTTAACATAGTGATGTGAATATCCACAAAGCCCTTTCCCACGGGGATGCCTTCGGCATAATTATGAAGTGTTATCTATGATTTTCCATATAGTTTGGTTTAATGAAGGGTTTTATATTGATTAATAATATATATAATATTTATTGCAAAAAATTTACTTATTTATATTGTGTGGTCTCAATTTAATAGCATTATTTTTTAGATTTGAAATATTTTTGAGAAAAAACGAGTTCCAAAATCCAATGTATTCTAAAGATATCATGTTTTTATCTCACTTGCTTTGAGTAAGAAGAAAATTTGTTATATAATGATCAAATAAATGTCAAATTTAAAGTCGACCATTTTTATTGACATCTTACACTATTACATTCCACCTTTGATTTTTGTTATAGATTTCATCTATTAGCGTAAGTATCATTAGTACAAACATCTTGAATTTTTATATATCAAAAATGTCAAGATATATCAATCTTGAGGAACCTACTCTCGATTTTTCACATGGTTTTTCTCAATGAAGGATTTTATGTTGATTAATGAATCCATCAAGTTTTTCTCAAATTTTCTATTGATTGGTGCTAGATGGCATCAATCTAGCTACACCATTCCACTAGGTTCAAAAAATATTTCTAACAAAAATATTGGTTTCAAACTCCATTGTATGTCAATCTTAAAAATTGTCTCGATGAAGACATGTCAAATGGACGCCAAATTTATGGTCAGCTATTTTATTAACATCTCACACTACTATGCTTATTCCTTCTACAATCCTTTGCTACCATTATTGGTTGTGTTTATTAAATTATTAATTTAACCAATACATTTATCTTAAATATATCTACATGAAAAATGCTCAATTTATTGACATCCCACACTTTTACACTCATAACTCCCACCCTCCTTTTCTACCATTGTTGGTTATTCCTATTGATGTACAACTATTACAATCATCTTAAGGTGTTTATATTGGATCTCTCACATTATTTTACCCATTTGAGGGTTTTGATTGATTAATAACTCCATCACCTTACGAGAAGATTTTCCCCAACTAGTGATAGATTACCTTAACCTAGTTGTACAATTTCCTTGACCTTACAAGAAAATTTCTATGGAAAAACATTGGGCTCGAAATTTATCGTAAGCTAAAAATATCACGCTTTATTGATAGATTTCTATAAGAAAGATGAAAATCTATCGTGTGATAGTCAAATTATGGATGTCAAATTTAAAGTCAACAATTTTTATTGACATCTCACTTTATTACATTCCACCTCCACCTCCACCCCCACCCCCTCGCAACTAGTAGGTTATGGATACCAATGCAATTATTACTAGTACATAAATCTTAAATAATTTTATCTAATAAATAGCGAGAGATAATAATCTTAGGCCCTTCTCTTAGATTTTATCACACCCCATTAATTAATAACTTTGTTATCATTTCTATGGATTTTATTTTTCGCTAATGAAAAATAACATAAATCCACTTGCACCACCACGTCGAAGCTTGAAAACATATTTCTATGGAAAATTTGTGCTCCAAACTCCACAATATGGCCAAGATATTACGATTTTAGTGTTGACTTCTCCAAGCAAATAAAGAACATCTAAATGATGATGGAATGGGCATCAAATTTAATGCTGAAATTGTCCTATGAAAATTAAATGTACATCAAATTTAAAGTTGAAAAAAATGGTGAGAAACTTATGAAATTTAAATCCACACTGACCCTCAATCCTAATAAAGAATGCACAACAACATGATTGTTATTCTTATTGTGGTGGTGGTCGTTGCTCTATTATTTATTTATGGAAAGTCCTTAACCACATAATAATACACATACCATAAAGAACTTTAGAACAAATTTGTTGGTAGATATATAGATTTGTCTTATCTTATCTTCTTATTCTTTGATTTTATAATGTTGACATATTTATATATTATTAATTTTAAAAAAATTGTTATAAGGATGAATTACATGTTGTGATCCATATGTAGACACTATGTTTTTGTAACCCTACATAATCCACATACACCCCACACACACACATTGAATCATTAAACATATTATTCTAATCATAACTTAAGTAACCAACCTCGCCCCATAAAATCACATTTTTACTCCCCGTAAACCTTACTTACCTATCTTAACCTTCATAAAACCTCCTAACCTTCTAACAACCACTCTAAACCCATTTGTATCCCTTCTCCCAACCTATTAACACCCTTAACCACATTACCTCGCATCCCCACCTATGAAACCCTAACTTGGAGATGGTTAAAACCAATTCCAAACTGCCTTCCCCAAAAATTTCAAATCGCCAACGATTATAAATAGGACCCTAGAGCTCATATTTTAGGATCCATAACAATTACATTGAATCTCTTTCACACTAGGAAGCTAGATGAATCTGCTTTGTGCATCTATACATCCTCAAGACCTCTGTCACACCACCAAATTCTCCATGAGCTCATGTAAGAATTTACAACATTATTAGTTCATTTCCACATTCACGATAAGTAAATATTCATCCCTTTTGTTTCTTCTTTATTTATGCATTAGACATAAAGTCAATTCATGCATTCTAGTCTCTTTTCTCTTTTAGTTTATAATTCACTAAAAATACCAATTTTCATAGCAATCGCCGATAATTTATGTAATAACATGCGATCCTACCAATCGATTGCCCACGATTCTGACGATCGTCAATGATATCTGTCAATATAATCATTTTTATCAATTATGACATCTTTATCATTTTTTATTGATTTGTATTGGCCTAATTTGTTTTTTCAAGATTTGTTTATTGTAGATAATTATTCCAGGTCTCTCTCAACCAATTACCAACATATGTGATCTCTCGATTGTCTAGCGATCGTTTGTGTGGGAACAATTTTATATTCTCCATGAACTTAGCCTATGCACCATCACATTTACACCAAGCCTTGAGGATTATATCAAAATCATCCAAATAGAAAAAGAAACTACTAAGGAGTTCTAGTACGATTGCTTTGAGGACTTCAAGATTGTTACCACCCTATCCTGGGCCACTTACGAAGCTGAACAGGGTCTCACTATCCCTCTTGAGTTTTAAGTCAATATTTTCATTATTTATTTTATCATTTATCAAAACAAATTAATTGTATCAAATGATTTGACACCCTTCAAGGAAGTCCCTTTGGATTCTTGGGATCGACATTTGTTGAGAAACTCACTATCATCTTTATCTAATATCTCTTTACTTAAATATCGTTGTTTACAAGTCTTCTCACTCAAAGAAAAGGAGGAGTTCTTCACATTGTCCATATTCCATCACCTCGACATTGTGATTGTCGGCATAGGTATCGATAAACCCTATTTTTTTGAGTTTTTGGTATTTTTGCATTAATAGTGCCTAATTGAAAATCAACTCAAACATCCTAACATCCCCGATGGTACCCTTTAGTCCCTTTTCATTTAGATTTGGTGTCTTTTATTTCTTATTTTCTATGTCATTTAACCCTTCAACTTGGAGTGCATTATTGTTCTTATTGCTTAAAATTTTAAAATTAAAAACTAAAAAGGAAAAGCAATTACACGTATGTTCTTTTCATTTATCATTTTTATTTCAACATTGCATTTTGTGTGTTTATTCTCATCAAATTAAAACAATTTCTTTGGATCTTCAAATGAACACTCATACTTTTTTGCTCACATAGATTAACTAGGGGTTCAAATAAATGCATTCAAAAAACTCACTTCACACACAACCAAACCACATAAAACTTAACTCGCACCTCAACATTCCTTCCTAGGTAGAGCTACTTGGATTTCATCACCAAGAGGATAAGCCGACTCGATGTTCAGGGCTGAGTATAAAAATATTGTGGGCGGTATATCGGCTAAGAACCTGAAACCCTTATCATTGCATGACCGTGAAGAGAGGGGGTAGGCCCCAATACCATGCCTCATACTGACACCAACATAGATTTAGGCCTCGCGTAATATCAAGGACTACATCCTTTAACATTACATGAAACCAACCTTAGACTACCATCTCCTAGTATCATGTCTAGCCATTTTTCACATTAAACACTTTTTATAATTTAATCAAGATAATAATAAAATTATCTTATGTGACTTGTTTGTGTTATTCTAATTAACCATCGATATTTATCTTTAGTGATTGTTTGTTTAATCCATGGTTTAAACTAGACACCAATCTCACTTTCGAAACTACGACAATATGATCAATCACCTTCAAAAATTCCTAGATAATTTATCCAGTCTCACCTTCAAGAAATCCTAGGTGTGATTGATTAATTTTGATCACCTTCAGATGCTGCAAGAACCACCTCATTCTCCTAGCGATCAATCACCACATCGAAATCACATATCCATCCAGTCCTCACTTTTTCAATAGTGGTGATCCGGTCTTCATAGAGATCCCGGATTCTAACCCAATCACTTAGAACACCTATCTTACTTCTCAAGGTTTATTCCTCCAACAACCCACACATGTATAATGACATCCTATCTCTACTTGTCACATTCGACACTTCCTAGCTTATTAACCCTAATCATGAACTGGTCATACAACTTCATCCATATTCTACTATTTTTGGGTTAGAAACATTAGTTCCCACTTTGTTAGTCCCAGTCATCAATTTTTATATTAATTTTGTTTCATCACAACACACCAATAACCAACTATTCTCCTCACAAGATCCTTCGTTATGCTTGTCATATCCAAAAACAACACTAACACTTCCCCTTCTACACCCAATCTTGTAGTTTCTAATGTCACTCCTACACCTCTAGTGAGTTTAGTGGTGATCCCTCTTAGTGTGTCTCAACCCACCCCTTCACAACAACCCATGTCCTCTATTTAGAACATGGTCATGTCCATCCACATATTAATACCTCTCATCAATATGAGTTCCATCGCTAGCACTCACCCTTCTTCACAACATGCATCACCTAGCATGTCTCCCACATCCATTCTCACTACATACCTCAACCATCCCAACCACTCATAAACACTTTTATCTCATCTCAATACATCCCATAGCCATCCCAACCACTCCTCCATACTTCTATCCCATCCCATTATATACCTCAACCATCAAACCTCTTATCAACACGTCCATTCCTATCTAATACCAAGTACATTCAACCATTACAACCCTTAGTTTCATAACCTATGTATAATATTCCCCTCTAGCATAAAAACCCTTTACCTATCAGTCATATCAACAACCAAACCCATGTGTCCATAATCAACATGGTTTGTCATCATTAAATCCCCAAAACAATCCTCACAAAATGATCCTTTATAAGCATTGGTGAATAGGATCTCTAGTCTTGAAGTTGTGATGCAAGAGCATCATGTACATAACCCAAATTTGTCTTAAATAGTCTTTTTAGGGTGTATTTAGGGTTTTTGTAAGTGTTTCACCCATGTGGACTCATGACATTGTAATAAGAGCTCATAATAGAGTTTCCCTCCAAAATGGCTCATTTGAATATTTAAATAGTCTTTAGTCATGTTAGTAGGATAAGTGTTAGTTGTTAATCATTCTAAAGTTTGTATAGTATTTATATGGATGTAATAAGGTGTTCATGTCTTAATAACACTATCTTGACCATACCTAGTTGTAAAATCACTATAATGGATTGAATAAGGGTGTGAATTAAGGGAAGAAAACCTAACTACTTCTCCTCTTTCTTAATGAGCATAATGAATTCGAATGGGTGGTTGTTGGAGAGTTTGATAGTGAGTGTTTTGAAGTGAAAATATCTTTTAACATAGCCTTAGGGCTCAGGAAGCTTGTAAAAGATCATTTCCTAATCAAATAAGAAGCTTATTTAGCATTAACTTGTGTTTAAGTGTATATTATATAAGATGTATTTGTCATGAATGTATGAATGTCTCCACAAACATTTAAGGTGGTACGGTATTAGATAAAGTATGAAGAAGATTGAGAAAAGATGCAAATGAGAATGGAACAGTCTAGGTACAAAATAGAGAGACTTTGTTGAAGGTAATAATTTTCTATGCTATGGAATGTAAGGAATGGTTTTTAAGTAATTTGGTTCATTAGAACTCTGCATTAAGATGTATTCCATAATGATCATGATTGTAAAATTCCAATGAAGATGAACGACCAATGATTGTGATGGTTTTATGATTGTGGAAAATCATGGTTGAGTATAACAAACCTCTTGTTGATTGATTGATGGACATCTAACAAGTGCATGGAGTGTTTCTGTGAGGAAGAGTTTAATAAGAGTTGTTTAAAGGTGTTTAGGTGAATGTTAAGTCATCTATAGGGTTCAAAGAATTTAAACAATGAAATTGGTTAGTAAACCCTTAGCTCTAGTTTTGAGTATATTGTGTCAAAGAAAGGAAGACTGAGATAAACTTTTATTGCCTTTGTAAACTCATGGTGTTTTGATGTAAGTGATTGAATGAGGAGAAAAATATGTGTTTGAAACAATTCAAGGTATGTTGTAGCAAGGGAAGGAAGGTAGTTGTTGTTTAAAATAAAAACTCAATGCTTGATTGACGGTGTGTGGGCAAAGTCATAAAAACGATCTACTAAGAGTTTTGAATAAGAATTCATGTATCAATGGGAATGGAAAATGTTTTCTCAACTTGTGAGATGAAAAGGGTAAGATCAAATACCCTTACATTATCCCATAGAAGAGCATGAATTTCTTAAGACCTTACAACCGGTAAAATCAAGGATAATTGATTATGCACGGGTTTAGAGGGTTAAGGTAGGTAGAGTGAGTGGAAAAGACTTAGATTTACAATTGGGAGTACCATTCATTTTAGGAAAGGACTGAGAGATGTCACTAAGGGTGAAAAATAGGGGAACCATCATTAAGTCAAAAAGGTAGGGTATTAGAAGTCGTCGAGTATGAAGCTACGCCTTGAAATAGATGTTATGACAATCACGAATGTTAGTTTCAAATAGAGCTATTGGAGGATAGTATATCTTGGGAGGTGGTGATAAGAGTTATGGGTGTGCGAGTGTTTTACACCTTTGTAGACACCAAATTTGGGTCACACTTCCCTTGGTCCCCTTTAATTTATTAACGTAGCGTATTCACCTAACCTAAAACCCTTACCCCGCATTCATATTAATTTAATTACTTATAATTGAATTAATGTTCATCCTCACATTATTAATTAATTTAATTACTTTAATTAATTTAATTTACACCTCACCTAGCCACATCACCTAGACACCTCACCATGGACTTATTCTTAGTCTATTAATTAACTAAGACTAAGTCTCTACTTATCTTAACCAACTAGGACTCTTTCAAACCCTAAAATTAAATTCCTATTCCTTCTCCAACAACACTCTCGCTTATCTAAGTGCTAACCCTCACTTGAGACCCAGATTGACAATCAAAGCATGCCAAAAATAGCAAATATTTTCCTATTTTTGGAAAACCTAGGATTTCCCACCTTAACCGACGCGGTTATCCCTCAACCGCATCGGTCCCCTTATATACAATTTTGCAACCTTTTACCCAAGTTGGTCATTTTGAGTTTTGAAAGATATATTGCGTTCAATCACAAATCATAGAATTCTTACCATCCAAATGATAGAATATAATCAACCACAGGCTCAAGCAAGCACATGATACTCATCCAAAGGCATTAGAACATGCACAGGGAGCACTCCGGGAAGTATTGTCACGGCACTGACCACAAAGTTCTTCATGGATCAACCACTACCTTCCTTCACCAACTAGACCTATAAATACAAGTAAGTGTATTTGATTTTCATCATTTTGTACTTGCTTAAAGTGTAGGTTCATTATCTTTTGTTATTGGATCTTATTCCTCCTTGCATTCCTCCATCCCCACCTTCTTACCAATCTACCCATCCAACCACCCACGGTCTTTTGGCTCTCCATAGTTAACTTTTATACATTCCCGAGTCTTCCTGACATTATTACAAACCCAACCATCCTCCCTTCATCCTCTGTGCAATCACAAAGAATTCCAAATCTACCTTTTATTTAATTACCACCAAATTTCCCCTACCGATGCCGGTTATCTTAACCATCGTCGGTCTCCCCTCTATACCAACATCGGTCATCAGACCGACATCGGTCTTTGTGTGTTATTTCATTCACTTAACCAACAAGCCCTCAAACCTCCCCAAAACCTCACAAAACCTCACCCAAACCTGATACCCCACCTACAACCTCACAATAGACCTTCCCAACTCTTTGTGCAAACATAGAGAGAGCCGGACACCCACTTTTGACATTATGCCATTTCCCACAGTAACTGATATCATTCATCCTAAATTTTCATTGGTTATACCTATGTCGTCATTGGTCACCCTAACCGACGCTCGGTCTCAGTGCTCGCTAAAACTACTTTAGACTAGCAAGCTTCCTAATCACCCAAAATCAAACCAAACTACACCAAATCTTGACTAGACCCCGTCTGTGACCCTCAGACCACCTACCCAACCTGCAACTTGAACTGGGACATTCACCAATTTAGTTACCAAGTATTTAATTGGATTGACACGATAGTAGTCTGAGACACCTAAATCGAACACTAGCATTAGATTCTTTTATTTGTATGTTCAGTTATTTTATATTGAGTTATATATCAATGGATTGACAACCGTCAAGGAAGTATCACACTTCCTAGATCTAGCTCATGCTAGGCAGTCCACTAACTTTTGTTATTAATTGTATCTTGTGGTCTTGATTTGTATTACAGGTAGTTCCTCCTAGCCAAAAGGAAGCTCACACAATCAACTTGGATTGGAAATCAGAAATACGCACTTAACCTTTAACCAACGTAATAATAGGTATTCCTCCTTGGCCTTTTACCTTATTTGTTTCATTTTTTTCAACAATCTGGGTATTCCTCCTTCACCTATTCGGGATAGTTTCCACCGCATCTATTCCCCCTCACAATTATCATACTCTAGGATGTCGTCCTCATCATACATTCATCATCTACCCCCTTATAGTGTAGGGAGTGCCCATTCATCACAACCTACTAACGACTTTATAAAAATAATGATGGACAAGATGTAGATATTGGAAGCATCACCTCTCAGCTCACGCACCTCTTTAACATATGATAGAATTTGTAATGATCTCATTCATAAACCCATTCCCATTCCTCCATACCCTACGCATTGGGAAATGTCGAAATTCAATTGGTTCAACAATAAAGAAGACCCACAATAACACTTGAGGTATTTTAAACATGGGTGTTATCTGATTTCTCATGATGATGCCTTACTCTTAAGAACATTCCCAATGTCCTGTACATCACCTACATTAGATTGGTATAGTGGTCTACCTAGGCACTCCATTTACTCATTCAACTAAGTAGCTCAAGCCTTCTGGACCATTTTTCGATCAATATTGTCAACAAGGTCACCATGAACAACTTTTACTCAACACGACAATACAAAGACAAATTTATCATAGATTTTATCACTCGTTGGTGAAGCCTCATCAACTAGCTCGATTCCAACCGCCACAAACCAAGCTAATAGATTTGTTCACCGTGGCTTGTGCCAGCCACATCTCACCAACTCTCCAAGATCAAACCTTCCACACGTTTAACAAGGTGTTCACCATGGCTCAAAACTTGAAATTCATGTCATTAAAGAGAAAACTTACAATTACATTAAAAAAATTGCATTTAAGTCAAACGATAGCTCTTCAAATTCCAAACCCCAAAAAAATTATTCCAAAGTAAAGGGATCTCGCCACACCGTATTTTTGAAAGCTAGCCCATCTCACCCATCCAACCAATCAAAACCTTCTTCCAACCTTTCTCTTGTTCAAGCTTTTCAATTCAAGCAGGAGCAACAAAAATACACTCCAATAAGAGAACCCTATTCTTCAGTTTTAGAAAAACTTCTAAAATCCGAGCAATCACTCTTCCACCCATTAAACCACATACTGGTTTTGACCCCTCTCATCCTATGCCCGCATGGTACAAATAACATGATTACTGCAACTATCATCATGTTAAAGGTCATAGCGATGATAATTGTATAACCTTCAAAAATATTGTCCAAGAAATGTTAGATAATGGAGATCTCATCTTGGATAACCCTAACACACCGGCTAATCAAAACCTTCATATCTTCAAGAATTCATTCCCGAATCATACCCCATCATCTAACCAAATTGGCAAACCTTCGACTAATGACAATAATGTTCATGAGGTCCATGCAATTTTCAACATCATACCGGCTCTTCCTAAGTTTCCTCATGCTCCCTTTATCGAGTAGATTCTTGCATGATCTCATTTATCCATGGAGGAATCTATTTCATCTAATCCTTTACCCACATAGGAGTCTCCCTTATCTCCCCTTCACCCATGGAGGATTCCACCATATCTACCGATGCAATTTCCCCACGTACCTCTCAACCTAGACGAAGAACCCATATTATTAACTCTTCTACCCACGGGAGAGTCATGCTCACCTTCCTCTTCTCCGAAAGATGAACCTACCACATCCTACTCATCATCTCCCCTACCCATAGGGGATCCTTTAGAAGCACCTCTTCTTATTGGTGACAACTCTCCGTTAGCTTTCAAAGATCCTGTTGATATGCTTCCGGCTCTTTTACCCACAAATTCTAAAGCCAACCACTTCCCTGTCTCACAAACTTTCTTCACAGGGATCACCACCAAATCAACATCATATCTTCCTACAATAGTGTCATTTTCACATTTGGATGACCACTTAGATTATGTTGATAATTCCATGCTTTTGGGACACCTTCGGCTACCTTTCTCGATCCAGATGTAAATGTTGTCTTCTAATACTTCCATGATTTATCCAAAGGTGTTTCAGATAACCAAACCAACCATGCCCATACCAGTTGGAGCAGCCTCTTCTTCATCACCCTCGCCCACACCTAAACCTTTACCAACAACCAAACTTTTTCCTATGCCTAAATCCTTACCTGCACCTATACCTTCCTTCGCATCCAAACCCATTACCACATTGGGAGTCATGCCAACATCAAGCTTAGTCCATCCTCCTATCAAAATGGATTTAGCCATATCCTCAAAAGCTTGTGCAAAACTATTCCCCCACCTAGAAGGAAGACCCAACCTTCTAGGCTACATACACCGGTTTCGCCTACTACCCCTCTTTCACCTTCACCACTTCCATCTATCTTAGGACCTCACCCATCAACCTTAGCCAAGAAACCTCCTACCCAAGGTAAACTAAAAGCACAACAACCCACCTACTTATCACAATCCCGTACATCTAAATTGCCAACACAACATATGCCTTCACTGTCACCAACATCCTTTTTACCGCTTTACCTGTGCCACTTCAAGTAGCCTCATCACTACCCATGATATTTCCTTATTTGCAACAAATACCTTCCACCTCGCCTCTTTCACCAACCTTCACCACACCTCCACTATCGCCTTGGCTAACCCATCCTCTTCACCATTAGCCTTCCTTCTACATCACACACTCCTTCTTCACCTTTACCTAGGAAGGTGCAACCAAAGGCAAAAAATCCACTACCCTCCATAGAGGTAGTTAAACCTACAACACCTTCAACAAAGAGTTCACCTGCTTCACCTTTTCCCAAGAAGGTACCACCCAAACCTAAAACAATATTACCTACCAAACCAATTTTCAAACCTATTCCATCTCTCGATTTTTCCTCTTGTGGCACTTCTCCCACTAAAATCACCCACACTTCCATCCAAACTCGACACTTACTTCACATTGTGATCCATTGGTAGGGTCTTATGCCAACATTTTAGCTAACCTTTTAGATACCTTTGTCATCACATTGCCTCCACTTAGACCTTACAAACCACTCAAACCTAAACCAACAGAGTTTGATGATACCAAAATTTGTGCCTACCATAGTGTTCCAGGGCATGATGTGGGAAATTGTAAGGCTCTTAAAATTGTTCTCCTCCAACTATGTCCTCCTGAAGAAAAATTTAATGACGATGAGCTTTTAGATGAGGACCCTATTCCACCTTCACCCATCACCACACATCCTCACCCCTTACCTATTCAATGAACTTCATCTCCACCTTCACAACCCTTTTACCCTCCAACATTCAAGATCAATATGGTCCACATAAAAGAGTTATCCAAACCTCCACAAAAATGTCAATGTGCTTCCTTTTTTTGCACAACACCAATATATTCCCTCACCATAATTTTTCTCACTTGCTGCTTCACAACTACCACGACTCACCGCTTCTCCTTACCCCATATTAATATGGTTAACATTACCACTCATGCCTAGAGAGACAAAGGAAAGAAGGAAATAACTAGCCCATCCGCCACTCTTTTACCCAATCTCCCATCTTCCTAAACCTTTCCTAAACTTTTCCCAATATTACACAACGTTACCTATCATCACCTTATCTACTTTACCCTATGAGGGACTCGAAATTCCCTCTTCTTCTTTTTTGAACCTCTCATCCAAACAAGACATTCATCATCTACCTTACCTCCTCTACCCAACCTTTCCTCAACCTTGCCTAAACCTTGCCTAAACCTTGCCTAACCTTGCCCAATCAACCTTACCCAATTTATCCCAATCTGTCTCAACCAATTTACCTTACCTAATCTACCCACCACCTACCTCATCACACTCAACCTTGCCCAATATTACATAATGACACCTATAATCACCTTATTCTTCCTTATCCTATGGAGGACTCGACACTCCCTTTTCTTCTATTACACCTCCCTTCATAACTAGACCTTCTTCATTTACCTTACTCTACCTTACCCAACTTTACCCCACCTTGCCCCATCTACCTTACCCAAATTTACTCACCTGTGCCCAATCTTACCCAACCTAACCTATCACCATCTCATTCTTCCCTATACCCATGGGAGAATTGTCACTTCCCCTTCTATTATTGAATGTTTCACTAACACCAAACCTTTTACATCCTACCTTTCCTTCTACTAAAACCTTCCAGGTTGGTGACCTCGTCCTGAAGTAAAATCAATATGTAACAAAAGAGAAGAAAAGTAAACAGGGAAAATTTTATCCTAATTATCTTGGACCCTATATCATTACTCATGCCTATGGATTATGTGCTTATTGTTTGTTTTTACTCAAAGGTAAACCCGAACCTGAGCCCCTCAATTCCTTGCATCTTCGACCATTATATTGTTGAATCAAGTCTTATATCACCTTCTCGTCTATCAAACGCCCCCCTTGAGCATAATTCACCTTCCATTTAAGTATTTTAAGGGTTAACAACTAAACAAGAATCATGTGATTACCCATCACCTTTCAGCCTTATCTTCAATATGAGTACCACGGCTCTACTCATGACATGATTCTCATGGATACTTTTCATCTTTTTCAAGATGAAATCCCATGGTCTTTCGTCACTTAAACCCTCACTTTCATAGTTAACCTTTGTGTGTTATGGTTTTGTCTTCATGACAGGAGCCTATCCTTCTCTATAGTCTTGTCCATGACCTAAATGTCCAAAAAACAATTCAAAAGTAATACACGGTATTTTCAAATTCAAAACTCTTTTAGTCAAACTTTTAACAAAAAAAATGACTCCCTCAAAAATGACATCTAACCTTTCTATCTCGCTGCTATAAATGGAATGTTCCCTCAAAGGACAACTATACAAAGCTAGCCATATTGTACATATTCTATCACAAAAGAAGACTATTCTTCTAAAAATAAAATAAAAATATTATGAAGCTTCCCGCATCGATCAGACTTCACAAAGACCTCAAGGAGATATTCTATTCATCCCACATAGACTTCCCACATCAATCAGTCTATAAAAACAAAATCAAAAATAAAAATATGTCCTTTTTCATGGACTTACCTATGTTGATCTTGGGTCTCTTGCCAAGAGACATGTTGTCTCACACTAGGTTACGCTAAAACCAACTTCTTTCACCTCACCGCCTTTCCTTTCTAATATTCTGCCTACTCAAGGGACGTGCCACAAAGGTGACATTTTGTGATCATGTGACCCTCTTCACCCGTAGAATAGTCAATCATGCAACACCTTTAAGGTTTTATGTTCATATGTCAATCTTGTTGGGGTTAGCACACCAACAGATGTACAAACAATATATCAAATCTAAGCACACATGCAAATAAAAGCGGATATTCTACCAGAAGAAATATACAAAACAAGAGATATAAATCAACACCAGATTTAATGTGGTTCACTCAGTGTGGGCTACATCCACTAAGAAACAAGCCAATCTATTATCCAAAGCTTTGACAAGATATACAATTGAAGATTTACAATCTTCCACACCTCTCAGATGTACAAGTACTTTCTTTCTCTCAATATTTTTCTTCTCCTCCAAGAATTCTCTCTCTCACCAACTTTTGTAAGTTCTTAATTATTACTTCTAAACCCTAGCTTTCATGATTATATAAGCATTTATAAACTTAGGTCACTTAGCCATGCAATTACAATTAATAGATATACTTTAATGCTAAAAATAGATCTAATTCCTGAGAGTTAATTAAAACACTCATGCATAGGTAACCGATGTCGGTTCGCCCTAACCGATGCTAGTTCCTCCTTGCCTAACCGATGTCGGTCCTAGGTGACCGATGTCGGTCCCTCCTAACCAATGATGGTTACTGTGTTTTCTAAAAAGTTTTACATTACATGCTAATCTAAAGTAATTGAGCTCCACAACTCAACAATCTCCCACTTGGAGATTAATTACCGCACCATACCTATACATCGTCATTCTTGAATCCTTCCTTAGATTTGTTTCTTCCTCTTCAAGTCTCAAACTCGAAGACTAACAAAAGTGGAGTGTAGCTCCAACTTCTCCTTTGCTAATGGCTTCGTTAGCATATCCACAAGGTTCTTGCTCATATGAATATTTTTTACATTCAATTGTACATCCTCCAACACCTGCCGTATGAATTGATACCTCAACTGAATGTGTTTCATTCTCAAATGAAACACTGAGTTCTTTGCCAAATAAATTGGACTTTGACTATCACTGAATAGTTTACAATCATCTTGATCCTTTCCCAAATCTTCCATGAACCTACTCATCCATATCATCTCCTTACTAGCCTCTGTAGCTGCAACATACTATACCTTTGTAGTAGACAAAGCCACAACCTTCTACAATCTTGAAATTTAGCTAACTATCGTCCCACCTACTGTGAAAATATATCCAGTAGTGCTCCTTCTACCATCCAAATCTCCAGCCATATCTGAATCAACATAGCCACATAATGAAATATCCAAACCTCTATAGCATAACTACATGCTAGATGTACCTTTCAAATACCTAACTATCCATTGGACTTCTTTCCAATGCTCTTTACTTGGATCGACCATATATCTACTCACAACTTCCACTTTGCTCAGTGCAATGTCTCGGTCAGGTACAAACCATAAGATACATGAGACTCCCAACCACTGAAGCATATTGCACTCATGTCATGTATTTGAAATCCTCATGTGATGATGGACACTGATCTTTGCTTAATTTGAAGTGTCTAGCCATAGGTGTACTAACAGGTTTTACATTCTACATCTTGAACCTTTCTAACACCCTATAGATATAATCCTCCTAAGATAAATACAATTTCTTGTTTTTCCCTGTCTCTCGGTATTTACATACCAAGGATTCTTTTTGTAGCTCCTAAATCCTTCATATCAAATGTGTGATCTAGCTTTCCCTTAAGTTCACCAATGTCCTACATACTAGATCCTGTAATAAGCATATCATCCACATACAATAACAAAATAATATAGCTCCCATTTTCAAGCTTATTGAAATAAACACAATGGTCAGATTCACATCTCAAGTAACCATGCTCATGCATAAAACTATCAAACCTCATGTTCCATTGCCTTGGAGGTTGTTTGAGCCTATATAGGCTCTTTTTCATGCACATTAATTTCTCCTTACCCTTGGCTTCATACCCAAGTGGTTACTACATAAAAATCTCTTCATTCAAATCACCATGAAGGAAAGTTTTCTTCACATCTAGTTTCTCTAAATATAAATATTCTACTACAACTAAACTCAATACAAGACAAATAGAAGTAATCTTAACAACAGGATAAAATATTTCACCAAATTCAATACCTGCTTTTTGTGCCAATTTTTTTACTACAAGCCATGCCTTGTATCTTTTCTATACACCCTCTTCTTCCTTAATCTTGTAAACCCACTTGTTCTCGCAATGTCCTCTTACCTACCGATAACTTAACTAAATCCCAAGTATGGTTCTGCTCCAAGGAGTCCATCTCCTCATCCATGTCATGCTCCCACCGGACTTGGGTCTTATCCTGCATTGCTTCTTGAAATCTCTCTTGTTCACCATCATCATTGAATAATATCTAAAATAACCCTTGTTAGGGGTTGTATGGAAAGAAGCTCCTAAATCTAAAACCCATAGTTTAATTCTATTATCTAAAGAAATAATAAGAGCATCTTGCATTACCTCTGATGCAGCAAGATTTACCTCTTTACCTTTCTCTAGTTGTTGGTTCTCTTTATCCTTTGACTAACAATATTTCTTTGCATGTCCTTTATTTCCACATTTCCAACAAGTAATTCCCTTACTTCTAGATTTAGATATGTTATCCCTTGACTTTGATTGCCCATTACTCTTACTCTTGGATCTCTCCTTCTGCCTACCCATGCTTTCTACATTCAAAGTATTCCCAGATGATGATTCCTCTGTACTCTTCCTGTGAATTTCTTCATTCAAGATTATACTAACCACATCATCGAACTTCAAAATATTATTAGCGATGTATTACTAACAGCCATTACCAAGTTATCCCAACTATCGTGCAAAGAACATAAGAATAAAAGTGCTTTCACTTCATCATAAAATGATATATCAACTGATTTTAACTAATTTACAATAGATCGAAACTATTCAAATGATTAGATGCAGATACACCTTCATGCATCTTAGAACTAAATAGTTTCTTCATCAAATAAAATTTATTTGAAGAACTAGGTTTTTCATATAAATTAGCAAGAGATTTCATCAGCCCTACCATAGAAGTCACTTATGTAATATTAGAAGCCACAAATGCTTTGCGGACTCAATCTTATAGATCCCAAAGCCTTTCTCACATAATATTCCATTCTTCATCATCATCTTTGTAGGTTTAGACTTCTCATCCAATGGTAAATACAAATCTCTTTGATATATATAATCCTCAATCTGCATCCTCCATAATTGATAATTTTGGTGTCAAACTTCTCTACCTTGTATTTTTTTCATCTCGTCATTGTTGTAGCTCCCACTCAATCACAAAACCCTCTCTGTGAGTAAATCTATCAACACACAAAACCTCAAACCTCGCTCTAATACTAGTTGTTGGGGCTAGCACACCAGTTATACAGACAATATATCATATCTAAAGATACATACAAATAAAGCGGATGTTCTACCGTAAGAAATATCCAAAATAAGATATTTAAATCAACACCAGATTTAACATGGTTCACCTAGTGTGGGCTACGTCCACCAAGAAATAAGCCAATCTATTATCCAAAGCTTTGACAAGATATACAATTGAATATTTACAATCTTCCACACCTCTCAGATGTACAATAATTTCTTTCTCTCAATATTTTTCTTCTCCTCCAAGAATTCTCTCTCTCACTAACTTTTGTAATTTCTTAATTCTTACTTCTAAACCCTAGCTTTCATGCTTATATAGGTGTTTATAAACTTAGGGCACTTAGCCATGTAATTACAATCAATAGATATACTTTAATGCTAAAAATAGATCTAATTCCTAAGAGTTAATTAAAACACTCACGCATAGGTAACCGATGTCGGTTCACCCTAACCGATGTTGGTTCCTCCTTTCCTGACCGATGTCGGTCCTAGGTGACCAATGTCGGTCCCTCCTAACCAATGACGGTTACTATGTTTTCCAACAAGTTTTACATTGCATGCTAATCTGAAGTAATTTACCTCTACAACTCAACAAATATTTGGTATGATAGACTCGTAATGGTTCTTATCAATTAGGTGGCTCTTTTGTCTCCTCTTACCATTCACCTTTTTTCTTACTTATTTGATTCTCCTACACAGACCAGACCTTCGACACCTACATTTTAGGAATTCCTCTTTCACCAAAATCACCCATGCCTAAATGACCTAGACTCAACCATGCCTAAATGACCTAGACTCAACCATGCCTAAATGACCTAAATTCAACCATGTTTGATTGACCTAGACTCAATCATGCCTAAAACCTACCAACCCATCCCTCTACCTCATCATATTCTTCCCTAGCTTATGGGAGAAATACGTCAGCCAAAGGCCCCTTTTCGTTGGGGCTATGTAGGTAACACTGAGGGGCATCGGGCCCTTAGAGGTTAGCTTGGCCACTCTTTACCCTAACCAATTTTTCCCTTTTTCTATTCACATTCTACCTTAGTTAGTTTCCATTTTACACAAAACTTGGAAATTAAACAAAAAATACAAACATACATACCTACCATTTGATCACATCATCATATCATACATTTCACATTTCCATGACATCAAATATTTGGAAATTTACACCATAACATACATATACATCATAATTTATTTTCCATACTACCAATAAATTGGAAATTAAATCAAACCCAAACACATGACCAAATCATGCCTAACTCACCTAGACTCCACCATGCCTATACCTGACTCCATCATGCCTACATAACCTCAACTCAATCATGCCTAACTCACCTAGACTCCATCATGCCTACATGACCTCAACTCAATAATACCTAACTCACCTAGACTTCACCATTCCTATACCTTACTCCATCATGCCTAACTCACCTAGAGTCCACCATGCCTATACCTGACTCCATCATGTCTATATTGCCTTGACTACCTAACTGACCTAAACTCAATCATGCCTAATTCACCTAGTTTCCATCAATACATAATAACAATGGAAATTAAAACAAGTACATCATCCATCCAGTCAACATCATAAACTATATAAATGGGAGAGTTTGTGTATCAATACATATATACACATATACAAATAAAAAAGTATCTCAAAAATATCATATACAATCTCACGTCTTTGTCACGCAAACCGATATATATATCAAAAATCATAATGATCATATAATGATCATATCAAGTGACTAATCATCACCCCACCTGATATCCTCATGTCCAGCTAACATGTTTCCTCCTCTCCACTTGTTTATTGCCCTACCAACATCACTACACCCTCCATTTATCTTAGTTTAATATCCTTCTCACCCACACCCGGGACTTGGCCTCTCGAGAACTCATAACCTCTCCTGACCCTATCCATGGACTATATACCCCATGTACTCCTTGAAATGTGATTCTTGGATCTTGTCTGATCATTAGTCACTGCTGCAAGGCTCTATACTAGGCATATAAAGGGACATCTATACCAGCAGTCATCAAGTGATCCTAATAGTAGTGAGCCTCTTTCTAGGCATCCCTGAACCTCTCCATCAACATTATTTGCTGTGGTAAATGGGTCTACCCTACCCTACTAATACTGGCCTTGGCTTCTTCCTTGATGCATGTCCTCCTACCTATGCAGGTTCCTGTAATATGGGACCCTGTCCCTGGGCCTGTGGGGGTTCTCAGTACATATGCTGCAACTTGGGCCTGTAAGGCCACAACCTGTGTGTTGGCGAGAAAATTTTTTGGGTGGAAAAACTTGTGGATTTCTTTCCAACGCTCTGGGAATCTAAGTCTCTCTACTTAACCAGTGCATCTGTTGTATATGCATGCACGAGTAAAGGTGGGTTTTCCCCGTGTCCTTGTGGTGGGATCCAACAGGGGAACTTCACTAACCCTACAAAAAGCTAGAAATCTCTTACTAGGGGAGACTTTGTCTGAAGAGCAGGAAAGGGGAGTGAGAAAAGAGGTAGGGGAAATAATGTTGTAGGTAGAAAATCATATTCCTGCACACACTAGTTAGAATTTTCATCACATGCACTAAAGTTAGGAAGAAATAATACTCCAAAAAGCAACAAGACCAATTATAATTTAATGAACACAAAGTATCTGTAAACCCCTTAGTCAAAAAGGCTCAAAACTCCTTCTTATATTGATGCTCAAGCAGAAATTATACATAGTTTGAGAATGGAAGACATTGAGAATAGGGGAGAAGTGGCTAACTCTTTTCACTCACAAGGGAGAAAAATCTCTCTCATGAACATCTGAATTGACCTTTCACCTCCCTCACACGACTCTTCATTTCCATATTCCACTCGTGACCTTTCGTTTTCCATGAATTAAGTATTTCTCTTATAATTTTGAGAAGATACTTTTTACAATTAAAATGGGTCACTTAAGTGAATAGGACGAAATACAATGATGACGCATAAAAAGAATTAGAATGGAGAGAGAAAGTAGAGAGGGAAAGAGAGGAAGAGGGAAGGGATGGAGGGGAAAACACTCCTCGTGATGAAATGCTTTGAATTCCTTGATGCAACCATGAACTTTGAGTGAGGATTTCTTCCACTAGTGATCTTCTACACTGATGAAGATTTCTCCCTTGAATAACTTTGAATCATTTTCCCAATCTAGTGATGACCGCAAACTCTATGATGCATGGACATCTTGGACCATAGAATGAGTGTCTAGAAACACTGTTATGATGTTTACCACTGCAAACTTGAGATGAACACATATGATGCCCATGATGAACCTCCTTGAAACATGGTTGATGAACCCTTTGACTCGTTGAAATCATTCTAACCAATTCACTTTGGATCACTTGGTTCCTTAAGTGATGAAGATGAATTCAGATGATGTGCCTTGTGATGCCTTGCTTTGCTTCTGTAAACCATCACTCTCAAGATGATGCTTCTAGGACCTCTCGTGAAGTTCTCATTCCTCCTTTTCAACTCATGAAACCATCTCATTATCCAAAAGGGAGTCCAAAAGTAGTAAGGTGAGTGAAAATGAAGTCATATGCAACTTTCCACTCCGAAATGAAAACTTTCTATTTTTAGAATATGAGGCTATTCTAAGACATATCACTTGTCTTGTTCTAGTTTCACCTTTTGAACTATCTACCATATTCCAACCTCTTCTATTATTGAGATATTGTTATTTTTAGCACATTTCTATTTTTAGCAGGTTGTTATTTGGGGACTGTTATTTTGGGAAGAAGTCGTTTTCTGTCTTACTTTTCATTTTACCCCTTTTCTCGATTATCCTGGGTGATAGAACTTTCCATTCAAAGTGGGACTCATCATTTATAGCATGCGAGGAAACATAAAATATGCTATTTTTAGTAAGTGGTGAAACAACCTTTGTTTGCGATGGGAACAACTTTTTGGATTTGAATCTTCGTCATGAACTCGTGCTCCAATTTTCATCATGATTCACTTTCCAGAAAAGCTCGAAATGAAAAATGAAAATTTATGTCTTATAAGAGCTTTGGGTATGGAGATACTAGGGAAGAATACTGATAAAAATTCAGTCCTTCATATCTCGAGAAACTAGCAACTTCGTCATGCAAAAACTAGTTTGAGAGAAACTAGATTTTTGGAGACCCTTCCCTCTTAATTTTGGATGATTTCACCCGCCGGATCTTTGGGAATTTGAAAATTTCTTTGAAGAGGGAAGAATTTTGATAAAAATATTTCCCTCATATCCCTAAAAAATAGGGACTTCATGGCATGAAAACTAGTTCACACGAAACTAGATTTTTCAACGATCATTTCCTCCAATTTTCGGGCAATTTCGCCCACTGGAACCCTGAGAAGCGGAGAGGTAGCTCACTGATTTTTTCCATTACTATGTCATGGTGGAAATTAATGGAGCTTGAAATTTTCAGGTATGGTTTTTTTTTCCATTCGTGATGAAATAAATTCCATTGCGATAGGTTTTTGCTTTTGGTGCTTCACATGAAATTTTACTTCAATCTGACAACCGGTTTGATGGGAAATTGAACTTTGTTCTTCATGGAGATGGAAGTGAAATTTATTTGCTGTGAGAATTACTTGTTGAAAATTGGAGGTTTGAATATTATTTTTTAATGGCCTTCAAGAGATAATAACTCAGCAACAAATGGTTTGTCAATCCGCAACGGTTTGCAAGATATGTTTGATTCTTGGTTTTATGGCAATGGAGTTTTCAGACTTCTTTTCCTTTGTTCTTCATTCTTTCTTATTGGTTTGATAAATATTCCTTCTATGACTTGTGTGCCATCATGGAGTGAAGGATAATGTGTTGTGATGGATCTGGTTTGAGCTTTGGCAATGGTGGAGTGGTGGACTGGTGTTCTCTGTAACTTTTCTTCTAGTAGTGAGAAGCAACAAGAAGCAACTAACAGTTAGAAAAAATTTCAAATTTTTGAGTTTGAGTTGGGTGAATTTTTCATGTCTTGATGTCCCTAACCTCAGGGACATGAGGGACATAAAATTCCATGGTGGTCCTAGAGCTAACACGTGGCGGTGATTGGACGGCAGGGAATGGAGGTGAAAAAGGACTTTAAAGCACTGGGGTTGAAAGCCGGTCACGTGGATGACCAAAGGACTCCCCATAGGGGCTGGGTGAATTTTTCCATGTCTTATATCCCTAACCTTAGGGATGTGAGGGACATCAAATTCCATGGTGAGCAAGAGGACGACACGTGTCCTCGATCCGACGGTAGGGAATTTGAGCTCCAAAAATGCACTTGGGGGCTAAACTATCAAATCTGAAGGTCACATGAGGGTCCCAGAGGTCACATGGGGGCTGGGAACATTTTTACAAGGTTTATTTACTTGATCTCAGGGACTTCGAGGACATAAAATCATTCTAGACTCCTGTTGTTGACATGTGTCCTGCCGAAAATTGATTAACTCTCGAACTGTCTCTAAGAGGGTAACTTGGAACGATGATAACTTGAGCTCTCGGTGGAATTTATTTGTGAAATTTTATATGAAATTGACTAGAAATGGTATTTTTAATCTAATGGTGGGGGTATCATGTCTTTATTATTTCATATGATCCTTTAAAAAACATATTTTTGATTTGGTACTCTACATATGCCCGATAAAATAAATTGCCCGCAAAACCCTATGTACCAAGGTGTTGTGAAAAATATGATTTCATTATCTTGTAGGTATTGGAATTATATTTCCTTGGATTTTTATTTTTCTCCTAAATCCATCCGGAGCTCCTGGAATCTTCTTCTAAAGCTCGGCACTATTTTAGGCCTGTGTACTACCTAGGCTTGTGAACCCTGTTTTTAATTCAGATTGCTCCAAGTCTTTTAAAACTTTCCCAAACCTTCCAAAATCATTTCCATGATGTTATAAGGTATTCAATTCACCTCCATGTTGAATTTGGCCCTTCTTTTCCACTCCAGAGGTTGATCCAATCCTTGGAAGGCCAGCGATAACCCTTCTTATGACTGCCCAAAATTTGCATTTTTAAAGAACTCCTAAAATCACCTAAAGGGAATGATTGGACTTTCCTAAATGAACTAGGGGACTAACTTGACATCAAATAGGGGTGACCAAACTAAAATATTTGACACTGGAGTTCTTGGGTATGATAAAACATGAAAATTTTGGCACAAGGGTATAGTTGTCATGCTTGGAAACTTTAAATTTCCCTGTCGCACACTTGCATGACAACATTGTTCCTATGTAGTGGCCAGTTGGCCCTATACACCTATCACATGTGAATTTAGTTTGGCCATCTACCTTCCATATCCATCTCCATCCTATGTGGGCACTGTCTGTGCTCCCCGGGCCTATAGGCCCATCACCTAAGCCTATAAAGTGGCTACTTGTGTCTTTCACCCTGTGATCTACCCTTGTTAACCTATAATTTGTGCCTGAAGGGCATCCACATGACCTTGTAAAGTATTCCTTTGCACCATGACCATGGCTAAATCTGGCTATGTTAGCCTCGATGGTGCCACTCGAAGCTGTTCCGCCCACCATTTCCTATACCCATCAGTGACTCCCACATCATCAATCCATCTATCCACCATCTACTCCTCCTACCTTGTTGGAACACTCAGACATGGTAGAGACATAGGTCTCTCCATGTCATTTCTTTTCGTACTATGGGAATGGTGGGGGAACATCCTTCTATAAGCCAAACTGTCGTCTGACCCTGTCTACGGGTATCATCTCATTCTCCCCGACCTGTCATCCCTGTATCCATCTCAGGAGCTGAAGCTCCTCTAACTTCTCAGCCATACCTATATAGGATGGATAGTCCACATATTATCTCCATACAATATCAACCGTAGAAAGGACCTCCAATCGTTACATGTAGTATGACACATCATATGTGTCCCTCACCACCCTCAGCTTTCTAACGAATGGTACCCATCGCCTAAAACCAACTCTAAGAAAGCTAGCCCTGAACAATTCATGTCGTGGAAAACCAACTGGGCACACACACATAATGTGCTCATATGACCAGCAGTGTAATAAGAATGTACAACACATACCAAACTACCTCAATCTCCCATAGGCCCATAGCTCCAAATATAATCAAGTAGGAACGTCACTTCAAGAAAAGTGTATCCGCTCCTTGATCATATCTAAGTAACACCCCCATCAGTGCTCACGGAAACCTACCACCCTCAAAATTTGGCAATGCAAAACACCTAAATGCCACCATCATCAGCACCTAGCCTAGTCTCCTGCAGGTAGGTTGCATACATATTTCCATAAGTGAGACTCATGTTGTGATACCTCAGCTTACCCATCGCCTCACCAAATACAACCACTATCGGCTCCACCGATGCGTCAGATGAAATGGAATATACTGGCTCCCAACAATGGGAAGTCGCGGATTGTATACATGTCCTCCAAGGTGACGGTCATCTCACTCATCGGTAAGTGAAAGGTATGGGTCGCGAAATCCCATCTATTGATGAGAGTGATGCATCAACTATGATCTTGGGCTATACACCTATAATGTCCGGACGCACTCGGACCAACATTGTTCATGTGCTCCCACTCCTCCCCAGTCACACTAGGCCACATATGTACCAACAAGGGTGGTACTCGCCCCACATCCTCATCTGATCTCTCACCTGCATCATCTAACACAACATTGTCAAGACTTGACTACCTCAAATCACCTATTACCTACCAAACCATACCCAACCACATCAATCATGCCTACCCCATTTTATCTAATTCACCTACACACCTACTAACCCTTATCATCATTACCCATTATCTTAGTTAATTTCACCTACTTACCTATTATCCTAATCATATTTTACCCTATTCTACCTACATAAATCTCCCCTACCTCTTCCTCACCTAGTTTTCTTTCTTACCCACTCTTCTTTCCCCTATTTACCCTTAATTGTAATCATTGTCGGTCACCTTGACCGTCACCGCTTTTCCTGACCATCATCTCCCTTTTAACCAACATCAGTCACCTAGACCTTGACCATGCCATCTGAAGCCAATTAATGTCGACTAACCCCAAACTATCGTCAGTCTTTGTTATGGTAACCAAAAATGAAAACTCATCCCTCATTCCATAAAAATTCACAAAATTGACCTAACATCCTACTTTAACCCACCCAAATCTATCCTAGCTTCATTCCCAACCCTATTTAACCTATGTTTGACCTTCCCACCCCACATTTCCTTCATATTTACCAACAATTTTAAAATTAAAATCCAACCCAAAATTTTAAATGAAAACCAATTTCAATAATACCATTTTCAATCAAATGAGGGATTTGTATCATCTCCTACCTCTAATCATTGCCATCTCCATGGTGGCACATCTAGCCAACTAACGTCGGTGGTCCACCCAATCCTTCTCCTACCTCTGCCATGTCAATAATTAACTCCTCACCTCCAAATAAATCAAATCAATCAAATCAATCTTGTGGACCCACTAATCAAACCCCAATCACTTGCTACGTGGCTCACCAACTCAACTCGTTGTCTCGTACTGTCGTTTTCCACTCCTCAACTTCTCCTCTGTCATTTTCTAAAAGTGGAAAAGTCAAAATGAATCCAGTAAAACACAGATTTTTCTTTTTTAAACCCAAATCGACATGACCGACGTTAGTCATGTTGTGCCCTAGAAAATCAACGTCGGTTACACCATAATGGACATCGGTCACTTGACATTACCCTTTGACCCACCCCATTCCCATCTTGACTAAAAGCAATGTTGCTCTAACAACATTTTGACCTTACCCAAACCTATTACACCTTACCCACAAGCCTACACTACTTGTACATTTCCTTAATTACATTTAGGGACATGTTATTTACCTATACCTTGGCCTTACCAATGCCCTGACCTACATACCCTGACCTGAATTGCCTTTTGTGACATTTGAATTTGTGTACTCATTATACCTTGCAATGTTGTTACCCATGTTGTTTAGCCTAATGACCTTACCTTTCCTAATGACGTGATGTTTATCTCGACCATACCTTTGGTGCCATGGAACAAAACCTATTACCCGTTCCTACACCAGACCTCATTGTGCTTCATGACCATATCCTATACCTTGGATACCTGAATCACTTCAACCTCATTTGGATAAACCTATCACCCTTTTGACAACGTAGAGTTTGCAAGCTCTTCTATAGTTTGCAAGCTCTTCTACACATCTTGTATCCCAATTTATATGTGTGCATGCATTCGATTGCCATTACCCATTACCCAAAATGACCATTTTCCTTTACCCAAAATGACCATTACCCATTACCCAAAATGACCATACCCTTACCTATAACCCACCTACCCTCATTTTCATCACTTACCCATTTATCAAACCACTCATCGACTTCGTTTAACACCTCATCAGTTCCTGGTTTGAGGGGGATCAGCTCCACCCTATTTGGGGAAACCCCACTCCCACCTATATTTGGGGTAACCACTTCATGTTTTTGTCAACGCGTCGCTTATCAATACAAGCTACGTGATAAAAGAGGAAAATGTAGACACCAAATTTGGGTCACACTCCCCTTGGTCCCCTTTAATTAATTAACATAACGTATTCACCTAACCATGACCCCTTACCTCGCATTCATATTAATTTAATTACTTACAATTGAATTAATGTTCATCCTCACATTATTAATTAATTTAATTACTTTAATTAAGTTAATTTACACCTCACCTAGCCACATCACCTAGACACCTCACCATGGACTTATTCTTAGTTTATTAATTAACTAAGACTGAGTCTCTACTTATCTTAACCAACTAGGACTCTTTCAAACCCTAAAATTAAAGTCCTATTCCTTCTCCAATAACACTCCTGCTTATCTAAGTGTTAACCCTCACTTGAGACCCGGATTGAAAATCAGAGCACACCAAAAATAGCAAAGATTTTCCTATTTTTTGAAAACCTAGGATTTCCTGCCTTAACCAACGCCGATTATCCCTCAACTAATTCCGATCACCTTGACCATCATCGATCACCGTATATATAGTTTTACAACCTTTTACCCAGTTTGGTCATTTTGAGTTTTGAGAGATCTATTATGCATCAAGACATGAACCGAGAGACTTCTCAAAGCATCAAACGATGGAATATACTCAACCACAGGCAAGAAAGCACCTGATACTCATCCAAAGGCATTAGAACATTCACGGGATAACTCAGAAGTATTTCCGTGGCATTGACCACAAATTTCTTCATGGATCAACCACTACCTTCCTTCACCAACCAGACCTACAAATACAAGTAAGTGTATTTGATTTTCATCATTCTTTACTTGCTTAAAGTGTAAGTTCATTATCTTTTGTTATTGAATCTTATTCCTCCCTACATTCCTCCATCCCCACCTTCTTACCAATCTACCCATTCACCACCCATGGTCTTCTACCTCTCCATAGCTGACTTTTATGCATTCTTGAGTCTTCCTGGCATTATTATGAAACTAACCATCCTCCCTTCATCCTCTATACAATCACAAAGAAGTCCAAATCTACCTTTTATTTAATTACCACCAAATTTCCCCTACCGATGTCGGTTATTTTAACCATCATCGGTCTCCCCTCTATACTGGCATCGGTCATCAGACAGATGTCACTCTCTGTGTTATTTCATTCACTTAACCAACAAACCCTCAAACCTCCCCAAAACCTCACAAAACCTCACCCAAACCTAATACCCACCTACAACCTCACAATAGACCTTCCCAACTCTTTGTGCAGACACAAAGAGAGTTGGGACACCCACTGACATTCGCCATTTTCCAAAGTAACTGATATTGGTCATCCTAAATCGTCATCAATCATATCTATACCGACATCATTCACCCCGACCGACATCGTATTTATTCCTGGTAAAACTTCCTTAGACCAACAATCTTCCTAATAATCCAAAAGCAACCCAAACTACCCGAATCTTACCCAAACCCCGTCTGTGACCCTCAAACCACCTGCTCAACCTACAACTTGACCCGAGACCTTCATCAGTTTAGTTATCAAGCATTTAATTGGATTAACACTGATAGTAGTCTGAGACACCTAAATCAAAACACTAGCATTAGATTCTTTTATTTGCATGTTCAGTTATTTTATATTGAGTTATATATCAATGGATTGACAACCATTGAGGAAGTATCACACTTCTTGGATCTAGCTCACACTAGGCAGTCCACTAAATTTTGCTATTAACTATATCTTGTGGTCTTGATTTGTATTATAAGTAGTTCCTCCTAGCCAAAAGGAAGCTCACACAATCAGCTTGGATCGAAATCGAAATGCGTGCGATCGACCTTCAACCAATGTAATAACAAGTATTCCTCCTTGACCTTTTACCTTATCTATTTAATTTTCTATAACAATCTGGTGAAACAACCTTATTAAAGGATAATATAATCTATTGAGTTAGTAAAGAGTGCCTTGGAGTCAATGTCAAGTAACCATCGAACTTCCTGAGAAGATAGTCTTAATGGAGGTCTAGTAGAGTTAAAAATTTCAAGATATGTCATAGCTAAGTGAATCATGTCACTTGAGTGAGAGGTATGAGTACAAAAGGGTATATAGTGATTGAGAAGGAAGGAATCTAAGGTAATAAAAGAGAGAAAAGTATAAGACAATGTGGATTGTGGTATGCCAAATAGTGAATAAGGAATATCAAAGGCTAAAGTTGTAAGGAAGCATAAATGTTGAAAGAGGAGTGAATGTGAATTCAAAGAAGCTTGAACAAAGGGTAATAATTTTAAATAAGGTAATTAGGAAGGATTTATAGTCATTGAAGGATATAAGGGTGAAGAAAATAGAGGCGAGTTCACTTAGACGAACAAAAGCAAGAACAAACCAAGAGAGAAAACTATGAAATCAAGCAAGATGAGAATCCAAGAGAGTTATTGATTATGAAAAGACCTTGAACAAGGTGGAATAAGGAAACTTTAAGTGTTTATGAGGTGCATAAGTGATCAATAATCATAACCCTAGTGCTTTGGCAAGAAACCCTAACTAGGTCTACTTAAACAAGTAAAAGGAGGGTTTTAGTGTTGGGAATGCTAGAGGGAGAGATGAGAGAAGAAAACTGGAGAAACCAAGAAAAAAATAAAGGGTATCCAAAAATATAACCCTATTTGGTTGAATGTTTGTGGGTCATTCCCAATTCGAAGGTTTGCATGATAAGAGGGCTAATTGGAGGAACTAGTCAAAATTGTAAAAAGGAGTATAACTTTTTATTAAAGTAGAGCTAGTCCATAAAATTTGGTATGCATGTTAATGGGCCAAATGTGTAGCAAAAAATTTTATTAGTCATGAAATTTGATGAAAAATGAGTTATTTATGTCTAGAAAATAGGTTTTGGAGGGATAGAAGACTATAGGAAGGTCTAAAAGGAAAAGTATGAAAAATGAAGTGGTGGAACTTGTTTCTTATTTTGATCATGACTATTTTATGAATGTAAACATGTTTGAAATGATTTTGAGATTTGATCTAGATATTTATTCATTTTTGTACATTTGAGTAAGATTTGGCTAGTGAAGCAAGGTGACAAGTTTATTAGTTTTAGTGATTAGAATGTTGAAATTTTGACTTCAAAGCAAAACTTTTGGGTGAATTGAAGGTGTAAATGCAGGATCTACATCAAGCTACCTCCATGGGTGCCAAAAACACCCTATCATATGAAAAAAATTGTAATGAACCTATTTATCCATTTATACCCTATAAAGCCTACCCTCCACACTCGGGAACTCCCAAACTTCCTTAAATTCTACATGAAGGAGGACCCTTAACAGCGTATGTCATATTTCCGTCACGCATGCTACCTTATCCCACATGATCAAGACCTCATGTTAAGGACGTTTCTTATATCCTTAGCAAGGAAAACTTTGGATTGCTATAATAGTATCCCACAATACTCACTTTTCTCCTTTGCACAACTCACCCAACTATTCTTAGAACACTTTTCCATCAACGTCATTTGTAAAATATCCATTACATACCTTTACGGTATCAAACAATTCAAAGATGAATCATTACATACTTCATCACTCGCTAGCGGAAGATCATCAATAAATTATCCTTATCACTTGCATAAACCGAATGGTCAAATTATTTTCTCGATCATACGTTAAACACATATCATCCACGCTTCATATTCAATCTTTCCGGACATTTGACAAATTATTTACCATTTCCCATAAACTAGAACTTATGTTCCCTCGGATGGTAAATTCAAACTTAGATCGAAGAAACCCAAGCCTGAGTCCTTGTTCAAACCTTCTTCTAGTAATGATAAATCTAAAGGCTCAAAGAAACGCGGTCTTCGTAAAATCCATGTCTCTGAAGTCGTTTGGATTCCATACACACCCTCTCACAATGCAACTATACACCCATTGGGAATCCTATAGCATGGTCTTCGACAAGATCCTAGCCATGTGTATTATCACGCTCCTCCCATCCATCTCATCAACACATATGTTTCAAATACCTCATGGTATCAAGAAAATGACTATTGTAAATACCATCGGGTTTGAGGAAACAACATCGAAAGGTGTCGTTTATTTAGAAACGTCCTCCAAGATCTTATCAACAAAGGTGACTTGCAACTTGATAATTTGAATGCACCTCCAAATCAAAATTTGGATGTCTTTAAATAACCCTTTCGAATCATGCCCCATCCACTAGTAAACCCCAATAAAATGTCATCCACTCTCATCACACCATCAACACTATTAAATACCTCTCACATACACCTCCAATACTTAGTGTTTCTACTATGGAAGCACCAAGAGTCGTCCAAATCCTCTAGTCTTTTCACCCAAAGGAATGCATACACTTTGACATCTACCACATCTATTTCATGCTTGCTCATGGCTACTTCACAGTGCCGAAAAGAAACCTATAATAGAAATCACTAAGAGATCTTTCGATGACCACATCACCCAACATCACTTGCAAAATCTTCACAAATCTACTATGCAACCCATAAATCACCCATCTAGAAAAACAAAAATTGTATCACAAAGTAGTCAAACCATCTCATCGCAACATATAAATCCCATGTCTTCCATTCTAGCGCCTCATTCTTTACCTAAATTTGTAATCGCTATCATCGAATCTAAAATCACCCCTCAACCAACACCTAAACATGTCACACAAAAAAATTACCTCATCTACCCCACTTTCCAACCCATTAGACAAAATTAAATTCCATTCAACATCAGCTTCAACAAGGTACTATGTAAGAACCCTTTAAAATATAATCCAATTATCCATCATATAGTTACCTCCGCTCAAGTCATATAGCCCTCGAGGGTGGAATCCCTCTTGGTATAACTTCAAGCATTATGTAAATATCATCATACTTTAGGACACTCTACCGAGGGTTGCAAAAGCCCTTCACACTACTATTTAGAGTTTCACCAACAAAGGGATTCTTCCTATAGATATACAATATTAAAATCAACACAAACAAACCCATCCTAAAGCCATGATCTCTCTAAACTACCATCCAACATCACACCCACATCCAACATATCAATGTTGTTCGTATTTTAGACACCAAAATTGGGTCACACTCCCCTTGGTGCCCCGTCGAATAACCAACCCAAACATATTCACTTAACCATGGCCCCCTCCACACCACATTAATATTAATTTAATTAAATTAATACCCATCCTCACAATATTCATCATTTAATTACATTAATTGACCTAATTTCCACCTCACCTAGACACCTCATCCAGCCACCTCACCCTAGACCTATTCTTGGCATGTTTCCATAACTAACTAAGACCTAATCTTACTTGCCTTAATGAGCTAAGATTTGGTCCAACCCTAAAATCAATGCCTAAGATTTCTCTAACCACATTCCCACTCATTAGAAGGGAAGCTTTCGTTCTAATCCGCGACAACAAACTAACTTGGTCCAAGAAATTAGAAAGATCTGCCCATTTTAGTAAACCTAGGGAATCCTGCCTTAACAGACATCGGTCAACCTAGAACAGTCGTCGGTTACCAATTATTCACCTAAGCAACCTTGTTTTTGCGATGGAAGATTCTGAGAGCAAGAAATAAGAAATAAAAGTTGCATGCAAGTAGAATGAGGATACTTTCACAATTCCAGACATCCAGAGCCATCACTAGGACAAATTTTGGAAGCATTGCACTCACGGAATCATTCTAGGAGCCACTGCTACGATATCCAACACTATTCTTCTAATCAATAGCCACCTCCATTCAGCCATCAAAACTTGCATCACAGTAAGTACATCTCTACCAACATTGTCTATTTCAACATAGTTAACTTTTGTCATTCTTGTCATTAGTTTATACTTTGCATGTTCATTCCTCCATTGCTTATTAGCTTGTAATTCAACCATTTCCCTTACCCACACCACCAAATCACCATTCTAACCTAATATTCATTTCTGAGCATACCTGAGATCTCCACAGACCTTCTCATCCACCCTCCTAACCTCATTTGACCTCAGATCAGCCCCTGCCATTTGATCTATTTGAGTTTCTTTTACCTTAACCATATCGATGTCGGTTATCCACAACCATCATCGGTTCCACCTAAACCGACATCAGTCATACCCGACTGACATCGGTCTTTGTGCTTTATACCTTGACGAAGAACAGACCCAACAATCATCTCACCAATTGACCTAAACAACCCATAATCCGGCTTGAATAGTCCCAATACCCTGACAACTACCTACCTTTCTGATCTGACCATAGCCTAGCCTGTTATGTTAAGATTTGCTTATTGTACTTGAATGAGAAACCTAAATCATATCATCTACAATAGGATTTCCTTTATTTCTGGCATTAAATTATTTTAAACAGTGGATTTATAGCCAATTACGAAGTATCACACTTCCCAGAGCTAGCACTCGCTAGGTAATCCACTGTCATATATCATTTAACTTCTCTTTTTTGGTCTTGTTTTCTATTACAGGTAGTTCCTCCTAGCCAAAAGGAATCTCTCACAATTAGCACCGGATCTAGAAGTCGAATGCATGCATCAACCTCCAACTAACCCATTTAACGAGATATTCCTCCTAGCCCTTACCCTTATCTCTGCTTTCGTCATTTAAAATGTAAAGAAAATGGTGAAACACGTATAACTATTAGATCCCATGCACATGACTCTAAGGATTCAAATCAAAATAGGCCCAAGGTCTCTATCTGTCTTACACCCAAATCACCTAGTCCTCTACCCCACTCTAAGGCAAAGGTATCCATCCTTGCCACTCCACAAACCCAATCCACCTCATTTGTAAAAAAGACCATGATCAAACAACTTTATCAAGCTCACGTGAAAATGTCCCTTTACGAACATGTCCAAACCTTGCCACAACATCAAAAATCCATTATTGAGGTGCTTCAATCTATATCAGTACCATCCGATGATCCCTAAGCATTTGTAAACTAGGTTGACACTCTCAAAATGTCCTTCCCTATCACTTTCGACGATTGGAGATCTCGTCTTTATAACCCGAAGATCATGATCTCTCACTCTTTCTCACTGCCCAAATTGATGATACTCATGTTAAGAGAGTTATGATCGACAAGGGTACTAGAATCAATGTCATATCATCACATGCTTTCAACCAACTTCAACTACCCAATAGTATTGTCGCTTAGTTACTTGTAATCTGCGAGCCTTTAACAAAACCATTTCCCCTACGTTAGGCATAATTATGTTACCTATTAAAGTAGGTATTAAATGCCTTTACTGAACTATTCTATCTTGTATAACGATAATTTCAATATAATATATTGTTAGGATGACCATGGATATGTGTTATTGTTACCTACCTAAAAATGTGTAACTTTAAACTTTTTTTGAAATTTTGGCCAAGTGGCCCTTTTACCTTGATGTATTTTTCCTTATCAAAGTTTGAGAAATGTCAAGGGGTATAAAAGTTAGTTTATTTTGGGTCAATTTGGATTTTTCTAGTGTCTTGCAGAAATTATAGACTATTGAGGAACTAGAGGAATAGTTCCTTTGTTCCTTTAGTTCCTCGTATCCTTGTTTTCCCCACAATCCATTGAGTTCTAGTGTTATGTGGCTTTTGCATCTCCCCATGGAACTTGTCCACCTGGGTAATTGTTCTCTGCAATCCATCCTTTTCCACACAACACTTATTCCCTAAAATTATTTGTTCGGTCTTTTTGGCAACTCGTAGTACTTGTGAAAATTGTTCCTTTGGGCCCTTGGTTCCCCACTCACCCATTTTCTCCGCATTGCTTTGATTTATGTATGTTGCAAACAATCGGAGATTATTGGAAATCATGGAAGTGTTCTCGTCAAGCCCTTGTTCCCGTAATGTGTTACTCCCACACTTCATTCTAAACTCATGAATATTTACTTCATAGTTATGTAGAAATCTCTTAATTGGGTGGAACTGTTCTTGAAGTCGTTTATTCTCCACACCTCACATTTTCCACAAGCCACCTAATTCCTTTGTGTTACGGACAATGCGGAATATTTTGGAACTCATTCCATCCAACTCTCGGTTCCACACACTCTCTTTTCACCCGTAAGCCTCATTACCCATAGTCGGTATGGAGATTATTACATCGGGTATAACTATTCCCTCAAGCATCTTGTTCCCCCACAACCTTAAATCTTCCAAAACCCATTATATCTATATGTAATGATAATATTTCACCAATCTTTGGAACCCAAGGAACTTGTTCCTTTAGGAATTTTGTTCCCCGCATTCCCGTCTTGCCTACATTGTAAAGGAAAATGTTTAAATGAGTTCTCAAAAGCTTTCGACTGCCTGAATAACACTATGGCCCAAATTAACCCTGATTTCAAGTTGTTTTGCTATAAAAGGTGAATTTTGGTCATTTCTAACCATTCTAAAATTGGTAATTTCCTTGTGCATTGTGATTTTCACTCCCATGCCCGAAAATATGTTTTAGGTTGTAGTCTTTTATTTCCACTTAACTATTATGTGGGTTACCTCTTCATTCTGTCATATCTGAATTCTCACCCGAACACGTGAAGCTACTAGTTCCCTCCTTTGTCTTTGGCTTGTGAAGATGCTACCATGCATATCCATAATTACCAATATCAAAACATACATTCAATTGCATATCATTATATATATCATACTAAAATACATGTAATAAGGAAACATAATAAATCGAGATAAATACTAATGTTGTGCCTTCAACTTGTAAACCCCACCATTCCTTGATTCTTTCCTTGATATTTGGGTGATCAAACCACATTTTTTCAAACTTAAAAGAGGAATGAGAAGGCTTATCTGTGTTAAGCATGCTAAGCACAATGGGGTTATGATCTGAACCAATTCTAGGAAGAGAGGAAAGGTGAAAGCCTTGGGTCGTGATCGAGCCTAACTTGGATGTGGTCTTCCCCTAATATTTTATTAGACCAAGTATAAGGATTACCATGAAGATCCAAATCAATGAGATTTAAAGAGGAAATGAAATCGGCTAGATCTTCCATTCCAATAGAAAAGTTAGAAGAGCCACATTTTTTTAGTTGGAGTGAGAGGGGTGTTGAAATGCCCAATGACAATCCACTGTAAATGACCACAATTAGAACTAAAACTTTTAGATCTTTCCGAGTTATCCTATACCATGCAGTATTAGGAGCATAGATATTAGAAAGAATCCAAAACAATGAACTATCCAAAGTTTGAAATGCAACAAGGTGATTAGAGGAGGAGAAGATCACTTTATTGGAAATAACAACAGGGTCCCAAAGAACAACAATGCCTCCTGAAGCACCTCTAGAGTTAACAGAAGCCAACTAAATTTTTTTCCAAATATTTCTATAGAAATTACTCATAGCTTTAGATATCATCTTGGTTTCTTGTATATCCATAATGATGGGTCTACAAGATTTTCTTAACTCCTTTAGAGTACATTGTTTTCCACCCACATTAAGGCCTCTAATTTTCTAAGAGATGAATTTCATCAAAGAAGATGTGGGGAAATGGTTTCTAGATGGTACAAAGTGGTTTGGGTACCATCTATAATGGCCTTATCAATTTCCTTTTTCCTTTGATAATTGTTTGTTGGTCTTCCCTTTATAGTATTAGCCCTTGTATTAGCTTGCCTCTTACAAGATCTAGTAACCCTAGAACATGAAGGTTACCAATTGCTAGGAGACTTATTTTTTTCAAAGAACAAGGCATTCAGAATACCTTCAAAGCCTTTATATTTTTGGGTTTTGGCTTTAACTTGTGTGAATACATGGGACAAAGTGTTCGTGCTATCATTCATCACTTGGCTCTTTGTGGGAGTTAGTTCCCCTTCTACTTTTTCCTCACGAGCGGGATATTTCAGCATGCTACTATTGTTTTTTTCAACACAACCATAGGAGAGGCTAAATCCCCACCATTTAATGCCCGATTAGAAGTTGTTGTGAGGTTTCTAGTATCCACTGATTCTTCTTGTAAGTCCTTTGAAGGGATATTCATGTGTATCTTATCAAATTCTTTAATAATATCTTCTCGAGGATGATTATCTTCAATCGGAGAGGTATGAACCCCACCATTCTTGGTTGCTCAAAGGTTTTTGTAAAAATTTGTTAGTATCCACTAAATATGTTTGCAACTCCGTTGATGGGCTATTTGCATGTACCTTATCTTATTCTTCAAGAATAGCTTCTGAGGGTGATTTCTAAGTAGAATCTTAAATCTGAGAGGTAACAACCCCGTCATTTATCGGTTGATAAGAAGTTGTTGTATGGCTGCTAGTATCCACTTGAATCGCTTCAACTCCGATGAAGGGATATTTGCATGTACCTTATCTGATTCTTCAAGAATAGCTTATGAGGGTGATTTCTAAATAGATTATCAAATCATAGGAGGGTTTAAGGTGTAATGATCCTCCAAAAGAGGTTCCTCATTAATACTCATGGCTTGCATGTGGCCTCCTATGTTGTTAGTTCTTTGAGTTAAATGGATCTTCACCATTTTATTTTCTTTATCAACCTGAAAACTGAGGCCCACCAGTTTTTCTTCTCTAGACTTAGCCTCCTTGATAAGGACATCATTTGAATCCAACTTATGTTGTGGAGTCTTTGGTCTCCAAAGTGTCCTGTCTGCAAAAGGAGGTTTTTTGCCATATTTTTGAAGCTTCCTCCTTGTGTTTGCTTTTGATTAGGACCTAGATTTTTAACAGTTTGCTCATTTCCACCTTTATAATTTTTAATGCCTTTTTGAGTCTCCTTAATGTCGAATCCATTTACTTTACAGGGATCCAGGCGGGATCTTCCTTTTCTTTCCTTTCCTCGTTGATTTCGGAGCTAGGGAATTTTCTTGAGAAGTGACCCAACTTATGGCATTTTAAACATCTCATCTATAAAGACTCGTAGACAATCGGTTGTTTCCATACACCCATCTTATTTTGCAACATAACAAGATCAAGTAGCTTCTGATCCATATTCATTGAGACACGAGAATCTAGAAAAAGCCAACATAGATCTGCTCTATTAGAAGAAGTCATGTAAATGCGATTGGAGATCCAATAGATCTACCAATATTCACCAAGATCTCATCATCCTAGAACTGTAAAGGTAGACTGGAATCTACACCATATGGGGATGGTGTTAATGTTTTCAGTGATTGGATCAAATTCATGGTACCATTTTTTAATGAAAAGCCCCATGTTTCCCATACACCATGGTCCCCCTAGTAATACAACATCTATGTCTTCTTGAAGATTGAACTTGATAAAAAAGAAACCATTAGCCATAGATGAAATAATCATTTCTCCCAAGGGGTTCCATTTTTGTATGGCCCATTTCCTAAAATTATCAATATTAGGTCAAGGACCAAGAAACTTACCCACCAACGCCATCTAGTTTTTTTGAATTTCTCTATGAAGACTAGCCTCGGGAATTTGAATATGAGAGATTCCTTGCTCATCCTTTGAACTAGAAAAAACAAAATATGCGTGGGGTAGCCCAGGACTTTTGGGGTCCACATTTTTGTTTGGCGGTTTCTTGAAAAGCCCCACCATGTGCCTAGCTTTATCAACCCCGACTCTTTTTCCAGAGAAAGGTTAGCGGGTTTCGATTGACAAACTATATTGTCACTAGTGGTGTTGTCTTGATAGCTCCAAAGCAGCTGTAGATGGGAAAATTGTAACTCCATTACAATAGAAATTTAAAAATTATGTCGTTAGCAATGTCGTGACAATGCTCTCCATTCAAAGCAGATTTAAAGGGTTTACAAAAGAGCAGCATATTTCCTTCCTTGCTAAAGAGGAGCATACCAGTAATGTTTTAAGTCTACTAAAAGTTTTATTTATGAAATCGGCTAGTAGACCCTTTCGAAATCATGATATAACTCAATATATCCTTTCAATGATGAAACAATCCAAACATCCCAAAAATGGTCTGAGAGGTATATTTCTAAGGCTAAATTTACAATCATTATCGATGATTGTATCATGAACACATTTCCATCTTCTATAATTACCATGCATATTTCTATATTGTGAAAATAAGTCAAGTTATTTCCCTTGCACATTGAAATATAAATTTTATTTTATTTAGTCTATCTCTATTGAAACATTTGATGTTTTTAGATCAGATTATGATTGTTTAATTCTATATTTTAAAATGTAAAATTAGTTCTTAATTATTTTATGCATTCAACGCAATATAAATCAAATGCATTCCTTCTCCTTATAAAAACAACTCTTATAAACACAATTCATCACCACAACATTTTCATGGTAACATCTTATTTTTATAGATAGAATATTGTAGTAGAAACACTAATTTATCCCACTAAGTAAAAATGATAACAAAGGAAAACAAAAATACAAGCCTTACCACATCATAAATTCTTATTTTGAGATTCATAATCCATCTCACTTGTTTCTAAATATTCTATAAGGTAATCTCATCAAAGACAAACTAGATTTCATATTATTTTCATCCTTTTCATGTTATTCATAAACATTATTATCTAAAGAATGCTAACAAGAATAATGAGTATCTACCTGCATTTTACCCTTCACTAAACATGCAATATGGATAGAACGTCCATAATACATTATGATAAAACCACCTCTATCTCTATGTTTAATCAATTTTTTTATCTAATCTAGACTCCACTAAACATCCACCGCCATCCAATCATAAGAATCCTTCCACTAAGAAATGGATTAAGGAAAGAAAAACACCCTAATTATGTACACTATAGAACACTAAATAGATAATTACTCAAATATCACAACCCATGGAGGTTTTTAACATGGAAATTCACTCCCAAGGGATATCACCATCCCTTGGACAACCAAATAATTGCTCTTAAAATCATACATATTCTCTTAATTCATATACATTCTCTTTATTAAAATTCTTAAACTAGTCCACTTCTCCCACACCTCATTAATTCACCTTCTCACACATCACATGATATCTTAAACATCCCATTAATACTCTGACATAGCTTCTCACACACTTGATCCTCTTACACAACTCCACCAACCCTACATCCTAGGACATATACCTTCTCACACATCACATAATCTTTTACAAATCCCATGAATGATCTCACAAAACTTCTCACATACTCAATCCCTTACAAAACTCCACCTACCCTATATCCTAAGATCATAGGTCCTATGGAATAGCTAGGAAGTGGGTATATTTTCTATAAAATTTAATATTTATGGCTCATAGCATTCCTAGAAGGCCTAAGAACTATGAATTCCAAACAAGGGATTTCCCCAATTTTATATTGGAATATTTTGACCCATATTAATGATCATTTAATCCAAATTAATTTATTTTGTTTCTAATTAATCATAAACACATTTAACCACACTTCACACCACTGGAGACATAAATTAGGTTAATGTAAAGAGGTGTACCAAGCTAACATGTAACCGACCTTCTAGGTTGAGGTTAAAAGTGTCTACATTTATGACTATAACCAAGGAAGCATATTGGCAACATTATATTGACATGAGGCTAGAGATATATGAATGTTTAAGAAGGGATTACATAACAATCGAAGATGGTCCTAACAAGGACAATTCTAACAAAAATCTTGTATTGACTTCAAGAAGTTTACCTGAAATTCAAATTCCTACCAAACCTAGTTTATCGTCAAAACTTGATAATCACAATGTAGGAGGTCTTACAAAAACATTCAACAACCATACATTGATGCTAGAAGGTTTGTGATGGAAACTACAAAATATAAAAGGGACTGGATTTCACTTATGAGTACTAGAATGTAGCCACCACATCCATATAAAACCATAGATTTGAAAAAAATGTTAACTTGCACAACTAGATGGGTGTTACATTATCTTTTTGTCTTAATCTCTCAAACTACACTACACAATTTACTTCCAATAACACCATGTTTGAAATTATGATAGATCACATGTTATTTTAAAGCCCCATATTGTCATTTTTTTATTATTCCAATAATATTATTTATGCAATTACGTGTGATTTTACCGATTTATATATGTTTTGATTCAAATGATCTTGTTTAGAGTTGTGGACACCTAAATTTGGTAATTTATCATTTGAATCTAAAACATGACTCATGCACACATTCCAAACCTAGGTAACATATCCTTGTGTCTCTCATATGAATTTATTCTCTATGCACACTACTATACACCCACATAACTTACTACATTAGTCGCATAGTATATTTCTCCTAGGCATCATCCTCTAGAATTGATAGAATACCAAAGACCCTCTATTGGACTATCAATCTAGAAGTGAACCATCCAAAGATTTGTTCCAAATTTTATTGTTTCATCTCCAACCACCCAATGGTCACTTTTCTAATTTGATATCTTTTCATGGATTGGTTCATATTCTATAAGTCAATCTCAATGGAAAATTGAACCTATAAGAACCTATAGAACCAAGTCAAACCCACCTATTTACTTCACCTATCACTTTCAAGAGCATACTTGTAAAAGACATTAAAATCACTTCAATCTCTCCTAAATCCCTTCAAAGAAGTAACACATCAATAGGAGGATCCCCCACACATGTTTTAAGCACTCCCAACTAGGTTCAAGAGTCAAGCTTCCAAATATAGATAACTTCAAAGCTAAGTTAAGCTTAAGTGTTGCAAGCCCTTTTTCTTATTATCAAGTGATAAAGTTTCCAAATTAGTTTCATCCATATAAATATCACATTGTAGGTAGAAAAATATGTGTGGGTTGATGCCCCTTTGGAGTAGTGCTGATGTAGGTGGTGCATAGATTGCACTTAACCCCAAACACTAACCTTTTTATAAGGTATCACACCTATGGTTAGGGTTTGATGCAATTTCACATGATACAACGGGTTACATAAATGTAAAACACCTAGGGTTTCAAAGTGAAGGTCATTAAATTTAGTCGGTGACACAAAAAAACTTGTAAAGCATTAGTGAATCACCGTATGAAATTTACTTGACAAGGATCAAACCACTCAATGCTTACATACTTGTTGGATAGTTTCACAGACACTCAAGTTTGCATTTAAATTCTAGAAATGAAGCACTTCAATGCCATTTTTTTGTAGAGTAATTTTTACTTCCATTTCAACTTCCTTCCTCTATGATCAACTAAGTGTGTTTACTTCTTTATGTTTTACCAATTGTTTTTGTGTTCAATCTTGAAAATTACCTATGAACATATATTATGATTTATGCATTAATGTTTATTAATTAGTTTGAATATACCAACCTATTGTTACTCTTCAACCCTTAGATAAATAAGAAAAACCTTCCTCCACATATATTATTTATTTATTTTTAGTGTTAAATCATTTGGTGAACCCACTTTTTGATCAAAACCTTTACCTAGATTAGCTTAGGTTTCCTATCCTCGGTGGGCCTTTTAATCTCACACCCCAACTACCATAGGATTTTCATTTATCATTGATTACATGGTTTTTACCTTAACTCTAGTATTAATTTTTTTTTTGTATTCACAAATTATTTTACATATCTTTCTTGAAGTTGACAGGACTATCATCCCTTTAAGAAAGTCCATTCCCCTCATCAATTCAAGAGTAAGGATCTATTTGGTGCACATCTTAGTGTCTTTTAAAATATTGATTTACAAGCTGAAATCATTCCTATCAAACATTTTGATCACCCTTTAATCAATCATCATATTCATGAACAAAGCTCTTCTCATGTGCCTAACTCTCATCATCCTTTACATGTTATCCTTGGTCATTTAGAAACTTGGGGTCAGATTCAACAATATAATTATGATCCAATGATCTAGAGGAAATTACGGAAGACATGAGTTCCCTGAATCTCCTAGGATCACTACGGTCTGAGAAGATGACTCTAAGAGCTTTCTCAAAAGCTGTTTAAACATCGAAAATAGAGTTCGTATGCACATTGGGTGGCTGGTCAACTGGAAATTCAACCTTGGTCAACAATCCAATCCGGATGTGACACGTGGCAAAGGTGGCAACTGAGAAAAAAACAAAAAGATATTCATTTTGTTTGGTTATCAACCTCTGATCTTCGTAAGGTGAGAAAAGTTAGTTTTGGCGACAAGAGGCTCAACTTTTGTGATAGAAGGGAGCCTAACCGTCATGAGAGCTAGTGGTGCTACCAACATGGTGGGCTCTCAAACCACCGTGTCGACATCGAGTTAGCTCAATGAGCTATTATTCTGGCTTGGTGAGGTGATCAACTCCCCACTAAGTTGCTCAGATTTTGATGTGTTTTTTTAATCTCGATTTGCGTATCAAGAATCGCCAAGTATACTATGTGGTCGAGTTGCAATGATTTTAGCTCGGTAAGCTACATTATTTTCTAAGATGATCATTTCCACGTGGTTAATACCACATATTTACCACTTTCGTGATATGAATTATCTCCCACAACAACTTGACGAATAGCTTGCCCATGGACCAGTCAACAAATCCATCGAGAATCCAACTTGCCACGTGGTAGCACATAAATGACTCGGCCCATGCGATGGTGGTTCAACAATCAAACCACACAACTCGGTGGCAAACCCAACAAAACTCCCAACACCAACACACCAGCCAGCACACCAAATAGTGTACAAACCAAGCAAAATGGGATAAGGTGTGGCCAAGGCCATGAGGAGAGTAGGACAGCGAGCCCAATAAAAACCAACACCCCCCTTCGCATGGATAATGTGGGATTTATCCCACTTAAAAATGCATGTCGCCCGCTATGGGGAAATAAACCCATCTACATGTTATGGTTTAGGCTAATAATAGCCTTAAGATATATTATGGAGCATTATATTAAGGGACCTATTTTAATATAAATAGGGGACCCCTCTTCATTTTAAAAGGAGGGTCAAGACCCAATAGGGCAGCAGGCCTTCATCAGGCATTTTGAGGGTCTTAATGGCCAAATTTTTGAATGAAGTAAAAATAAAAGTTGCTCAAAATTCTGAGATGAAGATGATGGTGGTCTTATTGTCTCATGAAGTGCTATATATTTTCTAGTGTAGACATTTTTAGATGTAATTGCATAGTCGAGCACTAGGAGCAAGCAGAGATCTGCATTTTCCAACCACTTTGGGTTTGAATCAGGCCATGGAGTAAAAGGGAAGTTTTTCATAATTTCCTCTAGTTTCCATAAATGTAAACCTATTTTATGTAGGTGTTGTACATTTAAATTTGTAGATATTTTTTGAACGTAATTACACAGGAAACTATCAGTGAAAATATTGTAGGGGCCACGAGATGGACTTGGGAACATTTCTAGTAAATTACAGAGTTCTAAGAGGTCTAAATCAGCTCAATTACAGGTATAAAGGTCTATTAAGTCAATAGTGAAGGGATATTATACTTCATTGGGAAATAATAGATTGATTCTCATTACAAGAATCCGGAGACGTAGCCTTCGGTGAACTCATTATCAAGTTCTTGTGTTGTGGATTTGATTTCAGTTTGTTTAGAAGCTTTTGATCAGATAAAAACATTCAAGTTAGTTTATTTGATTAATTATTTAAGCAAGCATAAAATTGGATTATTTGGATTGAAGTCACAATTTTAGTATCCATAACCCACAATAGAAAGGGAATTGCACATTTCAGATTTGGAATCAAGAATTCAATTTGAGTGCATTCTAAAATCAACTGTGAATTTTTAAATGGATTTGTAATAGATTCAGTATATTCACTTAAGTTGAAAATTAAGGATAATTGATTTATCTGGAAGAGTTCAAGGATTTGGGTTTCAAGAATTCCCAAAATTGCTAATACTCTTAGTCAGTTATCAAGTTTTTAAATCTGAGAATTTTCTAAGTACTACTTAAAAAATTAGTACCATTTTCAAATCATCCAATCCCAAAATTTGAATTAGAGGAGGCTAATAACTATCATCCCATGGATTCTTCCTTTACTTTAAAGCTAGTTATATAGCTAGTCTTATTGATACTAATGAGTTATGTTCTAATGGCAATGCTTTTAGCAATACAAATGAGCATGTTTCAAAAGATGATTCTCATGATAATATGAATGAAGTCAATTTTTAAATGCTAGTGACTTAGAAAATAACATTGATTGGGATGTTATTCCTTCTACTAATTGTATGTCAATTCTTTCTCTTCTTGATGTGACTAATGATGAAATTGATTTCTCTTCTACTTCCGATGATGATGAAATTGATACATTTAATTACATTACTCCCTAAATGAATGAATTATGTGATCATGCTTTTCCTTTCACTAATGTTAAAATGAAAAATGAAATGATCAATTATATATATAATGTTACACTTGTATGATCTCTTTCTATCCCTCTCATGGCAATGTAAAAGGAAATAATTATTGAAAGTGCAAATGATACAATTGAATATTCTCCTCTCCTCTATTCTTGCAATGGAAAATACCAAATTTAAGTGTGATATTTATTCTCTTACCATTGAAAGAAAAAATGTTGTCTTTACTTGTGTTCCTTCTTTACCTCTTAAACAAGATAATGTGGAAAATGCTAGCAATGAATATCCCTCTCTATTGGACACGCTAAAAATGTTGTTTCTCCCTTGATATTATTGAAAATAATGCACTTATCTCTTCTATTCTTATTACAAATTAATTGTGTGTTAATGTTGATAATGTATCTATAGATCCTACATATGATGTTAAACCCCGGCCCATGACACCTTAACTAATTCTAGTGATATTACGCTTGTCTTTTTACCTCCTACTCTTCCTTTCCTTAAGTAGAATATTTCTTCTATGGCTACTATTAATATCAATATTCAACCCATTTGTACTTGTATTATACCTCTTGAAGAGGTCATTTATTTTATGCATGTTGTAGGTATTTTACAATATAAAGTGCATACCTTATCCTTTGAAAACAAACCTATAACTCTTGGATTAATTCTAATTATATTTATGGAAATCTAATTGTGCATGAGATATTTTAGTATCCATTCCCTAGATATTTCATCATGCCTAAATTTTAATTATTTGATGGTACTATTGATCCTTATTCATATCTTAAGAGCTATATATTGTCCATGGCTTCTATTGTTACTAATAGGTTGTTACCAAATTTTTTATAAGAGTATTACTAGTGTAGCTTTTATAGACACTCAAATTTGGTATTATACTCTTTGACGTTGCCCTCTTGATAAAAAAAAAAAAGTGCACTTTACTCACTCTCATTTGGTACATCTCTAGGTCTCTTTTCTAGCTTTCTTGATCATACACACTCATTTGTTGACAATTTCTAAGAATTGAATGCATGAAATCCATTTAGAAACTCCACTTATCATCTTCCAAACTTCACACTTTAGATTTCCCCTCTAGGGTTAAAAACATACAATATGGGCATGAATGTTTGTATGATCCCGACCCTAGCATACAGATTTTCCCTTGCTCACTTTGATCCTAAACTTTTAGTTGCACATTATTCTTTGGGTCATTTACTCCTTCTCAGTCAACCTTTGTAACTTAAATCACCTTTAGAAGCATATATAAGCAATTGAAACTCACCTCATTTAGGACATATCACTCTTATGAACTCCTACCAAAAATCTAGAACAAAAGATACCCAACTCTCCCTACACTCTGCAAAATACCTCTACATATTCAATAGGGCAACACCATATACAAGTTTGAAGCTTCCCACTAGGTTTAGGGGACTAATTTCCACATTTGCAAGGACCCAAAGTCACTCACTCAAGAATATTTGTAAGAGAGAAACTCAAATCAAGCTTTGTCAAAGGAAGGATGTCAAATATGATTGCACTATAACTAGATATCACATGTTAGGTGGAGAATGTCATTCAGTTTGAGTTCTCTTTGGATTATTTCCAATGTTGGTGGTGCACAAGGGTGCCCAAAACCCAACTAATGTTTGTTTTATATAAGTTATTATCCATATTTAGGGTTTTAAAGATTGGGTAGAGCATTCATAGACCCCTATAGTGTGACCAACAGAGAATGATGAATATATTCGAGACAAGTGACAAACACAAAAATTACATATCCCGAGTTAAAAGCGGGGGTCAAGACCATGCAGATGTTCCTGCCCTATTGTGCGGTCCTTCCTAAGAGCATCCTCAAGTCACTCTTCCAATTTTAAAGTGCTCTCGGGCCCAAATCTATTTGTTTCAACATCTAGATTACCCAGATCGGTCCATAATCATATGTAATCAGCTAAGTTCACTTGATCCCTTGTGTTTGTGAACTTGTATTGTATTGTGTACATTTGTTACAAGTATTAATGCGTTGTTCTGATATTGAATGATTAATGTTGGAAGTTAATTAATCGAATAACCCCATGTAACTTCTATTTAATTCCTTTTTGGTTATGTGTAAATCTTAATCAAATCTAAAAAATGGTGAAAACAACTTCACATTCTTAAATCCTGAGTAGACATTTGTTATTCACTTGAATTCTAATAAAGGCCATAGATTCACCTATGAGCATTTACTTGTCTTACGTCAAGGAAAAATTGATCATGTATTTGATTATATCCTATGTTTTCAAGAATGCATTAAGTAGTTAATTATCAATCCAAGGATCCGAAGGTGCAATTTTTTTGTGGCCTTATTTAATCTCTAAAGAGGAAACTACTATATGATACATGTGATTCATTCCATAATATTTTCCTTCATGTTGCTAATTTGGATCAAGAACTTACTCCTCTACATGAGCTTGTGACTTCACCGATTCTTGTTCATATCCCTACCGAGGAGCATGATATCCATGATATGATTGAATCACCTTATAATTATGATCAAGTTAAAGTTTTACATAGAGGATATAATTTCTACTATTTTACTATGAAACCCATTGCACCTTTGAGGCATTTTATTGATTTCTAAGTATAAGCCACTTTGTTTTGATAAACATTTAAATAATCCATGTGATATTTTTCTAATCCTATTTGATAAGCATCTATTTTCGTATCATTTAATCATCGTCACCCTCTTCATTGGATTGAGAGTGAAATATATGAACCTTTTGCAATTACCATGACATCAATGGATAGTATGAAAATGATTGTCATTCGTTAGATTAGAAGCTCAAGTTATTTGAAGAAATTGGATTTATTTCCTTTGATACATATTAGTCCAATAGATATCCATCTCCTTTGAGACATCAATTTGTGGAGGTTGTGATATCCCATGATGGCCCTTTTAGGGAAAGATTGATTTTTCAATCTCCTACAAGCAACATTTCTTGAAGAGAAGCCTCGCCTAGTCATCCATATCACATCCTTAAATATAAATTGGTTGTTAAAGATAATTTTTTTAATGTAAATAACAATCAAACAACAATAAATAACACATATGCATAAGTGATATAAGGAAAATCTAATGTGTAAAAATTAACTACTTAAAGCATATCTAATAATAAAAATGCATCTTTGGGACATGGAGTGAGCCAACATTTGTGACTGTGTTAGCTCACCAATCCATAATCAATACCCTTTAAAGTGGGGAAGCTATCATTTTTATACTACTCTTCCTTCTTCCCGATATTGCACTCAACCACTTATCATGCTTAAACACTTGTTTAAGTGTGACCTTATGTCTCTCCTCTTTTGTTGAGATTGATGCAAGTAAGCCCCAATCAAGATCATGAAAACCTAAAATCCATGTTGTTTTATAAAGTATTTGAGACAATTTTTCCTACATCTTATTTCTAGTGTGCATCATGTAAATTTGAGGTATGGTCCTCCCACTAATACAAATTTGGATCATTTCCCCCTTGAGTCCATCATAAGGAAACCCCTGATTTTTAATACAAATATTTTAAAATACAACAAAATTCAAACAATCAAATAAATACAAAAATGTAATTATTTATCAAATATAAAATTGGGACCTACATATGACTTGATTTTTGTATTTTAACTTTACATATGTTGTTTCTCATATGGTTTGATGGATGTCATATTTTCTATTTACTCTTTACACACACACATTCAAAAGGTATCTTGAGCTTGAAGCAAGACACAAATATTTTACATGATGATAGGTGTTATCCAAAGTCCATCTCATTGTATTTACTAATCAAGGGTGTCTCCTACACTACTCAAGTGTTTTTGTTCCAATACAATTAATTTAAATTAGTCAATATTGTGTTTTATGTTATTTTTTAGAATAGTATGGATAACACATGTCTTTTGTATCACTATATTTTCTTAATCTACGTGCCTCGGGGATATTGTACCTTCTATTGTTTTCACTTGATTGTATGCTTACTTTCATGTATGTGACATATGGCATTTGTTTTGATTGTATTTGTGAACCTTTAGTGTCCTTTATTTATGGCTTCTACTTAATTTTGCTAATGTTTGTTGTGTGTGTGTGATACTTGTGTGTCAATTATTTGTGGTATTTTGGGCCTTCTTAATGACTAACATATGTGACATTGTTTGTGTACTTGTATGTTATATTACTTATATACTTGTTGTTTATACCCTAAAAATTATAAGATAAGATATAAGAAAATATATGATGTAAGGGTTTGTTATAGGATATTATTCTAAATCAATTAATTAACATTAACCATATGCATTTACAATAATGCATTAATACTTGCAACTATGATAAAACGATAAGATGGTTTTGAAACACATAAAGGGATAAGTACTTAGCTACGTAAAAATGGTATAGGTGGGATATGAGTGTGTAGGATAGATAAATGAGTTTTTCTAAACCTATGAGTGTTTGGTATATGAAATTGAAACTAAAAAATGTATCTATCTAGGACTGCATACAACTCAAGCGTGGGCTATAGTGTCGTTTTGCCCCCTTCTATACAAGTTTAGGCCTCTAACATGTAGCGTTCTTTACCATCTCCTTCCCTTCATTTTCTTGGAAATGATTTTCGTTGTATGTTTATGGAGTTCTTAAAAAAATGGCACAACATATAATGACCTATAACAAGTAGAAACCATAGATACTTGTAATACCCTTCATTAAAGCATTCGATAACAAAATAAAAAATCTTTGTGTGAGCGAGGGTGGACTACCATTAGTGGTCAACCCATGTTGAACCAATCCAAGTGTTACATTACATACCCTTGAGTGGAAAAAATCCACAAGTATTTCTCCTAGTGTAGGTGAAAGTAGTGTATGCAATCTAAGCTAACTTCCTATGTGTGCCTTGTGTTTATTGACATAAATATATTGAGCTAACTATAGAGTAGAGAGTGTACCCAGTGTGGTAGTAGTGTGAGGTGGTGTGCATCATATTCTATAATAAACATTTTTTCCTTTGAATACATTTGTCAATGATTGAAGTGACTTTATCTTTCTAAGACAAGGCTCTAGGACCTCCGATCACTAGGAAATGGAGGAAGTTAGAATCATTGACTTGGTTGAGTAGTGGTCGTTGTAAATGATATAAAAATACTATAGGGATATTTTGGAGAGACTTGAGTGATTTAGTTTTGATATTTGCAATATTAGCTTATGAGAGTATTAGGCGAGTTGTGAAGTGTAATTGACTTGTTTATATAGGATTTTTAAGGCTAAATATCCACATTAAGGCTGACATATGTAGATGAAACAATACACATATTATATTAAATTTGGAAACATAGTTATTAGATGGAAGGGTCCATGACCCTATAGGTCAATCAGGAACATAGTCTACTATGGACCAATACTATATGGTTTTTCCAAGCGAGATAGCGATGTAAAATATAAAGTTTAGGAATGATGTTAGGGGTTAAATTACTACTTTAGTTGATTAATATTTCTTGAATGAAAGACATAGTAGAGTGTAGAGATGAACAAGTCAATAGAGAGAGAGACTAATGTACTAATTTTGCTTAGAATGTAAGCATGTGTCTTAGCATAGAAGCAAAACCTTACCAAATTTGAGTGTCTACATTTTCCCCCTTTTAAGTGCATAGTTGAAAATTACATCATTAAAGGAAAAACATATCGGAGCATCACACACATTTCATATTCACTCAATAGTTGGTGTTTTATGTATTGGTGTCGACATGATCAATGATGAAACTTGTAACACAAAATGTTTTCAATGTCCATATTAGAAATTGAACTATAACTGAATTGTAAATAATGCTTGTAACATTGTAAAATTGAACCTATGCATAATAAAGTAAAAGAGATGAAAAAAATGAAAGGAATACACCTATTAATTTTGTGAAGGAGAAGCTCTCATTTTTGTGCCTTGGTTATTTGGATTTTTCATTGAAATGTTGAAAGATTGGGGGTTAATAGTCCAAAATTGTTCCCAAGGAGAAACCGACGTAGGAGAGAGAGTACTAAATCAACCCACTAAAAGGGAAGAACAATTTATCTGAATATATTTTAACCCTAGTATCTTCCCACATATAAGTGAAATACAAGAAGAAGGACAACCTATGAAGGACTTATTTTCTTTGATACCTTCTAAAACCTTATGGATTGCACCATTGCAAAAACAGATATAGGCCTAAATTTGTAACTATACTTCGTAATTTTTAGTATGATTTTCTAATTGTTGAGTAATGCAAAGGAGAAGAAGGCCCATGATCCCAAATCCTATATTTGTCTTTTTGTTTGAGTTGTGTAATGGAGAATGAATGAAATAATCATGCCCCATATATAATTCTCTAAACTGTGTCATTTAATGGATCTGAATTTGTGCCAAAATTTTTGTAAATGTTTTCAAGAATTTGTAATTATAAGAATTTTATGAGAATTTACCCTATGCTAGAAATTTCCAGTAGGGTCTATATGGAAATAAGGTCTTGATATGAAGTGTATTGATATGAACCAATATAAATTATGCCACTTTTTATACTTATAATTATTTCTAAGGATCTGTACTCTATAAAAACCTATGCCCGTGTCATGTAATCTATCTATATAAGTTGTAGATGTATAATATATCCCAATGAATATCCCCTCGTTTAAGGTGTATGTGGTAAATCATTTGAGCTTGTGGCTCATAAGAAAATATGTGTGCTCATGTTGGATAAGTCTAATAATCTACTTAAATCATATAGTAAGTTGTAATAGTGGAGGCCATTGTTGGGATCCTATTCCTACAACATGGATGGTGCATGTGGAGACCATGGTACACAAAATAGCATGGAATATGTAACAAGAAAGAGTAGTAGTAATAATAATGTGTTAAAGAGTTTAAAAGTGCAAAGGAAAAGTAATAGTCAATCAAGCAAACATAAGTAAGTGTATGTACAAGATTCACATCAAGGTATAAACTCCAAAACATGTGACACCCACAATGTAACAAAACAAGCATAGTTAAGGCATGTAGACTTCATAAAAAGAAGTAAGTGTGTGCAAACAAGAGAGACATAGTTCTAAAAGCATGGGAAACCCACATTATTATAAGATAATCAAGGTACTTACGCCACATATAATGAGTAATAAAGTATTCAATTAGTAAGGAAAAAATGTAACAATAAAGTATAATGATAATTTAGTGAAATAACACATAAAACAAGATAAAGTAGCATTGCACAAGACACATGTGTTAGTCTTGCTAGTAAAAGGATAACATATACACAATGTAAGTAATGGAGCATAATGAGGAAGTAAAATGTAACTAAAACAAAAGCACCTAGTTAATGTAGAAGATGGCCCTAAATGATAGGCATCACTAGGAAGGGACGAAGCCATCACTTACCATCATGTATCAATATGTGTATGTCCTACATCAAGATCAACATACCTTATGAATGCATGTGTGTAAAGAGCATAAAAAATATGTCATCTATCAAAATGATATGAAAAACAACATATTGTAAAGCAAAGAGCTATTAAATTAAGTAATGTGTAAGTCTTTATTTTATATATTTGTAAATATTTAAATCTTTTTGTATTTATTAGAATATGTAGAATTTTGGAAAAAATATGCTACCATAGGATATTATTCATAGGATGATGAGGCAAACCCATGGATAAAGGATGTGTGCTAGTATATTGGGGATCCAACATTAGAAATTTATTGCCTTGTTGACTAACCTCAGTAATGGGAGAGGGTTTTATAGTAACAAACTTTGGGTTAAGATAATATGTTCCTATGCACAATAACTTATCTCCTTATTAAATTAACTCGACCATTTTACTATACAATAAATTACTTCTCAAATCTACTTGCAAAACCCTTGGTATGATGTGAAACCATCTCAAACTTAACCATGGGTAAAAGGCCCTATAAACATTTTAGTGTTTGTGTTGAAATGCAATCCAAGCACCACCTACATTAGCACTACTTCAATGAAGCTTCAAACCACACATAGTTCTCCACATAGAACATAATATCTACATGGATGCAAATACTTTTACAACTTGATCACTTAATAATGAGAATAATGGCTTGGTGCATTTAAGCTTAGCTTGGATTTGAATGTCTCTTGATTAGGAATATTAACCCTTAAACCTAGTTATGAGAACTTCAAACTTGTGTGGGATTGCTCTATGATGTGTTACTACTTTGAATGGATTTAGGAAAGCTTGAAGTACTTTTGGAATTTAGTTTATAAGTATGATATTGAAAGTGTCAAATGAGGAAAATAGGTGGGTTAGAATTTATTTTATAGGTGTTTGTAGGTAAGTGTAAGCATTAAGGTCAACCTATAGGATATGAAATGATCCATGAAAATATATCAAATTAAAAAAGTGACCATTGGGTGGCTAGAGATGAAACCATCAGCGTTAGACATAACTAATGGGTAGAAAATGATCGGTCTCATACAAGCAGTTTGAGGGATATTACAAATTTCATGGGATGATGCTTGGGAGGATTATACTATTTTAGAATGATGTAATTATTTATGTGAGGGAATGAGCGGTGTGTATAGAGAATCAATTCATGTAAGAGATATAAGGATATGTCACCAAGGCTTGGAACGTGTGCAACACCTAATATTGTCAAAACTAAATGATAAATTTCAAAATTTAGGAGTCGACATCCCCAAGAATGAAATTAAAATTAAACACTTAAAAGAAAATATACATTAGTGTGTGTACATATACTTTATATTTGCTCGAATCTTTTGATTCTACTTGAGTGTTGACATGCTCCATGATGAAACTTGAAACACATGGTATATTCAATGTCCATAAAAATAATTGAAGTTTAACTCGATTTTGAATATATATATATAGCTTGAAAATTAAATTTGTAACTAGTGTAAGAGACAAAAATATGGAAGGAATACACATGTTTTCTTTATCGAAGGGGAAACTCTTGAATATTTTTATTTGGATATTTAGATTAGAATTAAGTTGTTAAAGGATTAGAAGTGATTAGTCCCCAATTTAGTTGGTGGAGATGCAGGGTTGTAGAGGAATTAGTTGTTGCTTGACCCGACACCAATTGAAAGGTGTCGCAGAATTTCTAGTTGTCTTAAGAACCTCAAAAGAAGGAAGGTTTCCATGAGGTTTTCTAGTCACCTTGACATCTTCCAACATAAGTGAAAATAATGTTTTCACAAGGTAAATTTTAGTCACTTTAATATTCTTCTAATCTCATGGGCCATATTGTTGTAGATGGATCTAGGTTCAATTGAAAAATAATATAAAATCAAAAGGGAATGATTGGTCACATGCCCCCACCATGTGATGACTTATGAGTATTAGATGTGAAATGTTGAATAAGTAAAAGGAGAGGAATGCCCATGACCCATACCCAACAATGAAACTATGCTCAAGTTATGAAGTGCTAAAAATAAATGAAGTACTCAAACCCCCACATTTTGTACCAAAATGCAATGGACCATGTTTGATTGTGTAATATATTCTTGAACATATTTTAGGAACTTGTAACTATCTGTGAGCATATGAGAATTTTGTAATATGTTGAAATTTTTCCCCCATGATGAAAATTTCCATTTTAGACCATAACATTTGGTGGTTTAATCCCTATTGGACAATTTTTCCCTTGTGTGTAATATGGCCATGCTTCGTATCTAATTTTGTTCTGAGTATCTGTAGCTTTGTGCCATTATGTTCCTAAAGTATAAATTTTATCTTTTACCTTGATGTGTATAGATTATTGTGTAATAAATCATGTTAAATTCCCTTTTTTACATCGAGTGAGATGTTCAAATATAATTATCAACTCAAAATAAATGATGTGTATCCATGTCATATGTATATGATAGTCACCATTGGATCACATTGAGGGTTTTATAGGTGGTCATCTTTAAGATCTTATTCCTATAAAGTGTGCATAGTAGAAACCATGGTACAAAGAGAAGGCCAATAAGAAAAATAACGATAAGCACATGGGTAAAAATGTGTAGAAACTCAAATTTGGTAACTTATCCTTTGGAAATGACAAGTTTGGTTTGGTTTCTATGTTAAGACAAATAATCACATTCTAATAACAATCAATACATCATTACCTTTCACTTTACTTGTACATATCTATACTTTTATATGTCATTCATTCAGAAATATTAATCAACTAAAGTAGTAATTCAAACCTAGGAATCATTACTAAACTTTATCTTTTACATCACCGCCTTCCAGGGGAAAAACCATACAATATAGGTCCATGATGGAATTTGGTCTTGATCGACCTATGCGAGTCTAAACCCTTCCATATAATGACTCTTTTTCTAAATCGAGTATCTTATGTGTGTCATTTCATCTTCCTAGATCAACCTTAATGTGGATATCTAACCTACAGAAGCCTATATAAGCAAGTCAATTACACTTTTTACCTCACTTGACACTCTCATAACCTCCTATTTCCAATATCGACACTAAAGTACTTAAGTCTCTCCAAAATATCTCTAAAGTTGTTGCACATCATTTAGAGTAGCCACTACATCAAGTCTAAAACACTCAACTAGGTTAGAGATTCTAACTTACTCCATTTCCAAACACTCAAAGGTCCTAAATCCTTATCTCAACAAGATCAAGTCACTCCAAACATTGTTAAATATCTTCAAGGGACAAAAGGGTTTAGTCTAGCAATGAAGCACACCGATGTTGGTGTGAGTTATCATATGTGTCCTCCTCACATATTGGAGGGTCATCTAACATGCGTTAGGTTTAGGGTTTTCTATTGAGTCATGCACTAGGGTTACTCGGCACCCCTATGTACCCTTTCACTATTCATTTATGAGCATGCCAAGACACTCTGTTGTATTTTCTCTACATGTGTAAGCTTTTTTCTGTTATGCAAGATTGTTCAGTTATTGATCGATTCTTCTTGTGATTACATTGGAGCCATTACGATTCAACCAGAGTGTAACTTGATCATGATGCACAGTTTTCGATATGATTTTTCAACTCTCTCATGGTATCATAGCTGAGATCGGGTAAACATGCACTCATTTTTTTGAGTTGTGATTACTCTTGTTTTTGTTTTTTACTCCTCGTGCAAGTTTTGATCTTTTATTTTATGGTTTTTTCTTGCTAACGTATCTAACATTCTTGCTCTTGGAAAGTTTTCGGTTTTGCTTGTTCTTTGTGCATGTGCAGATCTCCTTGAGCTATTAGGGGTTTTGCAGCTACATTTAGCTAGTTGCAACTAAAATTAGAGGTTCTTTATTCTGTTTTTTAATCATTTATTATTTTTTTAGATCTCTGGTTTTCTCATTTCCTGTGTTGTTTGCATGTCCCTTTGCAGAATACAGGGTTCTCAAATATCTTTCAGTGGTTATTTGCTAAAACAGAGGGATTCCAGTCTAAATTACAGTTGGAGCCTTGTTTTTTGGTGCTCCGCCCGAGCCCTCTCCTCTCCCCGTGTTTCTTCACTGTCGTGGACATTTCTTCACGCCGTGGCTAGTTCTTTTAGCCATATATTTTTTTATCCATTTGTTGATGTATAGCCACGAGCACCGGGTGAGTGCAGGTAGAGAGATCATCTTCACATTTTTTTCGCACATTTGTGAAATTGTTTGTTCAAACTGCTCTCCCACGTCTTTGCCTGCCGCTCCCTCCGGTCGCTCCTCCCTCCCCACTGCGCACTTTGATCCATGCATTTTCTTCCAAACCTACATTTTTTTACACAAGCCTCATTTTCACTGGTAAGTACGTATTTTTTTCTTTTTGTTTTTTTTTTCAAGTTTCTAAAGTTTAAAGTATTTTTTAAATACTTGCTAATTTCTTTAAATCCACAAAAGAAAAAAGCTTTTTCAATTTGTAAATTTCTTCCTTTTTAAATCTCCAAGTTTTTAAACTAATACTTGCGCATTTTTAAATTTTTTAGTTAGATTTATTTAATTTTTAAATTTGTTTTTTTAAAAAGGGAAAGTTTTTTAATTTAGGATTTAATTTTTTTTTAGATCTTAATTAGTTGAAATTAATTAGATTTAATTTAATTTAATTAAACCTAGTTTTATTAATTTCAAGTTTAATCTCATTTACGGTTAGTAATTTTTTTAAAAAAATCGTCTTTAAATTAACGTTAAATATCGTTTCTTTTAAACTCCAAAAGCTCTCACATTAGCTAAACCGGATGTTTCTAAATGATTTTTTTGGGCTTTAATGTCAATTTTTTTACTAATCGTGCCCTCAAGTGTGCAACATCACTTTGAGCACCTCTTTGTCTTCCGCGTGCCTTTCCGGCATTCTGAAGATCATCTGGACTCATCTTGAGTTCGTCAAATTGTATTTTACCCTTATTATTGCTTATGACTAGTGAGTGTGTACGCCCACGCTCCTACGAGAGGGTACTCTTTGTGACGTGAGACGTTTTTTCTCACAACCAGGATTTGCTTTCACCTCCTTCCTTGTCTTTTGCTTTGTGCTTGTTTATGGTGTCCTATTTTTTGCTGCGCTCCACGAAACACTTTGTTGTGGTCTCCTCTCTTGCGCGTTATTATGCTGATTGCAAGTCGAGTTACCAAGTGTTTCCAACCGCACACATGGACCCGATTGTAATCAACACACTAAACTATAAAGTGCCAAAGCGGGGTTATTATATTGTCCTAGGTGGTTGTGTTTCTTTTCTGCATTTCTTCTCTCTCTCTTTACTATGGATGCACTTTCAATTCCTTTGCTTACACCGTTCAAATTCTTTGAATGGAGATCGAAAATGATTATGAAACTAAGGGGTAAAGGGTTATATCGCATCACCATGGGAACTGAGACTGAACCAGATGACGATCCTGAAAAATCTAAGTGGTTAAACCGTAGTGATGAAGCTTTAGGTCTTCTTTGCATGTTTGTTTCTCCTAACTTGCTCTTCCACATTGAGGCGTCTGAAACACCTAAATCTACGTGGAAAATGTTGGATGTGATGTTTGGACAACAAGATGACATGAGAGCGCATGAGTTGGAAAACAAACTACTAGGGTTAAATCCTAGTGAATTTGAAAACCTACAAGCTTTCTTCTCGAAATTTGTCCACATTAGATTGTTGTTAAAGGGATGTCAAGTAGAGAAGAAAGATTCTCAATTGATCTTGTCGATTCTCTCTAAGCTAGGTCCCGAATATTCTATCTTCGTGTCAACTTTCTACGCTATAAAAGATGCTTTGGGCGATGCTTGGACTATGCCCTCCTTTGACTATTTTTCGTCCCAACTCATTCGAGAACAAGACAAACTCATTCAAATGGGGTCTCTCAAGTCCAATTCACATGCCCTTGTAGAAAGTACTAGCAAGGGAAAGAAGACTGAAAAGAAGAAAGAAACAAAGGATCAACCTAAGAAAGAAACCAAGACCAAACCTAAAAATGACACAAACACTTCGACTTTTGAGCCTAAGGCACAGAAAAGCAAGTTTTTGTGTTCCTATTGCAAGAAGTCTAGTCACGATGAGCACCACTATTTTGGAAACAAATTGATCACTTATCTCATTTACTTGAGAAGAATAAAATAAGTGTTCTTGAATCCATAAAACAAAGTGCTCCGAAGGCCGAGTCTTCTGCTGCAAAAGGTTCTAAAAATGATAAGAAGAAAGGAAAGGCCCTTGTAGCCAGAGTTGCTCCTTCATCGACGTGGATTATAGATTTCGGTGCCTTGCACCACATGGGTTCTTTCACATGTTGAGTTTTCCAACATCGAACCTTGTGGAATGTCCCAAATCACGATGGGTAATGACACGATAGTGTTGATTTCCGGTAGTGGATCGGTAGAGATGGATGAGGGAACATTTAACCAAGTGTTGAGTGTTCCTGATCTCTCTACCAATCTCCTATCGGTTTACCAAATTACTCACCTTGGTGAAGGAATGTGAGTGGAATTTGGTCCTAACTCGGTGATTATTCATGAGCTTAATAATGACACTATAGTGGCTGAGGGAAAGGCTGATCACCGTTCACAATTATATACCTTTTCCCACTTTACTTCTAATTCTACGCCCACTGCCTTGCTCACTCATGCAAATGAGGTTAGTAAGCTATGGCATGAGTATTTCAGACATCTAAATTATTGCTACCTTGAACAATTGAGCCAAAACAAAATGGTCAACGGTTACCCCATCAAGTTTTATAAGGGTCTTTGTGAGGGTTATACCCTTGGAAAGCATCCTGAAAAGAAATTTGACAAAGGAAAAGCTTGGAGAGCTACTCATCCCTTGGATCTTGTTCATAGCAACGATATTTCTGGTCCATTTCCTTCTCCTTCATCTACTAGAGCTCTTTATGTGTTAACCTTCATTGATGACTTTTCGCGATATACTTGGGTATATTTTCTTAAGCTTAAGTTTGAAGTCTTTGAACATTTTCAGGACTTTAAGGCTCTTGCTGAGAAACAGGCAGAATGGTCTATCAAGGTTCTTTGAACCGATAATGGAGGTGAATATATAAACAATAGGTTCATGGATTTCTATACTTCTGAAGGGGTCTCTTTGTAGCATACAATTGCTTATAGCCCTTCGTAGAATGGAGTCGTAGAAAGAAAGAACGTACTCTGAAGGAGATGGCCACTTGTATGATTCACTCAAAGTCTCTTCCTCCACAGTATTGGGCCGAAGCAATGAATTGTGCAAATTACATTCAGAACCATGTTCCACACAAGGCAGTAAGAGGGATGACACCCTTTGAAGCCTAGTTTGGACGCAAGCCTGATGTTGAGAACTTTTGAGTCTTCGGATCCAAGGTTATGGCTCGGATTTCCAAGAAGAAATGCAAGGCCTTGGAACCAAAATCCAAACCTTGTATCTTTGTAGGGTATCTTGATGGCGTGAAGGGATATCGATTGATGAATCCTACTTCTCATGAGCTATATATTGAGAGAAGTATTAAGTTCGATGAGTCTTCTTCAACTTCTTGTATTCACAGATTCAATCCACAGTCTTTTTGGGTGGCTTATGGTATTCTTGAGTGGGATTCTACCACGGATGAGGAGTATTCCTCTCTCATGAAGAACGATACTTAGGATCTCACCCCTTTTCCGAAAGGAAGAAAAATTGTTCGGTGTAAGTGGGTGTTCCAACAAAGTATGGAGTAGATGGAGACGTCGAAAATTTTAAAGTGCGATTAGTAGCTAAGGGTTTCTCCCAGATAGCTAGGGTTAATTATCTTTGAAACCTTTACTTGATTGCAAAGATGACTTCTATTTTATCGACCCTAGCCATTGCATTGCAACGAACAAATGGAAAGTCTATCAAATGGACATTAAGAGTGCCTTCCTTCATGGTGACCTAGAGGAAGAGATCTATATGGAACAACCTCTAGGTTATGTCCAAGATCCCTCCCTCGTCTGTAAGTTAAAGAAGTCTCTTTATGGCCTTAAACAAACCCCTCAGGCTTGGTATGCCGAGATGGACTCCTTTTTACTTACATTAGGGTTTACTAGGTGTCACTCTGATCCAAATGTTTATATTTTATGACAAGATGACTCCATACTCATTCTTGTTCTCTATGTTGATGACTTGTTGATCATAGGCAACTCTTCCTCTATTATTGATTCTGTGAAGATCGCCTTGGCCAACAGGTTTTCCATGACTGACTTAGGTCTACTTCATTACTTCCTTGGGATCCAGATTTCACAATTTGACTTAGGAATTTTGATTTCATAACCTAAGTATGCTCTTGATTTGCTAGCTCGTTTTCAGATGTCCAATTGCAAGTCTTCTCCTACTCCTTTCCTTTCTGAGGTTAAGTTGGTTTCAAATTGCTCTACTCCCTTGGTTGATGGTACTCTTTATCGACAGTTAGTGGGGAGCTTGATTTACTTGACTCACACTCGACTGGATTTATCGTATGCTATTGGGATCGTGTCCAAATTCATGCAGGAGCCACATGAGTTGCATTGGAAAGCAGCTAAACGGATCCTTCATTATGTTCATGGCACTTATATTGATGGCATTCACTATCATGGAGGGGTAGATATCGACTTAATTGGGTTCACATATTCTGATTGGGCCGGTGACTTAGATCATCAGAAATCTACTTCTGGCTACAATTTCTCTCTTGGTTCGGGTCCTATTAGTTAGTCTAGCAAGAACCGAATGTAATTGCAATATCATCTACGAGAGGCAAAATACGAGAGGAGCGATTAATGCCGCCACAAAAGCTATTTGGCTATAAGGTATTCTAACAGAGTTTGACATCCACTTTCGACAACCTACCATTATCTACTTGTGATAACACGAGCACTATCTCTATTTACGAAAATGTAGTTTAGCATCGGTGGACGAAGAACATTGAGATCCCTATGCACTTCATATGAGAGCTTATTCATGATGGTATCATCGACATTCAATACATTCAGTCAGCTGATCAGACTGCAGATTTATTTACCAAGCCCTTCACTGAGATGAAGTTTCTTCACTTACGGTCTCTTCTTAGGGTGAGATCTTCTGCATCAACCGCTCATCTCCTTCGGGCTATGTAGTCTTTTTCTTCTTCTTCTTCTAGGAAGATTTTGTTTGTATACGGGCACCTTATCAAACATTTAGTTGTCGGGCCCCATTAACACATCTTTCTTAGTTGTTTAGGAGTGTCTTCTCTTTCCTGTCTGACTCATCATAGCCACTACCCCAACTTCGATGAAGGGGGTGTTGGTGTGAGTTATCCTATGTGTCCTCCTCACATATTGGAGGGTCATCTCACATGGGTTAGGTTTAGGGTTAGGTTTAGGGTTTTCTATTGAGTCATGCACTAGGGTTACTCAGCACCCTATATGTACCCTTTCACTATTCATTTATGAGCATGCCAAGACACTCCGTTGTCTTTTCTCTCTATGTGTAAGCTTTGTTCTGTTATGCAAGATTGTTCAGTTATTGATCGATTCTTCTTGTGATTACGTTGGAGCCATTACGATTCAACCAGAGTGCAACTTGATCATGGTGCACAGTTTCGATATGATTTGTCAACTCTTTCAACCGCATCACACTCTGCTAGGATGGGTACACACTCTATTCTCTAATTAGTCTATTATATTTATATCAAGAGACACAAGGTCACACATAGGGGCTGGCTTAAATTGCATACACTACTTGCATCTACACTAAGAGAACTACACGAGGCTTGTTTTCACTCAAGGGGATGCGGTGGCAACACTTAGATTGGGTCAATATAGGTTGGCGATGCCAAGGGTAATACAACCTCACCTACACATTAATTTTTCCTTTTGTTAAATAGTGTTATGATGAAGGGTATTGAAGGTACTTACGGTTTCTACTTGTTACATGTGATTATAGCTTATGCCAAAGTTTTGGAAACTCTAAAAATATTCAATGATATTCATTTCTAGGCAAGCAAAGGCAAGAAAATTTATAGAACCCTACACAACAAGTCCAAACCATATAGAAGGGGCCATGACTGTACCATGATTTAGGTAGAGTCATATGGTCCTAATAGAGACAATTTTTAGGTCCATTTTAAGAGACCAAACACTCTTAGGTTCAAAATAACTCATTTATCTAATCTACACACTCAAATCCTCCATATACCATTCTATGCAACTAAGTATTTGTACCTTTGTGTTTCATGTGCTCATCTTATCAACTTACCACATTTAAGACTATTTATGTGTTATTTTGAATATGTATGGTTAATGTTAATTAATCAATTCAAAATAATCTCATGTAACAAACCCTTATATAGATCATATATTTACGTATATCACATCTTATAACTTTTAAGGTGTAAACATTTAGTAAACCCAAATCTTGATCGATCTATTGCTTTGTTCAAACCCTAGCTTCCCAAGGTTTCTCCTTTCTCTTTGATTTCATAATTTTTCAAATTTCGGCATTTGTATTCAAATTTAATTCTCGATTCCTATATATTTCATGACATAAACACGAGTTTCAAATTTTCCCAGGATCTTATGTTTGTTCCTCCTTTTGGGCCTCTTTAGAGGGTTTCTTATTAGTAAAATCACCTTTGTTCACACATCTAAATCATAAATAATTTATCAATATTCGACATTTGTATTCAAATTTAATTTTGATTCCTATATATTTCATGACATAAACCTCGGTTTCAAATTTTCCCCAAGATCTCATGTTTGGTCCTCCTTTTTTGACTCTTTAGAGGGTTTCTTATAGTAAAATCACTTGTGTTCACCTTTTTGGGGTTAGCACAAAGTTGTACATATAATATATCATATTTGAGCATACATGCAATAAAAGCGAGATATTCTACCGTAAGAAATAAATAAAACAAGAGATATAAATCAACACCATATTTAACGTGGTTCACCCAAAGGTGTGGCTACATCCACCAAAAACAAACCAATCTATACAAACTTATACAAACTTAAGGCACATAGCCATCCAATTACAATCAATAGATCTACTTTAATACTAAAATTAGATTTAATTCCCGTCAGTTAAATAAAACACTCATGGACAGGTAACCAATGTTGGTTAGCCTAGCCGATGACGGTTCCTCCTTTCCTGACCGATGTCGGTCATATGTGACCGATGTCAATCCCTTTATAATTGATTCCAATTACTGTGTTTTCCAGCAAGTTGATAAAGCATGCTAAACTAAAGTAATTGAGCTCCACATCTCAACAATCTCCCACTTGGAGATAAATTACTGCACTATACATGTACAACGTCATTCTTGGATCCTTTCCTTAGCTTTGTTTCTTCCTCTTCAAGTCTCAAACTTGAAGACCAACAGAAGTGGAGTGTAGCTCCAACTTCTCTTTTGCTAATGGCTTCATTAGCATATCCGTAGGGTTTTCACTCATATGAATCTTCTCCAGTTTCAGTTTTCCATCCTCCAATACCTGTTATATGAAGTGATATCTCAACTGAAATGTGTTTCGTTCTAGAATGAAATGTTGAGTTCTTTGCCAAATGAATTGCACTCTGACTATCACTGAATAATTTGCAATCATCTTTCTCCTTTCCCAACTCTTCCATGAACTTGCTCATCCATATCATCTCTTTGCTAGCCTTTATAGCTGCAACATACTCTGCCTCTATAGTAGACAAAGCCACAACCTTTTGCAATCTCGAAATCCACTAATTGTCGTCCCACCTACGTGAAAATATATCCAGTAGTGTTCCTCCTACCATCCAGATATCCAGCCATATCTCGAATCAACATAGCCACATAAAGAAATATATGAACCTCCATAGCATAATTACATGCTAGATGTCCCTCTCAAATACCTAAGTATCCATTGGATTGCTTTCCAATGCTCTTTACCTGGATTGGCCATAAATCTACTCATAACTCCCATTTCCTGTGCAATGTCTGGTCTAGTACAAACCATAACATACATGAGACTCCCAACTATTGAAGCATATGGTACTCGTGTCATGTATTTGACCTCCTCGTGTGATGAAGGACACTGATATTTTCTCAATTTGAAGTATCTAACCATAGGTGTACTTACAAGTTTTGAATTATTTACTTGTTGAAATGATTGAACTTGGGCATTTCCCAATGTATAGGGTAATGCGGGTGAATGGGGATAGATGGATGAATAAGCTCATTACAGATTTCATCATAAGTTAAGGAGTTACGAGAGCTGGAAAATGATGCTTCTAATGTTTGCATCTTTTCCATCATCATCCTAATGAGGTCATTGGTGGGTTATGAGGAATGGGCACCTCTGCTGGTAAAGGGAGGTTGATGATGGATGTATAATGTGGACAACATCCTAGTATATGGGGGTGCCAAGTATGAGAACTGTGAAGGGGGAATATATGTGGGTAGAAGATATCCTGAATAAGCGATAGATGAGATTGGGGTTGTTGGTGATGCATGTAAATAGGTGGGGTAGTCGTAACGACTCTCATGGTAATTGGGGGTAGAGACTGTGGGATGGAAAGGATGAGGTTTTGGAATGGGGTGTGGGTTACGACACCATGGCTAGGTTGTGATACAACCGGTACATATGAGGTAAAGGATGCGAGATGGGGCCATGCTTAAGGTGGTTGGTGAAGGAATGGTCGACACCATGGGTGCGATATATGTCGTTGGTGCAACAATTATAGAGGACGTGGGGTCCAGTTGAGACACCATAGGTGGTAAGGTGGATGAAGGCAATGTTGAGCTAGTGGTAGTTGACACAAAAGTGGGGAAAGGGAAGGAGGGATGAGACACGTGTATGTTGTATACCAACTGTCCCAAGGAGTCTCGGGTAGATGAGTGGGCAAGATAATATTATAGGGTAGTGGGATTTTGGTCAAGGAGTCTTGTGAACTCCTCGTCACCAATATTAATAGTGATGGGCTGAGTTAGATCCATAGGTGCCAAGATAAAAGGTGGTGATGGGCTAGGTGGAAGCGGTGAAGACTCGACATGAAACACAAGGGTGTTAGCTTGGCTACGAGTCAACACCATGTGAATTAGTGTATACATGGTAAATCGTACTCTGTAAATAACATAAATGGATAAGGATAGATTCCGGAGGTGAACTTGGTTGGTGTTTTAATTAAAAATCAAAATAGAGTGATTGACGCTTGATTAGACTAACGATGATGGTTATAGTAACCGATACCGATTATTGTGGGGGAATTCAACAATTTTAGCAAATGAGGCAAAAAATGATGAAAATGAAATAAGGAAATTGTACTTGATTGTGATATTAGAATTCTGGGGATATGATGATGTCCTAAGAACTTCAAATAGAACAAAAGAGGTGATGAATGATTTTTGGGTAAAATGACCAAAAGAGCTAGAAACCGACACCGGTTAGGTAAACCGATGATAGTTAGATGGAAACCGGTGACGGTCATTGGACCGATGCCGATTATTGTGAAATTTGAAGAAGTGAAGAAAAATTGGTTTTTGTGAATTGAGTCAGATGGAGTATCAACCTAGAAGTCTGAGGATGATAGTATTAGACCCTGACACACTTCAAACAATCAGAATACTCCAACTATGATGGTGGAGTGTGAAAGGAAGAGGAAAGTGGAGAACATAACCTCACAACTCAAAATGCAAACTCGGAAAAATCTAAGAAAAACACGCAATCCTATAAGTGAATTTTATGTTTTTAGCTTATGTTATTTAAGACTAACTTGTGAATTCAAAATAGAGTTTTTTTGGTTGGGAAGGTGTCCTATGAAGAGGAAAATTCTAAAGGGTGGTTTTAGGTTATGTTTTGGTGGGGGTGGTCCTTTCTCTGATAATGACTAATCAGAGAAACTAGTTGGTCGCCCACTGTCAATCCTATGATCATGTGATTGTTGATCTCTTCCAAGTAAGGTGTTGTTTAAGAAGATGTGTAAATTTATATTATGTCAACCATCAGCTAGGCATGACTTCCAACATATAGGTTGCCCTCAGTTTTAATGTGAGCTAAAATGCAGCATACAAGGATGAAATGCAACAAATTTTAGAACCCAAATCGACAATTAGATTTGATGTAGAAAATGATGAATAGGTCAAGAACATGTTCTTTCACTACTATGTAAATACAGGAAGAAATAAATGATTCATTTTAAACACCAAATCATAAATGTCGTTTAGAAAATTAGAAGAAAATAATGTTACTAGGGAGAAGATTAAATGTGTATTGTTCAAAAAGAAAGAGACACACAAGATTTCCCTATATGATGAAAATGCAATGAACCCAAGAGAGGGTCTCACCGGGCGTGCCAAAATGTTTCACCAAATTCTTAACATATTTAATGAAAGCAGAGAGGGTGATAGGCCAAGGAGGAATACATGTTTGTGATGTTGGTTAAAGGTTGTGCACGTGTCCTAACTTCCTAATCCATTGTTGATTGCGAATATTTCCTTTTGGCTAGGAGGAACTACCTGTAAAGTGTAAAACAATACCACCAGATAGAGTTAAACACAACAATGAGTGGATTACCTAGCAGATGCTAGATCCGGGAAGCAAGGTGCTTCCTGAATAGGTTGTTAGTCCACTTTTATATAACAATATTAATGCTATTCAAAATAAACATGAAATAACAATATGATTGGAATTGAAACGATTTAGATACCTCGTACAAAATGAATAAGAAAGGTCAGGTAAAAGGTGGTTGAGGTCAAAATGGGTCAGGTGATGGACTGGTATTGGGTGGCAGATCTAGTATAGGCTTTTGGTGAGGTCTGGAAAAAGGTTACAAATGATTATGGGTAGTTTGGGAGTGGGTATTAGCTTGTTGTCTGAGCTGGGTTATCAGACATAAAGACCGATGTCGGTCAGGGTATGACCGATGATGGTTTAGATGTGACCGATGATGGTTTGGGATGGATAATGGTAGAATGCCAAAATGGATGTCCAGAATCTCTCTAGTGTCTACATAGAGAGTTGGGAAGGCCTATGGTGGGATTGTAGGTGGGGTACCAGTCTTGGGTAAGGTTTTGTGAGGTTTTAGGGGTGATAAAGTCAACTTAGTGAAAGTCTCTCCAAAGATACATGAATCGGCGCGCGCCTCCCCGTGATCGATGCTAGTGAAGGGGAAACTGATGATGGTTAGGGTGACCGGCATCGGTAGGGGTAAAATGGTAGAAATCAAATAAACTTGGTTTTGAGGGCTTCTTTGTGATTGGACAGAGAATGGGGAAGGATGGTTGGGTTTATAAAAATGCTAAGAAGGCTCAGGAATGTCTAAGAGTCGGTATGGGAGCTAAAAGGTTTTTGGGTGGTTGGATGGGTGGATTAATAGGAAGGTAGGGATGGTAGAACGCATGAGGATCTAATATGATCTAATAAACAAAGGTAAAGAAACTACAATATAAGTAAACCTAGAATGATGCGAGATCAAAACATACTTACTTTTATTTGTGGGCTTGGTTGGTGGAAGATAGCAATGGTTGATCTATGAAACTGGTGGTCGAGTGCCACGTAAGTGCTCCCAAAATTTTACCGTGAATGCCAATGCCTTCATATTAGTCTTGGTTTTGGCTAGGGGTGTTTGGATGCATAAGAGGGCTTGGGTTTGTGCTTGCGTGCGAGATCTCTCTCTCCCAAAACTTGAAATTGCCAACCTCTAGAAACAAGGTTTCTGAAATGAATATATGGTAACCGATGATGGTTATGGTGACAGGCGTCGGTTTCGGGTTAACGGCATCGATTAAGGTGATAAATCCTAGGTTTACCAAAATAGCATATCTTAGCTATCTTTTGGCCAGTTCTACCCATTGGTCCCGATCTAAAATGGTATTTAACACTTAGATAAGCGGGCATGTTGTTGGAGAAAGAATAGGCATCTAATGTTAGGGTTAGACTAAGTCTCAGTTGGTTAAGGTAAGTAGAAATTGAGTCTTAGTTAAAAGAAGCATGCTAAGAATATGTCCATGATGATGTGTCTAGGTGAGGTGTAAATTAATTTAATTAAAGTAATTAAACTAATAGATAAAGTGAGGATGAGCATTAATTCAATTGTAAGTAATTAAATTAATATGAATGTGGGGTAAAGGGGTCATGGTTATATGAACATGCTATGTTAACTGCTCGAAAGGGGAAAAAGGGGAGTGTGACCAAAATTTGGTGTCAATAGAACTGTGTGCAAACAAATTTCACCTAGTTGCCCTATAGAAATAAGATTCCTCTTGAGGTTTGACACATGCCTCACATCTTTAAATACCCATGTATTTCCAATCTACACTTTTATATGAACTTCCCTTTACCAAGTAATATTGTGATGTTCATCATCACCCAAATAAGCATGCACAAAATTTCCCTGGACATAATTTTTGAAATGACCCTTATTAGGGGTTGCATGGAAAGAAGCTCCCAAATCTAAAACCCATGATTCTATCCTATTATCTAAAGAAATAATAAGAGCATATTACATTACCTCTGTTGCAATATTTTCCTCTTTACCTTTGTCTAGGTGTTGGTTTTCTTTATCCTTTGACCAACAATATTTCTTTGCATGTCTTTTCTTTCCACAATTCCAACAGGTAATTCCCTTACCTCTGGATTTAGATTTTTCATTCCTTGACTTTGATTTCCCATTATTCTTACTCTTGGATCTCTCCTTATTCCTGCCTCTTCTTTCCACGTTTAAAGCATTCCCAGATGATGATTCCTCTATACTTTTCCTGCGGATTTCTCCATTCAAGATTATACTAACCACTTCATCAAACTTCAAAATATTATTAGCAGATGTTGTATTACTAACAACCATTACCAAATTATCCCAATTATAAGGAAAATAACATAAGAATAAGAGTGCTTTCACTTCATCATCAAACAAAATATCAACAAATTTTAACTGATTTACAATAGATCAGAAATCATTCAAATGAATAGATATAGATTCACCTTCATGCATCTTAGAACTAAATAGTTTTTTCATCAAATAAAATTTATTTGAAGCACCAGTTTTTCATATAAATTAGCAAGAGATTTCATTAACTCTCTTCAGATGTCGCCTATAATATTAGAAGCCACGGATGCTATCGAGCTCAATCTTATAGATCTCAAATCCTTTCTACCAAGAATATTCCATTCTTCATCAGTCATCTTCATAGGTCTAAAATTTTCATCCAATGGTAAGTAAAAATCTCTTTGATACAGATAATCTTCAATCTACATCTTCCATAATTGATAATTTTGGTCGTCAAACTTATCTACCTTGTATTTGTTTTCTTTTGCCATTGTTGTAGCTCCCACTCAACTATAAAACCCTCTGTGAGTAAATCTGTCAACACACAAAACCCTCAAACAAAGCTTTGATACCAATTGTTGGGGTTAGCACAAGGGTTGTATAGATAATATATCAGATCTAAGCATACATGCAATAAAAGTGGATATTCTACCAGAAGAAATATACAAAACAAGAGATATAAATCAACACCAAATTTAATGTGGTTCACCCAGTGTGGGCTACATCCACCAAGAAACAAGCCAATCTATTATCCAAATCTTTCAGAAGATATACAATGAAGATTTACAATCTTCCACACCTCTCACGATGTACAATACTTTCTTTCTCTCAAGCTTCTCCTTCTTCTCCAAGAATTCTCTCTCACACAATTATTTTCACAATAATCATCAATCCTTACTTCTAACCCTAGCTTCCTAGCTTATAAATACCTTATACAAACTTAGGGCACTTAGCCATGTAATTACAATCAATAGATCTGCTTTAATACTAAAATTAGATCTAATTCTTGTGAGTTAAATAAAACACTCATGCATAGGTAACCGATGTCAATTAGCCCTAACCAATGATGGTTCCTCCTTGCGCCGACCGATGCTAGTCATAGGTGATCGCTATCGGTTATTGTGTTTTCCAACAAGTTGATAAAGTATGCCAAACTAAAGTAATTAAGCTCCACATCTCAATAGTATTCAAATTTAATTTTGATTCCTATATATTTCATGACATAAACCCGAGTTTCAAATTTTCCCCAAGATCTAATTTTTGGTCCTCCTTTTTGGGCCTCTTTAGAGGGTTTCTTATTGGTAAAATCACCTTTGTTCACATATCTAAATCATAAAGAATTTATTTTAGATTTTTTTCTTTCTTTTGATAAATAAAATGAAAACCTCTTTTTGTTTGGCATACTTTTTAACACGCTTTTAGAATTCCAAAATTATTACTTTTAGTAATAAGGGCATAATCATAAAAATTTACACTTTTTACAAATCCATTTGAAATTTTTATTCTTGATATTGAAATCATAAAACACCTCTCTTGATTTCGTCAAATTATCTTTTATTTTTTAATGAAAAGGGATCTTATATTATATTAGTTCAATAAGATACAAGATAGCTTTCAACAAAAACAAGCGGTATGAGAGCACGCCCCAAAACCACAAACTAGGCCAAGCCTAGAAAAACAACAAACACACTAGGAAACACCTAGGAATACATAAAAAAACACAAAATCAATTTGCTTTGCAAAGAAACATCCCGAAAGCGGGGAGGGTCATGGTCATCAGGCCAACTCGAACCAGGGAGGTCCTTGCCAACATCTGGAATGTCCCAACCAGTGGGGTTCTCCTCTTCATTGTCCACCACCACCTGTGTAGGAGAGATGGCAAGAGGAAGGTAAGGAAACTTATCTGAAGGCGATGGGGGTGAAGGTGGGAGATTCCAGCCATCCAAGATGCGTGGCCCAAGGGTGATCGACAAGCCCCGCCCAAGTTGATAAGCGAGGGGTAACCTAAGCCTTGTTGCCAGCGCTGGCAAGTAATGCTCCTCCATTGTTGATCATGGGGAGAGCGGTGAGCCCGGATGAAAGAACACCATTGAGAGCGGCTATAATGACCACCACAGCCATGCGACCGAGAGCACCAAGATGGTGATGGTGATTCTCGGGTGATATTACAAGGGGCATCCCCCAATGCCGCAACAAAGTCTGCAGGTGGTCTACCTCCAGGAAACTTTATTAGCCTAGAATTGAATCTACAAAAGCACATTAGAGATAACCATAGACTTGTTATACATTGAAAATTGTTGATCAACTTCATAATTAACAAAGAAAAAAGCATTTCATTCTTTCCATATCCAAAAAAAAATTCCCCTCTAAAAACATGCCAAATCTGGGTGAATATATGTAGAATTTTGGGGTTATCTCCTAAAAGAATGTGCTTCCAAGTAAAACACTAAGGTCTGAGAGGAAAGAAAAAGGAATGAATCCAATTCCAAGCAAGTTGTGCTTTCAGGAAAAACCAGAAGAGGTGCAACAAAGTTTCTAAGTGGCCATAGAACGAACACTTGGGAGTCAAACCCCAATTTGAACAAGTCGAGAGCCAACTAGAAGACCTTGGTGTAGAATACACCAAAGAAAGTGTGCAATTTTTGGTTCCACATAGACTGACCAAACAATGTCAAATATCCTTCTCCAGCATGACGGAGTAGAATGAACCCCCATCGAGTGTTGAGTTTTTCAACCATGGGAAAATGAGGGAGAGCCAACAAGTAGCCTTTACTAGTTGAATAATTGTGAAATGGGGTATCAACATACCATTTCCAGTCCGTCCACCAAGGGTGAGAGGAATGCACAGAAATTTTGTGCAACATATGATCAAGGATTGAATTGATAATTTCAGTAATGCTAGTGTGATCCTAGGTGGTGAGCCAAAACTGAGCTTTAAGCTTAGGCCAAGAATACTAGGATTGAGAGTGTTTACAGAATAAATCTTGAATGGTACAAATTCCACATTTGAAAAGCTTGAGGCATGAATTCCAGGGACATCTACAAGACACCTATCCTGAGCTTGAAAGATCGGCGACCACCATAGAGATTAATGGTTAATGGAGAGACCATTATGGAAATTGTTTCCTTTCCATTGTAGTCATGGTTTGATGCATTCCCATGCCTTCCATATGATTTTGAGCACAAAAGTGCCAACAAATTTAATAGGAACAAGAGCAATAAGGAGATTGACAAATCACCGGACCTTTCTAGGCTTAGCGGCCATAGGGTTAACCCTCCTTAATGTCACGACGCATAAGCACTTTCCACACTTCTTGTCCCTCAATGCATCAATGATCCATTTCGCACAGAGTGCTCACCCTTGGCGTTGAATGTCAATAAGGCCCAACCCCCCAGTCACGGGAAGGCAACATATCTCCCAGAAACTCTATGGAAGCCTTTTCCAGTGGAAGAATTGGCCCATAGAAAGGCTTTGAGGAGTTTCTCCAGCTTCTGAATAGATGTTTGGAAGGCACCCAACATGAGGAGTAGTAGATGTGAGTGGCTGCAAGGAATTTGGAATAAATTTGGAATTTCCTTGCCAAGGACAATGGTTTGGTGATCCAGTACTCCAATTTTTGGCCACCCGTTGGATTACATATTGCCATAGTTTTGTTGGCGATGCTTGAAAGGCAAAGGAATGCCAAGAAATTTAAACATTTCACCGTGGGCAAGAATATTCCACTCAAAAGAGTTCGCCAAATGGGCAAGGAGGAAATATTTCCTATAACACTGAGTTTTTGCCATTGAATGAAAGAGTGAGAAGCTAAATAAAGATATCGAGGCAATGCATGACATTACAGATATTGGTCTCTTCCTCAATGAGAGTGAGAAAAGATTCATCTATGAAGTGACCATTAAGTAATTGAGAATTGGTTGTAGAAGGCAACGTAATTCCCCTGACGAGCCCTTGGGATTTGGCATAGGCCAGAAGATACCCAAAGCCTTCAACAACAAGCACATAGAGCACAAGCGCTAACGGGCACCCTTGGTGAATGGAAGAATAATCCAAAGGACTCAAAACTGAGGCCATTGATAGTAATCTAGGTAGAGGCATTGAAAAATAACATTCAAATGGATTGAATGAAGATGGGGTTGAAGCCAAGAGCTTGAAGCATAAAGAATAATAAACGACCATTCAATCTGATCATAAGCTTTCTCAAAATCAATTTTAATGAACATAATAGATTGATTGGATCTATGAGCCCATTCCATGCCTTCCCAAACAACAATGATGTTATCCAGAATATATCACCCCTGAATGAACCCAGTTTGTTATGGTTGGATAACAACGAGAAGAATATGACGTAACCGTATAGTCGAGCTTTAAAAATAATTTTGTAGGATACATTTAATAAGGTGATGGGTCACAACTAGTAATTTGCTTAGGATCCCTTGGTTTTGTGAGATGAATTTAATGTTCACATTGTTAATACATAGCCCTAATGACTGGATCTGAAAACCCTCAAGATAAACTTGAAGAAGATTTAGGACGACAGTCCCATAGGGATTTATAAAATTCACATGGGAAGCCATCACATCTAGGAGCCTTATTATTGGCCATTTACATGACCACTTCATGGAGGTCATCAATGGTGAGCATGCGGTCATAAACCACCTTCGAGCAAGAGAAAGCTTACACAACACAATAACCATACATTGATCGAGAGCTACTTATCATTAGATAGAGGGATGTTGAGCCTGAAAAACCACTTATAATGTTGTACAAACACCTACAACATGAGCTGGGGATCAGTGACCCGAGCCCCGTTATCATTCTTTTGAAACTTTTTTGAGAGAAAGAAAGAATTCTTTTGAAACCCGATCACCAATTTTAAGCCAATGCATGTGGGCACAAATTTGAGCACCCCGAGCATTGTAATTATCAATAATTTGAATTTGTTGGCGAAGCTCGCAACTTGAAGTTGTAGAGTTTCAAAGAAGGGGTTACCTTGAGCACCACCATCACTCGGCTAAGAGTGGAGGTGTTAGCGGAGTATGAGTGATGTCTAATTTTGGCCAACTTGTCTACCATAGATTATAAGGAATCTAGTAGTTTGAGTCATAACGTCCTCCCACCATTGAGTCCAGCTGGCATGCATAGGTGGATGAAATTAATGACTTGGCCGAGGGGCCAGGTTCCACACACGCTTAATGTGATTGAGAGTGGGCCCATGTTGCATCAAGGTAGTATTAAGAAAGAATTGGCCTTTATGACAAAAAGTGTGCCTATCATGCCAAGTGATACGAAATCGAATGGGGAATGGTCCAAAAGGAAAAAGTCGGCATGACCTCCATAGGTAAGGAATAAATGTTGTTGAACTCAAAAAATCTTGAGTTGACAACATAGCTCTATCGAGCTGTTTAAGAACATGATCTGATCTTCCTCGAAGGTTGGACCAAGTAAACCAAGCTTTAGAAGTGGGAATGCGAGAGGTATTAGGGTCTAAAACCCGTAGTTATTATATATGAAAAACCACGCCTCTCTTTTTCCAGTTGTCCAATGCATGGGTAGGTGCCCACACTTATTAGTGGGAAACTCAACCATATTAAAATCACCACTTATGACCCAATAAGAATCGAAAATCTAGCATGCCATCCACTACCATAGATCAACCCTTTCAGCCGCATTGTTAGAGGCATAAATATTAATGAGGCCAAAAGGTGGTCGTCAATATTAAATAAGACCCATATGACACGATTGGTGGGGTCAACACCATGATCCATCAAAAAGGGCCACCATTTGGGATAAAAAGGAAATTAAACCCCACGCCCCCATCATGATTACTACAAAAGCCAAGTTGTCAGGACAGATGGATTTACAAACCATCTGTAACTGAAAACTTGTAATTTTCACTTCCTACAAAAACAACACATCTAGATTGGAAATTTTTGTCAAACATCACGAACAATATACTTGTGATTGGAGTCTATAAGACCCCACACATTCCAAGATAGACAATTCATGGGAAACAGTGGTCAAGTGCCATCCCATCTATCTCTGAGCCATCTAGCACGTCAAATTGATTTTGTAGGAATTGAGCAGTGTTATGCATCAAGAAATCCTACAAATAATTTTTTTCCACTCGACATACTCAATATTGTATTCCTCCTCTGTAGAATCCACACTATGTGCCGACTATGATCCGGGAGTGTGAGAAGGACTTAAGGCCCTTTTGGAAGGGCCATGTGAATACTGGTTAAAAACAACGACAATTGTTGTGGAATGATGACATTGTTAACAAAATTTATCTGGTCCATGAGAACTAAGGTTGCCTTGGGCGTGCTGGAGAATTTGGGTAATGGATTGTCGATTTGGTAACACCGGTTAGCTCTTTAGCTTGCGGGCTATGGGGTTGTTCCTTAACATCTAGCTCATGTGGGCCGTTTGAACTAGAGGCCTTAGGTTGTTGAGTTTTATTCCTATTTTTCTGGCCACCAACTATTTTCCACCCTTCCTCCTAAGGGGTTTGCTCATTTCTGGAGCCACTTTAAATATTGGGTGATTACTTGGGACATAAAGAGAGACACAGTCCTTGATCTTATGATCGAGGCTTGCCATAGACCTAAGCAAGTATTAGGCAAGTTGATATATAAGATACGTTGGGAGTAACGCTTGTCTCCCATCTGAATTTCCACAAATTCTTTCAGTTCTAAGAAATATCTACTTCAACACATACACGCTTCTGGATGAGCGTTGTAAAAATGTTGTGGTTTGAGGTAGACCACCCACCCGATGGAAGATGCAATTCGAGGCAAGAAATGAACACAAGGCAAGGGTAGGCCAGGAAATTCCACCCAGACTGACACTTTAAGTACAACATACTCAAAAACCACAAAGTCTTTGGTCCATGGAGATAGGACCAATAAGGAGTTACGAACATACCAAGTGGCTAGTCGGTCAAAATGTTGGGGGCATTGGATGGGTCAAAGAAGCAAAAAAGGAAGAATCCTTTGGTCATATTCTGTATGCTCTCAAGTCGGACTCCATGAGGAGTCCAGCCGAGTTAACCCAAGATTTGAGCATGCTTTCAGAGGGGATGTGACCCACAAAATACCCAATGAGACAAAATTGTTCCAACCATTGACAAACAACATTAAACTCAGGAATAGGTAAAACAACATTAGGAGGAGAGTCATTACCTCATGGAAAACTTTGATGAACTTCCAAGGGCATTTCGGTGGTGGTGCCATTGTTCAAAGCTCCACTATCTCCAGTACTGGGTTGCAACAACCGAGCTTGAAGTGGGAGAGCTCATTATATAGAGGCGCTTAGAGGGTGAGAAACCTGGAAAAAACCGATAGTATTACTAATCCTGCAGTGCTCGAAGAGGCCGCAGAATGACAAATGTGGGTGGAGGAAACCCTAACAGAGCCGACTCCGCTTTTCCCTTTCATCTTTTATTTTTAAAAATAATCATTTTAATAAAGTGACGACAATCATTTTTTTTTCTAAAAATCATTTTTAGGGCTACCTTTGTCATTATGTTTGGGATTACTCTTATCAATATATAAGTATCCAATTTTTACTCTCTTTTAATGATTTTATTGTATATTTCTAGTCAACATTTCTTTATTCCTTATGGCTACATCGGGTGTAAATATATTTGTCAACGATAATAATTCAAAAGAGCCTTTTATTCCACCTCCCATGGGTCCTTTATAAATATATAACAATGACATATTTCATAAGGCTATTACGTAATCTATTCAAGCATTACAAAATGATTTTCAAGTGCAAATTCACATTATAAGTATTGAGATCAAATGTCACATGGATGGGATATCACATATAATGAATCCCTCACGTTCTTGTGTCAATCATGTCTCTACACATCATGACCAATTTACAAAGAATATTAAAGGAAAGTAATGTGATACAAATGATATGCATGATACATATGATTATTCAAATGAATTGAAAGTCCCACATAGAGGCAACAATTTGTATGTTCTAAGAAATCAATCTTGAATATCGATTCACCCACATTAGAAAGAACCTCTTTGGTTTGAAAAAATGACCAACAACATGGTATTCTATATGAACTAATCAATAAGTGATTAATCACTCTGCTACCTAATTATTATCCCCTCTATACACTTGTAAATATCAAAGGTAAACAATTTTTCAATTATCATAAAATCAACGAACATTCGATAATGATTGTTACAATTTACACTAAAAATTTGAGTATAAGGGAATTATTTCCTTTGACACCTAATATTCGATAGATTTACCTCTCCTTCTCAAAGGAATCCCATTTTAGAGTTTGATATCTCCTCGATGGTCATCCCTTCGACGTACTAGTTTCTAAGCTTCCTATGGGTGATGACTTTGGGAGTGGATCCTCTCTTATTTTAACCTCTCAAGTCCTTAAATCTATATGGGTTCCTAAATCCACTACATTTATATATATTGGACGAGCATAATGCAATACTAAATAATACAAGTTTGAATATATTACAAGATCCATCTACGCATAAATAGGTTACGAAGGCAATTAATCCTTCAAAAATCTCATCTCAAGACAAGAGCCACATTATACTATGGTGCAAATAGAAAAGGAAGCAATAAAAAGAGCAAGAGAACAATGCCAAGGATACTATACCAATATAATACGAGAAATTTCACATGGCCTCGAGCACTTAGAAGATGTATGAGAATAGTTTGGGGGCAACACAACAAAGGGACTATGTAGATATCCATGATTTGCCATTACTAATGAATCAAGAGAAACAAGATGGATCAAATTCTAATGAAAATATTTATGCACACGCGTCGATACTTTTAATGAATGGGATGTTACTTATGGTGATCCTCTTTCCCTTAAACATATTTTTCCTAATGCAAATGTGAATGATTATGATAAATTATGGTAATTACTTTGGTGACCTCACACCTAATATTAATGTTGAACGCCTTAGATGCAACACGATAACTAGGGTTTCAACGTGAAGGTCATTAACATCAGCTACATATACACAAAAATTTACAAAGTGTCCAAATTGCACACTCTTTTTACACTACCAGGTTCAACTCCTTTCCTTTATAAGTAACTAAATGCATCTACTTTTTTGTGTTTTAGCAATTGTTTTTATGTTGGATCTTGAAAATTACTAGCGAGAATATATTCTTATTTATACATTAGTGTTAATTAATTAATATGAATATACCAACATATTACTAACTCTTTAAACCTTAGATAATTAAGAAAAACCTTCCCCACATATCTTATTACTTTATTTTTAGGATTAAATCAAGAACACATTTATCTAAAATCCTTTTTAATAGTTTTTGATACTTTTTGTATTTTAAAATTTTTAGGGTGTTTGGATGATTTTTGGGTTTTTTTGAGTAAAAAAATGCGGAGTGCTTTGACACCTTTCCAACCATCCTCGATTTGCGAATGAGGTCAATGAGCTTGGAGACATGCCCTCGTTAAGGAACATGAAAATAATAATAAAATTGATATGTTAAAATTATGGTTTTGTCCACTTTTTCCCATTTTACCCCACGTCTAATGTGGATACATGCCATCTCTATAACAATGACCATTCGGTTCCTATTAGGAACCCTTCATTTTCTATTCTTAGAACTTTCCATTTTTGCATTGTATTGCTATAAAATAGATGGTTTTGAATGAAGACAAAAGTATTTAGAGGCATACATCTCTCCTATAGAATTTTCCCATTATGTATTTTGTAAAAAAATTACATCTCTTTAATAGAGTTTGCCCACTTCACATACATTCTCCATCGTAGAGATCCACGATCACACATTTCTCTGTAAAGTTCGCCTAGTTTGTATACATTTTCAACCACAATAAAATTCTTTTGTTTACTGCGATTACTATTTTATTTGCAATTTAATTGTTTTTATTGAATACGGTCTCAATTGCAATATAATTCTTTTATTTATGCGATTATAATTATGTCATTATGAATGTATTGTTATAACGCATTAAACACCACAATTAGTGTGTTGTGCAGGTAATTTGAATTGCACCAATAACTTGTATCATATTTAGATATGAATTGTAATATATGTGGTTAGTTGCACGAGGTCACCTTGGTAAGGTGGTATAACATGTGTGATCATACATGGGGTAATTTTTATTACATGTTTCACTCGTATTCTAGTATAAATAAGGGTAGCATTGTAAAAGGAGTACCCAACTATGAGTGTATGTAGTTGTATATCTTAAAATAAGGGCAATATTTAGAATCCCATGATCACACATGTTTTGAACATTTTTATAAAGTGACCATTTCATGGTTAATGTAGTGTATTGTTAATATAAAACCATTTTCCACATCCAAAATTTGAAGGATTCTTAAAAGATATATGTTATACATAAACAAGTAAACAAAGAGTATAATCTAAGATATACTTCTTTTCATGCCAAACATATCTTTGTTTAAAAAGTTGGAAAAAACACTACTATTTTTAGTTATAATTTGAGGGTATCCATGATGATTCAACCCTCCTTGTGACTTGACAACTTAAAAATTAAAATTTGGAAAGAAAAGTACATTAAAACATTTGGAAGAAAGGAAATATTAAAATAAAAAAGTCATTTTTACTACAAAGATATTAACAAGCCAAAGCTTGAACACCTACCTTACTTATTATCTGTTCGTAACGTCTCATTCATATGTATAACATTATTTTAGAATTACAAGAAATTTCAAATTTCTCCATACATTTTCAAAGACTTCCAAATAATGTTAAAAATTATCATCATTTTGATTAAATTCTACATATTAATTTAGTCTAAATAACATTAAAAGTTATCATTATCAATTGTCTCTTTCACAACGACGTATTCTTATATTTTATATAATACAATTGTAAAACACAAAAATTTCTAAATTTCTCCTTATATTTCTAGTCTTTTTGTTAAAAAAATCCAAAACTTATATAAATAACTAACATAAACATATAATACAATCTTAAAATCACAAAATTTCAAAATTTCTTCCTATATTTCCCAAGTCTTCCTTGTAAAAAATGTCAAACGCTTATATAATTATTTAACATGAGAAATAAGATTTCCAAAGTCTTCCTCAAAAAGCAAATGTCAAAACTTACAGAATTAATTAACATAAAAACTACATAAATAAATAACCATAACACGAAAAAACAACACAATTTTAAAATCACGAAAAATTTCAAATTTCTGCATGTAGGTATTTCAAAAGTCTTCATTGTGGAAAATTTCAAAAACTTATATAAATAATTAATGTAAGGATTCATTAAAACAATTATTTCCACTTTACCGTTACACAACCACCACGTAGGAGACCAAATCAATTATAATTTTATAATGTAAAGATTATCAATATATCCACCTTTATAAAATATCAACCTACTTTTATAGATAGATATGGATTGTGATATTTGTCCATTGTGGAGACAAGTGCAATGGATTAAAAGGAAAATGAAATTAAAAATTAAAATTATTGTTATGGTTAATCAGTGCGCCGGTAAAGGCAACATGAAAAAGACAGGCCAAGACCAAAAAAATTCAACCACGGCAAATTCATACATTTTCTTCTCGCGCTTAAAGCTCGATCACTTTCGTAGCGGGCTGTCGTATGTCGGCGCTTTGCAAATGATAAAAACAAAATGCAGCCATTGGAGTTAACTCGTGGATAATATAGCCTGCACCTGAAAATTTGAAGGGCGCGTAAAGTTCGTGCTTCTTTTGCAGCGTGAAAGATTAAAATAAAAAGCGCATAAGTAAACATAGTTTTTGCATTTTCTGCAAGACCGTACTGGCATCTTGCGGTTTTTACTACGCGTTAAACATCGTTCAGCTTTTACGAGGGTTTGTATTTTTGAAAATAAAATACTGTATAGCCGTTAATAATGAAGCAAATGAAAGATCGGCCGTGCATATTTAATATTTGTTGTGCTAGATTGAATTGCTTAGGGATAAAATTATGTGAATGATTTCTCGTTCTGTAGTAAAAACATTTCAAAAAAGCACTCGGTGTGCAGTAGATAGGTGCTGTATTTTATTTGTTGCATTTTGCTGGATATTTTTTGGGTTTTCGTTGCGTCTCTGGACAGACTGCTAAAAGCATCGAGCATCTCTTACTCGGTTTTGATACGTAGGTAAAAGAGCAGGAAAAATAGTGGAATAACGACAAGGTTTTGTGATATAGTAAAATAGCAGAAGGGTAAAAAGTCATGGATCATTTACTGCTGAGCACTGCGCCACCCCGGAAAAACGAAGGGCTGCTCTGCGTAGAAAGCAAGCGGGAAGAGCTTCATTCCGACCCAGTTAGAGTGAGGAGCTTCAAAATAACGCAAAATTATGGCGTTTTGAGGTTTGAAATCGGCTGAAGAAAAACGATTACTGTTGCTGCCGTGAAAGTTCGAGCTAGTTGGATGTGGAGAAAAATTTCAGAGCGACAAAATGAGCCTGAGTTTACAAGAGACCCTGAAAAGTCTCTGCGACACGAATGGATGGTGTTATGCTGTTTTCTGGAAGCTTAAACGGCGAAGTCGCATGTAAGTTAATCTAAATCCTTGAAACTGCATATTTTAGTGTGAATTGTTGAATCTGCCTATTTGCAACGAATTTATATCTTTTTAGTTTTTATGGCAATTTTGTCCAATCATTGTTTATCAGCGGTGAAAAGCAAAGAATGTATTAAGCCATCTCAAACGCATAAAGGATGAGGGATTCGTTGTATATCATATATCAGCATGGTTTGTTGGAAGTATAATCCGCTCTCTGGACTGCAAAGTACTCGAGCACCCCAGCATCAAATGGAAAATCCTAGGTTTAAATCCTAGCTGTTCTTTGGAAAATTATATGGTTTAGATCAGGCAATTTCTGTTCTCGGTAATTATAACACTCGTTCCCGTCTCTAATGTTCTCGGTGGTTTATAACACCTGCTCCTTATCTTTAATGTGCTTGGAATGCATTATTAAGCCTAGGTCACCTTTTACATTAGATTCATGGGCTGAACGGTTTCTTTTCTCCTAAATTTGCCTAGGACCTGCATCGAGCCTTGTCCACGTCATCTTATTTTGCCCAATACTTAGCTTTAACATGTAGATCATGTCCAGTGGGCCTTGAACCCTGGCTATCAACATGGCGATTGGTGCATGTCTAATGAATTTTTGTAAAACATGTTTTATCCATTTTTCTCTTTTATGTGTGCGAAACACGCAGAGAGGTTTCTTTTGCTAAATTTGCAGTTCTAAAATGCTCCGGCAGGTCTTGAACTCAGCATATCATCATGACAGTCGGCCCATGTCTACCAAAATTTTGGAAAACACCCTTTTCTTTTGTGCGAGCAAAACATGCTGAGGGGTTTAAATTCTGTTGAATTGGCAATTTTAGCATGCGGAGTGTGTCCAGTGGGGCTTGAACACAGGTTATCTTCATGGCAATCGGCACGTGTTTAACAAATTTTTGGAAAACACCTTTTTTCTTGCATGTATTTGGTTTCCAAATTCAACACATAAAGCATCATGTCAATATCTTCTTTATATCTTAAGCGAGAATTGTCTTCACCACCAAGTCCACTTAGGCTATATTTTGAGTGGGCATGATGGTGAAGGTGTGTGTAGCCTATAGCATGAGTGGGATTGATGGTGAAGGTGTTTGTGCTCTATAGGGAATTTCACATGTTCGAATCCTTGCTTAAGACATAAAGAAGAACCTGAAATTTTTTTTTTTCTTGTTTTTTTCCTTTGTACGGGTAAAACATGCATAGGGGTTTCTATTATGCTGAATTCACAGATTCCATACACAGAACATGTCCAGCAGGGCCTGAACCCAAACCCAGGTTATCATCATGGAAATCGGCCTGTGACTAATTCTTTTTATGCAACACCAATTTTTCTTTCCATTCTCCTCTATGTGTGCAATCTTTGGCAAACACTGTAAACTAGTCCTGGTGATTTCTCCCTCTTTAGTTGCCTACAATCCTCTGCACCTTCCTCAGGATGCTTACCGAGGCTAAAGTCCCCAAGTTGGATATCTAGTGGACAAATTATCCACAATTTGAACTTGTAAGGGGAAATAATTTTTCAAAATAATCTGTTCATTTTTGCTTTTTGCTTGAAGTTCATCTTATATCATACCAAAAGCATGGAAAGTTACATTAGCTGATTAGAGCTAAATGGAAAATATATCTCTTATAGGATAGAAAAACTGAAATTTGAGCCTTTACCTTAATCGACAGATCTTTACAAAAACAAACATTTTTGGCTTTAGCCTTTAACAATATGGCCAATTCTTGCTTTAAATCCACATTTCTGCTGTAAGCTAAGTTATTGGTTTGGGTACGGTTGTTCTCTGATTTTTGTTGGACCCCATTTTGGTATGGCTTGGGTATATCCTTACCTAACCGATAAAAATAAATAAATAAAATATATATATATATATATGTATATATATATATGTATATATATGTATATATATATATGTATGTATGTATGTATGTATATATTATAGCCAAATAAATAAAATTAACCACAATAAGCATAAAATAAAAACAATCAACCGCAAAACACAACTGATAGTTGGTAAGTCAATGCCAAATGATAAATCAAAACGGTTTAGGGTTTTTGTTTTTTTTTTTATTTATTTTTACTTTTTAGTTTTCTCCAAGTGAAAAATTATAGCTTTTAAACTTCACTGTTTGTAAACAATATTTGTTGCCAAAAATGCCCCTGTATGGCCCAGAAATGTCCTAGGTTTGTGCCAGCGTGCAGGTCCTTGTACCTAGGGAATACTTGACACATTTTTAGGCCGTTCCCAGCCTGAAATTGCTATATGGTTCATACCAAGTAAGGTATTGGGGGCAATAACAGAGCCGAGTGACACAGATGGGCTGTGGGAGTCCAATGAAGGACTGCCACCAACCTTGCAGCCCTCAAAATGTGCACAAAACAATACTTAACCTAAATATTTATGCATCTATAGAATGATGAAATGAACCCAAATCTAAACAAAAAAATCTTTGGGATATCTTATTTAGAGAAATAGCAAAATCAGACTGCTTGCCAACGATTCAACCTTGTACACAACATAATATCCTCTGTCATGTTATCACTTGAATACAAGCATCATACATCATCATAATTTACTGAGCACTAAACTCGCATCTCTACTTTACCCTTAAGCATACCCTAAGTTCTTGCCTAAACTTGAACTACTAATCTAAGGCAATTGACTCTATTTATATAGCCGTTCATGCCACCTCCTAAGACTCCTAATTTTACAAAATTCAAATGAATGGATCAAAGAACCCAACAATAGACCCAAACATAACCAGTCAATCTTTCCTGTAACTTATGCCTTCAATCAATCAACTATTCTAAGTTCGTAACACAAATAGGATTGTATGGACAATGCTATGCACTAGACGATTGTGCAATGGACCAAACAATGTGTAGAAGAACTATGCATTCAATAAACATTGCACAAAGAACTTGTGCTCTCCACATAATGCAACAAAAAACTCCATGGTCCTTGAAAAATGTATTTCTTCATTGCATGACTCCAAAAACATAACAAAATGCTCTACAAAATGCAAACATTAATTGAATCTACAAAGTGTATTGATTTTTGGTTGACATATGATTGCTTGTGAGCCCAGGATGCTCCTGCATCATACACCTTGGGTAAATTTGAAAACTTGAACTCCTTAAGCAACCGGTATACCACATTCCACAATATCTACAACACTTAGCCAAGTTGCCTTTTCAATCTTCTTGCCTTTCCAATTGACCAAATACTTAGTATACTCCTTATTGCATGTCTTCTTGGTTATGGTATCTATTATTCCTTCTGCTTCATCACGCTTCTTCTTAGGCATTTGTTTCCTCCAATCTACTTTGCTATCTTCTGATTTAGGCTCATCTTCATCTTCTTGTACTACGCGGTATGGATACAGATCCACAACATTAAAGATGTTAGAGATATCAATGCCTTCAAGCAACTCAATCTCATAAGCGTTTTGTGCAAACTTCTTGATGATCTTGCATGGTCCTATCTTCTTCCACTTGAGCTTATTGTAAGTTCCTTTTGGAAACCTCTCCTTCCACAAATATGCCAAGACCATGTCTCCAATTTGGTATCCAGCTTTCCCTTCACTTCTCATTTGCACATTGTTTGTACTACACATTCATCTTTTCTAACTGATTGTGCACTTGTTGGTGCACTTCCTTCATGTGTTCCGCAAAGTCTCCTTCTTCAACACTCTTGTCCTAATTGCGGGGTAAGTCTCCCAACTCCGTAACTCCTCTTGGGCTGCTCCCATATATGATTTGGAATGGTGTCTTCCTTGTATTCTGTTCTTTGAATTGTCATAAGAAAAAATTTGCTTGCACTAAAGACAAATCCCAAGTTCCTCGCTTATCTCTGACCAAACATCTAAGCAAATCACCAAGGCTTCGTTCACTTTTGTCTGTCCATCAGCTTGTGTGATGGTATGCCAAATTGAATTATAATTTTGTATCCAACTTCCTCCACAATGTTTGCCAAACATGACCAACAAATTTTGTATCTTTGTCAGAGCACTATATTGCATAGTAATCCATGTAGTTTTACAATCTCATTGAAGAAAAGATTTGCAACATGCATTGCATCACTAGTTTTCTTGCAAGCAACAAAGTGTGCCATCTTTGAAAATATATCCACCACTACAAAATTGGGATCAACATCTTTGTGTCTTGGGAAAACCTAACACAAAATCCATACTTATGTCTTCCCAAGGCGTCTCTGGAATGGGAAAAGGTTGATACAACCTTGCATTCTGAGATCTTCCTTTAGCCAACAAACATGACATTCTTGCACAAATTTGCACACATCCGCACTCATCCGTGGCTCTCCTAGTTGTGCTAAGGTTTTATCCAAGCTAAAGTGCTATGCTAATCCTTTGCAATGTTTTTCTCTTACTAAATTCTTGTGCTTTAATCCTTTTGGGATGCACACTGTCTTCTCTTGAATAACAATCCTTCCTACACAAAATAGTCCAACCAAGGTGTCCTATCAACACTTGTAAGTATTGCAGATGCCTCTCATACTTCCTTGAAGTCTTCATCCTGTGCATACAAGTCTTTCATGGATTCAAAACCCACAACTTCAATCCTCATCTCTGTCAACAAACAATTACGCCTACTGAATGCATCAACCACCTTGTTAGATTTTCCGCTCTTGTGCTTCAACACGAATGTGTATCCTTGTAGGTATTCCACCCACCTCATATGCCTTTGGTTCAACTTTCGATGGTTGTTAATTAATTTTAATGCTTGATGATACGTGTACAATGTAAATTTTTTAGGCAATAAGTAATGTCTCCACTTCTTCAACGCTTGTATTATTGCGTAGAATTCTTGATCATACACACTATACTTCCTCCTTGCATCATTCAACTTCTCATTGAAGAACACAATAGGTCCGTCCTCCCGAGTCAAAATCAGTACCAATGGGTATGCCACTAACATCACAATCAACCTGAAATATCTTTGCAAAATTTGGCAATGCTAACACTACTGTTAAGTTATTCTTCTCTTTAATTTAAAACTCTTTTCTGCACTTGTGCATCGACTTTAATTTCTTCCTATCTCCCCTCATGGCCTCTGTAATTGGCGCACATACACCACTTTGAAGTTCTGATGAACTTCCAGGTAGAAAATAGCCAATCCATGAAAACTTCATGCCTTAGAAGCTATGTTCCACGGGGATGCATCCCCTATGTTTTTTAGCTCGTCCCCGTACCAGGGACATTTCGGAACCTCGGGGATGGGTAGGAAACGTCCCCTTCCCGTCCCCAAACTTTGCAAATTTTAGGAAACGTCCGGGGCGTAAAAAAAAAAAAGCAGGGGACGGCTGGACGTCCCCGGTACTTTTAGGGGACTTCTAGCCGTCCCCTAAACGTCTCGGGACGTCCACCATCCCCTGCCGTCCCCTAAGCAAACAGGCTTAAAAACACATTTAAAAAAAAACACACTTTTAATTAAAAGTAAAGCAATGCGGGGGCCCACAAGGACCCCCACTTTCATTTCTAAGTGCCCTAAACCTAAAACAAACATCAAAACAAAAAAGAAGCTCATTTCTGAATAACAAATTTATTGCATAAGGTAGTGTTCAAACTTCAATACAATCACTTGGTACAGGGAGGAACTGTCACATCAGTGCCCTTCCCCTGAAATGAATCATTCTGTTTATATGACAAAAGAATCAAAGAACCAATGATTTTCGGTTAAAACACAACTGTCAACTACAACTAAACATAACAAAAGAGTCGATAAGACACTACTAAAAGCCAACAAGAGATTAACAATAACAAAAAATAGTTGGTTACCAAAACAATGTTTATATTTAAATCAATGGTTTGCATTGATTAGATAATTCAGGAGATTGAAGTTGAAATGGGCTGGTATATTCCGCTATTATAATTGAGAGAAATACTCTATATGCTATTAAATGTCACCCCTTTGTTTTGGATATCTTCAATCAAAGCTGCATGCTGGCTTCGTTCAAATGGTCAACAATAGACCTTTAAGAAGTCATGTGCGGTTAGTCTTAGTTATCATCCATTGGTATAATCTATAAGTTGTGAGAGAAATGAATAAAATAGTTCTATTATAAAGTATGGAGGTTATACTTGTAGTCTCTTTAGATTACATGACATTGATAGGATTCTTATCGTGTGATTTCAATTTTGAATTTTGAAGCTTGCATGTTGTTTATCATCCATCCTTGATAAATTTATGTGCAACCACACAATTCAAACAATTCTATCAACATTTACTTTATGGATGTCTACAAGAAAATATATTGTAGCACTTTTCTTTCCATAGAAATATGCCACAAAATGCCAAACTTTTTGGTCTTTGATCTTGGTATATCATATTCTTGTTACAAACCAATTTTTTCCTACACGAATGGGGAGTTTTCATGCAAGAAGACAGTGAGGAATGCTTTAAGTTTAAGTTTATCAATGTGTTATACTTATCATATGAATATTTGAAATTTCCTATATTTTTAAGGTTAAATGATAAATCTTATGTGAAATCTCAATTCAACTCTAATTTTATGTATTAAGGTTTGCTTTAGCAATGTTATCATATGAATATTTGAAATTTCCTATATTTTTTAAATTTTCCCTTATTTTTTAATAGTCGTCCCCTGCCGTCCCCTAAAAAAAGGCCTAAAAAAAATCCGTCCCGGAAACACGTCCCCCGTCCCCTGCCGTCCCCATCCTGGAAACTTGGTGGAACATAGCTTAGAAGCACTCCTCGGTGATGGCCAATCCACAATTGTGCGTATCTCTTTAGGGTCCCTCTTGACCCTTCTTCGGAAATCACAAATTTCGAGATATAACAACTCTATTTGCATAAAACTACACTTCTTGAGATTGATCAACAATTTCTCTTCCCATAGTCTCTGCAACACTTTCCTGATATGTAGCAAATGCTCCTCACGCGTCCTGCTGAAAATTAGAATATCATCTAGGTACATGATCACAAACTTGTCTAAAAATGGTTTTAGGACTTGATTCATCAACCTCATGAAAGTACTTGGTGCGTTGCTCAATCCGAATGACATCATGAGCCACTCATACAATCCTTCTTGAGTCTTAAATGTTGTCTTTCATTCATTTCCCTCTCTAATGCAAATATGATGATATCCGCTCTTCAAATCAATCTTTCAAATATACTTTTCTCTGCTTAGACAATTCATGATGTCATCCATGTGCGGCAATGGAAACCTGTACTTGATGTTGATTTTATTTATGGTGCTCGAATCAATACACAACCCACTCAACACCCTTCTTAGGTGCTAGAATCTGCTGCACCGCGCACACGGGGTTAAACTCTCTTTGATGAGTCCTCTATCCAATAACTCTTGGACTTGTTTCGTATCTCCATATTCTCTTGTAGTATCATCTTGTTGGTTGCCTTGTTTGGCAAACTTCACCCTGAAAATTAAATCCATGCGGTGATTAATGTCTCTCGCAGTGTGTTCACCCTTGGGGTAACTTACTAGACACAACTTCCGCAAACTCCTTCAACATCCCTTTCACTTCTAGCAGGTATTGTCTCTTCTCCTTTTGCCACTTCTACCACACCCTCTTTTTGCGTGGTTCACACTATTAGCATAAAACAAGCACTTTGCCTTGCTTTACTTTGCTTAGGTTCTCGCTTTACCTGACAAGAATAACACTTTTGGTGCTGCCTCACCCTTCTCCCGCAATGATAGGGTTTAGAGTATATTTCTTTCCATCCTTCTCCATTGTGTATGTGTTTGCATGGTCATCATGTTGTGCCTTCTCGGTTAAACTCGCCAAGGCCTACTTGAGTAGTACATGATATACATCCATGGGCATGATGTCACACATTACTTCATCTTCATATCTTCCAATTCGAATCGACCGGACATTGTTCCTTCACCAATTGGTGTCCTTTCTGCAACCACGAAACCTGGTAAGGATTTGGATGCTCAATTTTGTTCAATCATTATCCACCATTTCTTGTGCCACCAAATTATCGACGCTTCCACTGTTGACAATTACTTTGCAGACTTTTCCTCCCAACTTACATGCCATCCTAAACAAACTTCTTTGCTCGGTGCAACCTCTCTTTTGGTTTCGGTGATATGTGCTTGAATATAAGTGCTTCTCCTTGCGCAATGCGTGCACTTTGCTTACCACCATTTTAGGTGTGGGGGCACTCATATGCTTTATGCCTCGTCTCTCCACACCTATAACATGTCCTCACGAATCCGCAACCTCTTCCACGACCTCTTCCTCGAGATGCATGACCACCTCCTCGAGATGTTCCTTCACTTTGTGCGAGACGAACATGATCTGCTCTCCTCTTGCGTAGAATTATCTCTGCCTTTACTTTTTCCATGACCTTGCGTGGCCTTTCCTTTTCGCTTAGTACTTTGCTATTTGCACACCAATTTCTCTTTTACCTTGAGAGCATACTTGATATGCTTCCTCCACATAATGAAATTGCAACATAGTGATCTCATCTTGAATTGTTATGTGCAATCCGGTTATGTATCTTGAGATTTTCTCCACATCATTCTCTAGGTCTAGTTCTAGTGGCGAGTCGGTAAAATTCTTTAGTGGATTCTCTCACACTAAGCTCTTTCTATTGTAATCTATGCAACCTAACAAATTGAGCTAGTAATCCACGGGCAAAAACTTCGCTTCGAGCTTCACCACCATCATGTTCCATGTTTTGATCTTCTACTTCCCATGTTTCACTCGATTGGTCCGAATATGTTCCCACAAAAGTGATGCACAACGTTTTGAACTTTGTGCATGTAAACTTGAACTCCTTGTGATCCTCCATGCATATTCAAAATACTTTTCCATCTTTGTTATCCAATCCACAAGCTCTGCTAGTTCCCAACTACCAAATAACAAGGAATATCCAATCTTGGTTTATTCCCGTCTTATTGATTGCACGGAGTCTATTCTTAGGACCATCTTGTGCTTCCTCTTCCTCCGTGTTTGCATTCGCCTCCGCATTAGCGAGCTGCACTCTCTTTTGCGCGGGTCCGCCTTCATCATCACTATTGTCCTCCACAACAACACCTCGACGTTCTGCGGCTTCCATGGCTTCCAAGTGGATTTGCATAGTTTGCATCATCTCAGCCAAGTCCTCAACTCATGGGCCCTAATTTTGGTGTCCTACATTCCTTCGCTGAGCCATTTCAATGCTTTTTAAATTTTCCTTTCTTTGAATTCGCAAGCACAATCACCACAATCTTCTTCTACCCAACAATTCTTTTGTCGGAAGATGCTTGCAACGATGTAATGTCCCTTTTTCCCACTTGAGGGTTATTATTTGGACTTCTTGCCATTCCTTCTCCATGGCAAAGAAGTAGATGAGTTGGGGAAGAACCTTGAGTTTCCATTTGCTTTCGTTTTCTCTAATATCTATGTTTTCTTTTAGTGTTTTCCCTCTTAATGCAGGTCGGCTGGGTTAAAAGGAAGCTTAATGAAGGAATAGAACATCTCTTATGGGTCGGCCTTACCTTTCAAGCTTTGGTGCCAATGGAGGAATATAAAAGGAGTCTTGAGACATCATTTGGCATCTAGTTTTGGCACATTTTCCTAATCTTGAGCATTGAGAGCTTGTTGCTCCTTGTTCTTCCACTTGAGGACGAAAACCCTCTTGTGTGGCTTCCTAGAAGGACGAAAACCCTTCTAGTGGTTTGGGTGAAGGACGAAAACCCTTCATCATTGCTTGGTTTTGAAGTAAAGGGCAGATTTGTGGAGAAAACATTCACTTTCAGATTTTTATTTGCTTCCTACATGTGGAGCAACCTACCTTGGTGTAGGGTTTGAGGGTTTAGTGAACATAAATTTGCATTTTCAGTTCATAATCTGATTTGGCATATTTATTAAGGCCGGAATCTACATTCTCTTGATTTTTGGGGTTTCTAGACCCATAATTCATAATTTTGTTGTGGCTGCTCTTCGCTGGTTATTTATTAATTTCCAACAATGTGTTGATTCAAATTTCTCATTGTTTATGGTTCTATTGGATGCCTAAATATATATTTAATTTGTGGCAAGGTTATTTGAAGTGAAATTGGTGATTTGCATATATTTTTGGAGAAATCAGTTCGCTGGTTTTTATTTCAGTCTGCTGGTTATAGAAATCAGATTTGGTTATTTGGTGATTTGTCTAATTTCCTTGGTTGTTGGTCTAATCCCTTGAAAGGGACATTTCAATTATCTTCTACCCACATTCCGCACTGTGGAAAACTGCAAAAGCTTATTGTGTCACCTCTCTTTCACACCTTCTACCCAACAATCACCCGGTGGAAGATGTTTGCAACGATTTTCTACCCACACTTGCAAATGTGGAAAACTGCAATATCTGTCGTGCCTCTCCTTAGGCAAAGCAATCCCCCTCTATACCAAATGACGCAAACGGGGTTTGGAAGTCCAATGAAGGACAACCACCAACCTCGCAGCCCTAAGAATGTGCACAGAACAACACTTAACCTAAATATATATGTATCGATAAAATGATGAAATGAACATAGATTTAAATAAAAACAAAGCTTTGGGATATCTTATTAAGAAATAGCAAATTAGACCGAGTGCCAACGATTCAGCCCTTTACACAACATAATATCCTTTGTAACGTCAAATCACTTAAATCCATACATCTCATACATCATCATAATTCAATGAGCATTAAGCTCGCATCTCTACTCTACCCTTAAGCATACCCCGAGTTCTTGCTTAAACTTGAACTACTAATCTATAAGGCAATTGGATCTACTTATATAGTCGTTCATGCCACATCCTAAGACTCCTAATTCTATGGAATTCAAATGAATGGATCAAGAGACCCAACAATAGACCCAAACATAACCAGTCGGGTTTCTCGTAACTTATGCCTTCAATTGACCAACTATTCCAAGTTTGTGGCACAAACAATATTACACGGACAATGTTGTGCATTGGACGATTGCGCAATAGACCAAACATTGCGTAGAAGAACTGTGTGTTCAATAAACATTGTAAAGAACTTTCTCACTCCACATAATGCAACACAAGACTCCATGGGCCTCCGGAAATGTATTTTTTTACCAAGCAATTCCAAAAACATAAAAAAATGGTTTATAGAATCCAAACGTTAATTGACTCCACGGTGCACTGATTTTTGGTTGACATAGGATTGCTTGTGAGCCTGGATGCTCTTGCTATGTTGAACAAGGATCTTCCTTATTGAATGTTGCCTTGCTTATTGTTTTCTAAAGGAACTCAATCACATTGAATTGAGTGCCATAGTGTTTTACAACTATCCGTGGTCATCTAAGTACCAACAAAGGGGAGCCATAATTATAATTGCCTTGCATATTTCTTCCAAATGAAATCAAAGGCAGACAACCCAATTGTAATGTCATAGTGTTTTACAACCATCTAGTCATCTAAGTATCCCTAAATACGACCTCACCAAGAATTGGGGAAGGGGGCGAGGTAATTAAATAACTCTCTACTTGCATCTTGTTTTCTAGAGAAGAACAATGCCAGAAAACTGAATTGTTTGCCATGGTGTGTTACAACTACCCTTCATATTTCAAGTTTAATCTAAAAGATGACATCATCGCGAAAGAGGAACAATATGTACATAGGTGAATTTTGCTTTCAGTCATGACCAACAAATCCCAGCGGGTGAACATGCCAAAAGCATGTCAAACTAATTATTCACTTACACCTTAAATTAAAAAGAAAATGAAAAACCAGCATTGTTAAGTTTTTATTTGACTTCCAAGACTTGGTGAAACAATAACCGTCTCAAGAAATAAGATTGGTAATTATAGCAAGATATAAGATTATATTTTTGACTAATTTAATGGATATTGATTACCTCACAAGGTAGTTGACTCCAACAGATTGGATCACTTTCCTTGTGGATTTGAGAAGTTCCTATAATAAGTTACACTTCCAATATAATATTGTTGTCTGCAATGATTTTTCTCTGCACTATTCTCCTCTTGTTTGATTATTGTGATGGCTCCTCATCGTTTTGTAGAGTTGTAGGTTTAAGAACATAGCGTCTTGTGTCCTCTATAATACAAGCATCAACACTTAAGAGTATCTATCCATGCTGTATATGCGGAATGGTATATCAAGTTTACTTTTTCTTTCAATAATCAGATTAAATGACAGCTCCTAAACAGAATATAGAAAAATTCACCCAGTTCTTTCTTGACAAAGCAGATCTCACTTTTAACTTTTCAGTCTAATTATCAGTTCATGGAATTAGGTTGCAGAGAGGTTGCCAATTACTTCACCAGGCTACCAGGTTTTCACAGTATTAAAAAAATATTATGCTGCTGATGTTTGTTGCATTTATTTACATCACATGGGTATTAATGAATATTTTGCATGCATTAATATTATTACATCTGTGATGATTTATAATAGGACCCCAAGTTCAAGTTGATAGATCAAGCAGATATATATCCTATAATTTGTATCTTCTTGACACATTTTAAGTAACGATTCAAAATTTGATCGTTTTATTACAGTTGGAAGGAATAATATCGGTATTGTCTGTATATTTGTTACTGGTGACTGTATTTTTTTGGTGCTGGAAGTGTAGGATGTTGACATGGGAAGATGGATACTATGAATTTGCAAAACCGTCATTAGCCTCAAATGATTATTCTTGTATCAAATCACTTTCTGACGAATTTGAAACTGGAGGTAGTTCACATCACCATGGTGTCTTTGGTCGAGAGTTCTGTTCCATGGAAGATAAAATTGGCCTGGCGGTGGCCAAGATGTCATACCAGATTCATTCACTCGGAGAAGGGTATGTATGAATATGTAAATTACTTTTTGGAAATGCTGAATCTTTTTGTTTATGCAAAGTGACTATACTAAATACTTCCTCAAGACTTCTGCAAAATATAAAAACCAGTTGCCAATTAATATGCCTACATTATGGAAATATTCCCTTCTCAGGCATCCGACAGCATGCAGTTCTCTTATTTTTAAAAAGAGAATCAACCATGCTGCATGGACTTTTAGCAACTTAGCAATATCATAATGTACGTAAAATGCCCTGCCAATTTTACAATTAGAACATACACATCGACTGCTGATACGACTTATTTATTAGTAGATTTGTCCTGTTTATTTGGAGTGGGTGTTATAGTAGAAATTTGAATCATCATCTTTTAGTAGCTTGAACCTGACATATTTTGGATTCATCGAGGCATATTTGGTTGTTGCTCTTGGATTATAGATGCACCAAAGGTTATTCAGCTTAGGTTTGAATTGTCTGCTTAATGGAAATTGACAACAATCATTAGCTGTTAAAAAGGGCACCGAGTTCAAAGAATTTGTTTCTTGATTGATCTGATCAGTCTAAGCAACGAGCCATTTATCTTGATTGTATATACATAAAATAGTGCTTAGTTGCAAGGATTGAGTTTTCAAATATGGTAAATTTATAAATTAGTATTTCATTTGGTATTCTTGTTATAAGAATCTAAAGAGTTCTTGAAGCATATCGTGCACTTCTAAGGATTTTAGAGGTAAATTTGCTCAATGGATTATGTGTTTTGCTAATAATTTGCATCATTAGATTTTGTCATCTAATTTTTGAGTTAAATTATTGCCATGTTGTTACTATAATTTTCCATTCATTTTTGAAGTTCATATACTTAATGCTTTTTGTGCATTTACTAATGATTTGTAATTATTGGGAAACTTTTGGCATTTCTTTGAACTAATTATTTTCTAACCTGTGGATCGTTAAGAACCAAATATCCAATAGACGAGCAACGCTGAAATATAACCAAAGTGTACAATGCAAGAGATGTATGATGGGAAAGTGTGCCCTAATATTCAACATACTTAGAAATAGATATACACTTGAGGCAGGGCTGCCGATACAATATTTCATATTGAAGAAACTACTCGAGAGAACTCAGTTGTGCAAGTTGAACCTACTACACTACTTTATCTTTACCAACTATGATACGAGACTTTACAATGATATGTGGCTCCTATATATAACCACTCATTTGCTAATAGTTGGGAGGGTAAACCCTTAATCCTCATGTCACACATTTGATCGACCCATAGTTTTAAAACTCATACTTGGCACCCCAAAATTTTGATTGGGACCCAATACTTGACAATTGCTCTGCAACTATATCACTACTTAACAAAATATATAAAGCCATAAAATAAATTTAAATAACATGTAAAACATTGTTGAATGACCCGAGAAATGAAAGAGAACACACATGTATATTTTCTATTAATTTTCGACCCAAAAAGAATACATTGCTTAGTTTTAGACCAAAAGAGAGTACAAAGTACAAACTACAATAATCATAGTCATAGACTATAGTCTTTAATGGACCAAAATATATTAATATGAATATCAACTCTAGCACTTAGTTTGCTGCCTCATAGAAGTGGAAGGTAAAGATTCCTACTCTGCAACATCATCCACATAGATATCATGTGCATCCTCACCAACCCTTCTTGATGCCTCTCCTGCCCTTGACACTATCACTTCCTCCACTTCCCTCTTCGAAGTTGCAATATCTTCGAGGTAAACTTGGGTTGTTCATTCATGATATCATCCAAGCCAATTTCATGATGACTCTCTTGCCCCTCCACATGTCTAACGCGAAGACGGGGATTGTATCATGCAAAAACAAGGTCATTGAGGTGTTCTGTTGTCAACTTGTTGCGCTTCTTTGTGTGAACAACTTCAAACATGCTCCAATTGTGTTCACACCTAGAAGAACTTCACAACTTACACAAAATGCTGATAAGCTAGCCTTTAAAGATTCGGTGTTTTGCAGTATAATTTTTAACCACAAATTTGCAAATAAGACATTTCTACAAGGAGACTAATTTTGTAAATCAACTAGGCTTGAATAAATGAAATAAGTTTAGTATCTACGAGTAACGAGACTAAAAACAAATGACTCAAGTTGTTTTTACCTAGCTATTGTGTGTTTCTCCCTCTAATGCATAAAGACAAAGAAAAGAGCCTCCCCTATTCACACTTTGGTAAATTTGTAGCTCATCAAGAATCGCATCTCTAGTATCTTCGTTAGAGATTGTCCTCTCTATGCATGTGTTGAGACCACCCTTCATCGCAAGGATCATCCTCCCTTTGCATGTGTTGAAACCATCCATAACGTCTTCTTTGGCCCGAAATGATTTGGAATAGAAAAACTTGGGGTTCAAGTAATAGGTCGCTTATATGTATATGTTGGTGGAGCTTCTTGTTACATCTCGATCCATTATGCATCAAATGGGTTCATTTTATTTTTCCCATAATAATTTACTAAGCCTCTTTGGCCACGTCCATAGCCCCATACAAATAACCCATTGGGTTTTTTTCCCCATCCACCAAGTGTAGGCATTTAACCAAAGGCTCTGACACCTAAAACAAAATAATGCACAATTTAAAAATCAAATTAAGAGAAATTTGAACCAAAAGGATTATAAAATAAATTATAAGTAAACATTGTCAAGTTTAAGATTACCTTAAGGATTTCATCTGCGTTCTTAAAACACATCATCAAAAAGGTCGTCATGACTCTTTTCCGTTCGTCCTTCCTAGCATAAGGAGACTCTAACCACCTTGTACTAGTGAGGATATAATGCTCTACAATATGATAAAGGTTGTGGCGAATTGTTTAATTCTCGACCACACAAGCTCCTTTCTACTAGTGTGCTCTTTCATCAAGCTTAGCACCCAAGGGTGATTGTAGATGACTTTGTGATATTTCTTTCCTCTTCAATCACATTTTTCACTCATGTCATCTTTCCAATGTCCGCAAGTAGGAGATCGATGATGGATTGAGCAAGGGGTCCAAAAATTGTAGGGTGCCTCTCTGAAAAGTCTCCTTACTACATATGCTCTTCTTTCTGCATTATTTGTTACAACTTGGTAGACATTCTTCACATCCACTTCTATCACCACCTCATCCAACATATGACGCAGTGTTTGCATTTTTCACTTGGTGGGAGTCATGGTGTGAGGGTCTTGCCCAATACTCGAACCATTAAATAATATCGTGTACAAATTTTAGCTTTCGCGTACTTCATGGTTTATAGAAGCATCTAGGATTTTTTCTTTTTGCCAACAAGAAGCCTTTTGGTTGTTTGTTTCTGTGGTGCATCAGTAAGTAGTTAGCCCTGAGAAGTTACTCTCTATGTACTTTGGAGACGAGATAGTGCGGCTATGAGAATGGTGGAATTCTCCGTAGTCAATGACCTCAAACATTAGTCTAGTTCACTATTTATGAACAAGCGAAGTATATTAGAGAGCTTGTAGAACAAATATACCCCGATCTAGTGAATCCTTTTGGTTTATTTGGAATTTTAGAATAGTATTGTTTAGATCCTTTCTTTCGATTCTGAACCTTAGTTCAATTTTTCTTGTAGTTTCAGTACAAAACCTTAGATAGTACAAATTCTCTATTTCAGTTTTGGTTCAGATCTTCTGTTTAGCTACAATACAAATTATGTCATAGTCGTAGTTTCGATCCAAAATCTTGTTAGGGACATGTCAAATCTCTATTTTTTCACTGAACCCTAGTTTTAGGCACAATTGGAAAAACATTGTATTTGTGATAAATGTCAGAAAGAAATGAGTAAGTGGTGCGTGTTTGGTAGATGAAAAAAAGGGGCCTATCCTTTGAATCGGGTGGAATTTTATGATTTTGACTAGATTTTGGACCCATAGGGTTTCAAATTAGTGTTTCTACATGATTTCAGAAAAAGGTACAAGTTTTGAAATTTTTTCTTGGTAGGGACTTGCATTGATGACATTTTGTGGAGGACTTGAGTTTTTTTTGTGAAGAATAAGCCTCTTGCCTTAGAGAAGTTTATTGAGATATTTGGTTGAAAAGCAATCTACACATCCTATTAAATACTTGAGATCGGATCAAGGAGGTATGTGAGTCATGCTTTGAACGATTTTGGTTTGAAGCATGGCATTGTATTCTAGAGCATTGCAACATATATTCCCAACGAAATTGTGTAGTAGAGGAGAAGAAACAAACAATAGTTGAGATGATGTGATGCATGCTTTATAGACCAAAGTTGTTAATTGTGCAAATTATATTTTGAATAGGCTTTCTACTAAGGCCGTAAAAGGTGTGACACCTTTGCATAAGAAATGGTGTTGTATGAAGCCCTCTATGTAATGTCCCCTTTTTCAAAATAGCACCAATTAAAAACTTCTTGCCATTTCTCTTCCCATGGCACAAGGGAAGTCCTTGGGTTTCGTTTTTATTTTCCTTTATTGTTCTTATTGTTTTTCTTTGTTGTTTTACTCCCTAAGGTAGGTCGTGGGATTATAATGATCCCAACACGAAATTAGAAGATAAAACAAACTTAAGAGGTCAGTCTACACCTTATGGCTCTTGACGCCAACTAAAGGGTATAAGAGGAGTGTTAGGGGCTCATTTGCACATCATCTTTTGGTATATACACTTTATACTTGGTCTTCAGGGCTGATTGCTCTTAGTCCATTCCACTATTGGGCGACATCCATCGGTGCGGCATCGAGAGACGAAACCTTTCCTTGTGGGAGATTGGAGGATGGAAATCCTTCAATTTGGTGGTGTTGAAAACTCTCATTGAAGACCATCTTGCTGGTTTGCATCTAGGGCATCAAGGAGGAGTGATTTCAAGGGTTTTAATATTATTTGAAGCCCCTTCTAGGGAGCGACTAGGGTAGAAGAGGATTTGGGTGCCTTCTAGGGCACAAAACTTAATTATTATTTGATATTCAGATTTATCATATTTTATAAGGCTGAAATCTACAATTTGGTAATTTTTGGAGGAGTTTATCTATCATTTTCAGCCCTTGTTTGTGGCTGCCTTGCTGCTGTCATAAAATTAATTGCAGCTAGGTATAATCTCTTGTTTTCTCCATTTCTTTGATGTAATTTGGATGGATAAATGTTGTGCTTGAAATAATTATTTAGAAGCATTTTCAATTGTTGCATGCATGGTTGTATGGTGAGTTGAAGTCCCTATATAGTTCGCTGCTAGGGTTTTATGATATTTTTAGATCTGCTGTTATAAAAATCAGAATTTACTTCACTTGGGGTTTGTGTTATTTCTTGTTTTTCAGTTTCAGCCCTAGAAAGGGACATTACAGTGGTATCAAAGCTTCGTTCTTCCCATCTTAAGGGTTTCATGCAAGAAGGCAACAAGGGTTTCATTTGCTATTAGAGGAGAGAAAAGAAATCAGACCAGCCAAGAGAAGAAGATAGTATGGCTCACCAAGATCCACAGGAAGCCAAAATTGACAAGCTCATTGAAGGGCAAGTGAGATTGGCGGATACTATGGACTTGCTAGCCCTAACCCTTCAGAGATATCATGAACTTGTTAGAAACTGGAACACTGAGAGGGGGGTGAATCAATGTTCAATTCAACCTTTGTAAGACAATTCAACCTTCAATCAGATGTTTGATTCTTGTATCAAATTGTAACAACACAAATTAGATGCAAAAATAAACACACACAAGAGAGAGACAAGATTTTTAAGTGGGAAACCCAATTTGGGAAAAAACCCACTGAACCAAAGGACTATTTTCACAATGGTTACAAGATTGTTGAGCTACAACTCAACCAATGAAGCTACAACTTCATATCAAGCTACAACTTGATGATAAACAAGCTACCACTTGCAAGAAAGCTACAACTTTCTGATTGTATTGAGCTACAACTCAGTGATTACATAAAATCTGATCACACACTTCAACTTGTTGCTGGACAACTGATTGTGACCCTATATTAGCACATTAAATTTCTTACTCCACCTGTAATTTCATCAATTTCTCAATTCATTACACACTTTCCCCCGCTCTCTGACTTCTTAAAGCATTCACTATCTTCCTTTGGTTACTAATTCAGTACCCTGCACATTCTTCACTTATACATCTCTCAAACAGTCACATATATTCATTTCACAAGTTTCCTAGGCTCAGTTTCAAGTTATTAGAGCATTCTATCTTTGTCAACACTCTAGCACATATTCATGACACTTCCTATTTCAACTCTGTTTCATTCACTCTGTCAGCAACATTCACTACACAATCTTGTTTTTGTATCTTAGAAAGTGGTATACACTTCTCACCTTATTGTTTTTCTCAAGTCTCTCTAACCTTTACACTCAGTTGCTTGAGCTAGCAACCCTCAAGACTGACCTTACAACTTCTATCTTTTCGATTTTTATACCTTTTGGACTTTTCACTATGTTTTTACAAACAAGACTCTTCACCTTCTTGTCTTTCTCTCAAGAATAATTCGAGCTAGATGAGGAACTGCCAAGCTTGTAACTGTCCATGACCTTTGAGCTTCTCCTTCACTTCAAATAAGGAACCATGTTTCATGTTTCATGACTTTTGAGCTCACAACTTCACATGGGGAACAAACAAAACTTAGCACCTCAATCAACATTACAGTGTTTTGAGCTACAAAACTGGACTATGACAATCACTGTTATGCACTTGAAGCATTACACGCACTTCATGAAACTCCCTTTGAAGTCAATTAGATCACGCTTCACTGTTTCAAAAGCCCCTCGAAGAAAATTTGCATTTATTCAATCGACCGAGACATAATACAAGGAGACTGGTTTTTATTTGCACCACTGTCACGTATTTTTCATACTTTCATACCAATTCAAGATCATACCAAGGTTAAATGAGCCATTCCTTAACAATGAGAAGCTTTGCATGAAGTCCCGGTCTTTAACAACGTAGAAATAACATTAAACATGCTGGTCAACACTGTAGCAGGGTTGAGATTTCTCAAAAAACTGTCAAAGGGATCTCCATGAAACCTTGATGGAATGGATCAAGACTTGAAAATCCAAATTACGAGGCCAAATACAAAATTTTAAGCATTTTCATTGGTTAACATGTGAGTTTTGATGATTTTTGCATCCTAAACCCTAGACAGAGGGTTTGCTGGACTGAGCATGCCCGAGAAGAGAAAAAAATAAAATTCTCACTCATTATTTGATGAAATTCAAATATTCCAACTCCAAAAGGTCTGTGCAATGATTTGCCAACTATTTGAAGTCTTATTTCATCTTGCAACAATCAAACTTTCTCTCAGCAACTTGAATTTCCAGTGCGCAGTGTAGTGACAACTATGACAGTGTTATTCATGTCAAGGTGCAACTTGCTTTTGGGTCTAGACAAACATTCTACATGGCTTGAGAGGAAAAAAGAAGCATTATACACCTTCTTTCGTTGCTCAAGAGAACATTAACATTCCAAAATTCACATTTTAATTTGCCAAACCATGCTTGCATAGTGACATATAGTCCACATCAAGACCAAAGATGAACTTGACAAGCTTCAATAGTACCTCTGCCCTGTTCTAAGCTTCTTGGAAGCATGAGTGAAAATATGTAGACCCTTATACTCTTTCAATGCCTTGAGACAAACGAGTCTTTGAAATAAAACCACATTTTGCAATTTAGAGACCCTTCATGAGTTGGCATAGGAAGTAATTTAATGTCAAAGGCAATATTTTGGCTTCACACTTCTTATTTAACAAAAATGAAAAATATTGATCATTTATTATGCACCAAAGACTGGAAGAGAGAATCAACTCTGTTTTGCAAGATCAACATTAGATTCAATAACAACTTTAGGATTGACTCTTCCCATAGCACAGTGTAGACACACATCTTGCACACCTTGAGAGACCTTGTATTGAATCTAACCAACTTGGAGAACATTGATGACACAAAGAACATGGAGACATCATTAATAGACCATGAAATTTTTAAAAGTTTTCATCCAAGTGATTTGAAGATAAACAAACTACTTTTGCTACCACCGATTCAAGAAGGTGCTTGGGAGAGAGAAAAACAAGGCTAGAAAAATGATCATAACTTCTTTGTTTCTTGTCCAAATTCCCTCAAACTTTTTGCAAACACTCAAGGCTTGGAATTCTCTTCAAAAAGTCCTTCTATGATTTATCTGAAGAAGGCTCCATATTTTTTCTTGGATGCTAAGAAGACAAGGTGCTCAATTTGCATTCCTTAAGAAACCAGTTTTAGGAAAACTTGCATAACTTCCACAAACTTCTTCAAAACTTGATGAAATTTGGCATGAAGCACTACAAGACACCCTTCTACACACTCCATAGGTTGGTTAGCCATAAATTTTCCTATACACTCAGACCTATCTCATTTACCTCAACATTCATTGCCAGTCCTCAAAGGTAGTTTTGGTGAACTTTTGAATTTTGCCTCCAGGAGCTGAAATAAGCCTTGTTGTTGCTCATACATGCCCTAGACAATGTTCCTAGGCTCCTCCCATGCTTACCTAGTCTTGTCATGACCTGTATTAAGCTCTCACACCTCATTAGGCTCTAGAACTAGGCCTAAATGAGCCAATTTCAACTGAGACTTCCAAAATATGACCTGAAACTCACTCTAAGAGCTCTTGCACATGCTGAAACCATCATTTTTGACATGTAGAACATCTGAGCCAAGCATACCAATTAACACTCTACCTTCAATGAACATCAACCTCACTGTTGAAGTCTGCAACACTTTGAGATCACCCTAAAACCATCCTGAAAGCTCAAGAACCAACTTGAGACCACTATACACCACTAACAGACACCTATTTGCATGAAATTTCACTCCTTTGCCATCAATGCCATGTGACATCAATGAAAACACCAACCAATGCAACAAGGTTCAACGAACCTAGGGTTCATAATGGAGAGGGCAGCTCATCTGGAGCAAATACTTCACGACAGCCCCTTGGATCAGCTCACGGATCAACCACTAGGCCTACTTTCCTTCCAAGGAAGAACCCTTAGAACCCCTTCCTGGAGGCGGGAACAAGGCATTGCAACAAGCTATGAGGAATACATGGCACTTCCAGGGAGATAAGGGAGGCAATTTCACTTGCCGAGTTCATTGGGGTGAGCAAAGGAAGGTCAAAGCCAGAGCCAAGACAAAATGCGCCACCAAAAGAGGTCCAAAATGTGTTGGGCAAGATGACTTTCTCTATTTTTGATGGTTCGAATAAAGGGACAATGAGGGCATGGATTCAAAAGTTGGATACATACTTATCTTTGAGGCCTATGACAGAGGATGATGCCATAAAATTTGCAACCCTTCACCTAGAGGGTATTGCTCATGAGTGGTGGTTCCATGGATTGGTGACACAAGGGCACAATGAGATACATTCATATGATGAGTTTTGTAGAAGACTCATTGGGAGATTTGATAGGATTGATCTGGAAGTTCACTTTCGGGAGCTTGCACAACTAAGACAACAAGGCACGGTAGAGGAATATGTGGCTGAGTTTCAGAGGCTTTCCGTCATGATTACGATGTCACGGAAAGGAGACTTGTTCTTTTCATTGAGGGTTTGACCGAACCACTCAAGGGTTTGGTTAGAGCCTTTGATCCTTTGTCTCTTCAAGAGGCAATTAAGAAGTCTTTGGACCTAGACATATTAAAATAACACCCGAACTTCCATTGTAGATTATGGTCAATAACTCTTACAGAGGACACAACTTCATTGATTGTTGCCGAATGCACACAACCTCTTGTGCCACACCGACTATTTCTCGAAATACAATCTCAATAGTGGATGTCACAAACGTCTTTTGCTTCTTGCTAGACCAAGTAATAGAACCTAATCCCAAACTAAGCACATGGCTAGAAGTATATTGTTGGGTGTCCACATCTCTTGCCCAACCAAGTGCCCATCACCGCTTCTAGAGAAGATGACCCCCAAATGAATAGTACCACTGGATATACTTCCATATCTTCTTATCTTCCTCCCAATGGCTTTATTTTATATCTTACATATATCTACACACCACACCAACTACAATGGAAAGATTCGACCTAGTATGATTAAAATATAGTAAGCTCCCAACAAGTTGCATGTACAAGGTAAGCATCAACTTGTGTAGTACACTTAGCGATTTGCTTAACTCGTAATTAATAAGAGGACACTAACAGTTTGCCCTTAGCTACGTAAATCTTCTTTGACAAGTCAAGTACATACTCGGTATGAGAGATGAAAATTCCCCTTCCAAATTCCAATACTTGTATGCTAAGAAAATAGTGCAACAAGCCCAAGCATATTATCGCAAATATCTTTTTCAATTAAACTTCAATTTTGTGTATCAAATAAGTACCATCTTTAGTAAGAATCAAATCATCAACATAAAGCACCACAATCAGAATATGAACATCAACACATTTCACATACACATCATGGTCAAACTTGCATTTGGTGAATCCACATAATAGAAATAGCTTACTTATCTTCTCGTACCATGCTTGAGGATCTTGTGTGAGACCTTAAAGCTTCTTGATATTATCTGCTCTAACATGTAACTGCTGAACCAAATCAATGGTGATAAAACTATACCTGCTGCTAGGATTTATAGGGCAATGATCTGCCCCTTTTGAAGGCATCCCTGTACTTGTAAAACACGTAAGCCTTTCTCCTGCTTTTCTTGATCCAATGTTAGTGTTTCCTCCTCGACCTTTTCTTCTTCTTCTTTATGTTCTTTTAAACTGTAAACATCCTTCACAAGGGTTTGATTTCTATTTTTCAAATTGGTTACACCACTTGTTTATTGCACTCCACTGAGCTCAAAATTTGTGTTTGTTCTACTGTCTAAGTCGTCATAAGAGATTGAACTGTCTTCTTCAAATTGGTTAGCTCTACATATTTTTTGTATGAAGTCAGTTTTAGCTTTAGTAGTTTCTCGAGTTCCCATTTGGCTGATAAATCTTGTTTCCTCCTCGACCTTTTCTGCTTCTTCTTTATGTTCTTTTAAACTGTAAACATCCTTCACAAGGGTTTGATTTCTATTTTTCAAATTGGTTACACCACTTGCTTATTGCACTCCACTGAGCTCAAAATTTGTGTTTGTTCTACTGTCTAATTCGTCGTAAGAGATTGAACTGTCTTCTTCAAATTGGTTAGCTCTACATATTTTTGTATGAAGTCAGTTTTAGCTTTAGTAGTTTCTCGAGTTCCCATTTGGCTAATAAATCTTGTCTCGCTTCGTCCCAAGTGAAAACAATTTTGCTCCCATAGAAGTTAGTCCACCGAAAAGAAGCTTCTTCAACCAAGCTCAATGCCATATTAACGCTCCACAAAGGACTATGAAAATTCTAATTTTTAAATATAAACCACCATACTTTAGCATCAATATCTTCATTTCCAGAAAACTTTGGTGTCTTTATGTATCACATGGAAAAGCTCATGTTTCAAGAAATTCGCATTCAATATATCTTCTCTACCGAAAATTTGGATATAACACCATGTTGGCAAGTAGATCTGGACATTTCCTTGTAATGCAAACAATGTAATGCAATTTGCTTACCCAAATTGAAAGGTATGACAATTTCACTTTCTTTATCACACTTACGACTGCAAAATATGACACTAAAACAGTGCCCAAAGGCCAACCTTTTGCAGTCTTAACTCCCTTAATACTGCTCAGATTGTTTTTATGTGACCACTTGCTGGAAAATTTATGATGGTGCAAGAATCATTTCAAATACACACTTTTGCTAAGAGCAATCTTAATTACAAGGCGAGCTGTCTTTCTAGAAACAGATTTAACAAAATCACTGCTGATCTGTGAAAGCCTTTCCCACTTTGTAAATAATAAAATATCTGAAATACATAAATTTTACTGAACATAACTAGTCATGTTTAAATTGAAATTTTATGGAAGTGTATCTTTGTGACTTGTAATTAATATGTATGTTCCCTGTGGGTTTTTATTTACAGCATCGTTGGACATGTTGCATTCACTGGAAAACATCATTGGGTCATTAGACAGAAGAATTGCATTGACAAATCAAACTCCATAAGCATGCCAACTAGGCGAATGCTTGAGGTAAGGAACACAAAAATTAATATATTTTTGGGGAAGTTAGAGTTAAATTTAAATTTTGGTGGTTTGCACTTTATGATCAATAGATCTTTGGGTAATCAAGACATTTCTATTTAGATTTTGCATTTACAAATACTTGTTTAAGGACACTAAGTTTTGTAATTTATATCCTCACTACTAGGATATACAATTTTCTTGTATATCTAGTAATATTCATTGGGGCAAAATGGATAACAGTTTCCAGCCGATCATTCCTTGCTCTTCTATATAAGCTGTGATTTTTCAAGCTGTTGTGTGCCGTTTTGAGAGCACTTGACATAATTCCTCACCAAAGGAAACTGTTCTAGAACCCCTTTTGAACTTAGTTTGAATATACTTTCCCCAATTGCGAAGTGCAACTATTGCAACAAATTATTTGAACACATTGTCATGAGAAACTTGTACCCTGACACACCTAGTACATGTCTCATTCTTAGAGACACACAAGGGGACATCTCCGGATGTCATGAGACTTCAGCTGATGTTTCCTAGCATTTCTATACATCTTCTGCAAGCTTCCCTTGAAAACCGGGAAACTGTAAGATTGTTAAACCCATCTTTATGGGTCGCTTTGAGTCAACAACATTTGTGGTGTTCCATTTGGTTTGTTGTGTTGACTGGATTATGTGTAACATGTGATATGTAGCATGCAAGCATAATTATAATGTATTGGGGTTATTGCCTTACCTATAGTTTGGCCTACCCTTTTCTCATATGTTGATAGGTGTATATGAATGTAATGTCTTCAGCCTATTCAATCAAGTAGTTCATCCATTTTACTCTATTATATTTGATTATTCTTCTTTAAGGTGTCTTTAGACATGACCACATATCTGATGCATTTTCTTCTATTTTGGATTATTTCACTATTGTTCAATTATGGCCCTATTTGTATAATCTCACTAAAATTTTGTATAGAAGTTTCTTAAATATGTCAAAAATTACATTGATTTTTCTTTCAAGTCTTGATTATTTGTTGACAAGAGTTAAAGTAATTACATAAACATACTAATGTTTCCTAGCATTTCTATACATCTTCTGCAAGCTTCCCTTGAAAACTGGGAAACTGTTAGATTGTTAAACCCATCTTTATGGGTCCCTTTGAGTCAACAACATTTGTGGTGTTCCATTTGGTTTGTTGTGTTGACTGGATTATGTGTAACATGTGATATGTAGCATGCAAGCATAATTATAATGTATTGGGGTTATTGCCTTACCTATAGTTTGGCCTACCCTTTTCTCATATGTTGATAGGTGTATATGAATGTAATGTCTTCAGCCTATTCAATCAAGTATTTCATCCATTTTACTCTATTATATTCAATTATTCTTCTTTAAGGTGTCTTTAGACATGACCACATATCTGATGCATTTTCTTCTATTTTGGAGTATTTCACTATTGTTCAATTATGGCCCTATTTGTATAATCTCACTAAAATTTTGTATAGAAGTTTCTTAAATATGTCAAAAATTACATTGATTTTTCCTCCAAGTCTTGATTATTTGTGGACAAGAGTTAAAGTAATTACATAAACATACTAATGGAAATACATTTTTCTAATCCCACATAGCCTATGGTTTGACAATGAAGTTGGTAGACATATTCTAATGCATGGGCTTGAGTTTGCAATTGGATATTTCAACTTCTGGCTAAAGATAGGGAAATGTATTTCATTCTAATGCAACGAGAAGGCAAGGGCATCATCTAGGAGAAGTGGTATGTCATAAAGCTTGCTTTTGACTGAGGTTTTTGGGGATAATTTTCAGAAATTTGAGATTTTTTAAAAGCCATGCAAGATTTTTCAACTTTGACTTCTCTAATAGATTTCTCTCACAAAAATAAACGGTGTTACATTTTTGTGTTTTTAAATTTTGGGTACCTAGGGCCTCAAAATTGTAGAAAATATGAAGGGGGCTAGAGGTGGTCACATGTGAATCAGGGGTTAAGGCAGAAAATGGGCTAAATGGAGGAACTACAATTTTATGTTTAAATAAACGTTGCGTCCCTCATCTATTAGGCACATCATAGTATCCCAATTTGTTTAAAGGTTTGGTTAAGACGTCAAAGCTTTTGGAGGTTAAGGGGTGAAATCCCACTCTAATTTTTTCATCTTTTTGGTCAAGCTGCTATGCCATCCTATCGATGCCTAGTCATCAAGTGAGGTGGCAGGGCAATGCCTAATCATTAGATCAAAGTGGTGTAGGATGTAAGTTTCTGATGTTGGAGCATCTAGATTCACACACAATCGTGCATCAACCAAAAACATGTAGAGTTAGGCAAATATAGACTAGTGCAATCTTGTGCAAAACTGCGAAACACCTATCAATGCCTCAAAGGCTTATCATGCCGTGAAAAACTACAAAGCTTTGACCATGCCACACAAAACTTACACCGTGTCGCTCAATACCGCAAGGCCTTACCTTGTGCCGCAACATGACACAACGTTATCTTCAACCTTACTTGATACCATAAAGAACACTATGCCATGACGCCATTGCTTGGTTTTGAAGCCACTATTGTTCCGTGGAAGCCATGTTCTACCCCATTCTTGCACATCACAGTAAACTTGGTTCCACACGAAGATCTTGCATGATGTTGAGAGCCGTGTGTTATAACATGCACTTTGTGGGACCATTTTTTCATGCCACCACGTTGGGATGTTGCACTTGCGAACATGCTGTCAACATTGATACAATTAGCAGCACATGTGGGCCTTGATCCAGTTTCTTTGTCCAAGGAAAAACCAGAACAACCTAGTAAAGTTGAATCTAATGGAGATGATTTCATGAGAAGCTACTTGAAAACTGGTTGATAAGATTAGTGGTGATTTGGGGCATATTGAGGAATCTTTATAAGGGCATCTTTACTTGTAAAGGAATCTTTGTTCTCCTACTTGATTCATGCCAAATTTAATAAATAGAAGGGAGTAGTGGGCATGTAAGGCTTCTTTGGGAATTAAGGAGATTTTCCCTCTAGCAATTGTCGAGTTGAGCTAGTGTTGAGTGTCAAGTTTGGTATTGTAGAAATGTCGTACAAAATGCAAGATTAGCTAGGATAGGTTATAATGTTGAAATATTCGGTGAATTTCTATATGATGACTCCTTTCCACGACACTAATGCTCCCTTTTGCGGCGATGATAGCTCCTTCCCGCGACGCCAAGGATCCCTCTTCACCTCCCGTGACGGTTCCCGTGAATGTCTTTGCCTCCTCGACCTCCATTGCTCTCCCGTGACCTCTTTCCGTTTGACCTCGACTTGGGATTTGGATTTGCCCTCGCAGGACTTTGATGGGCTTTTGCGACTTTTCTCGACCTTACGTGCAAACCGTTGCTCGGCGGTTGACCTTCCTCTCTTTGCGTCGTGATTTCGTGGCCCTTAGGGTGCCGTGGCTCCTCCCGCGATTCGTGGTTTCTCTCGTGAACCGTGGTTCGTATCCTGCTGCTTTCTCTTCGTGGCCTTTTTGGATTAGCGTGGCTTTGCTTCCTCTAGTGACCGGTGCACAACTCGTGAACCTCCTATAGCCACCGCTAATCGCTGGTTTTTATGTCCTCACCCATACGATTGGATCATCTGGGTGGCTCCTCGACCCTCCCCTTTCCTTAACCCCACTCCAGCAATCCACCCCCTAACTATGTCTCCTTCCACCCAGGCCCAGCAGGCGGGTCAATCACGGGGAAGGAGGGAACGCGAGCAACACGAGGGAGGGCTACCCAACATTATTGAGGAATTACTACATAGGCTGGAAATCGTTGAATCCTCCAACAGGGCTCTTCGAACAGAGGTCTTTGAGCTCACTTCACGGATGGAGAAGGTGGAAGCAGACAATATCTCCCTTCGGAGATCACTGACAGATCCCACATCCCACTCTCTCAACATCGTTAATGACCAGCTACAAGCGGAGATTCTGGACCTTAAACACAAGCAAGAAGAGTTCAAAACCCAACATGAAAATCTCAAACAACAAACAAATTCGTGGGCCCAAGTGGTTAAAGGAAAAAGCACAGTTCCTCCTCTTGGTAGCGGTCGAAGAAGTGGTGCAGGAAAAGCTGATAGAAGAACGAACCAGGCGTGCTAGGGAACTCAATCTCAAAGTGAGAGGGCTGCCCACACCTCCCCCTTCATCAGACTGATGGCCATAGGCTTCGACTTTCTCACCGAAAAATTGCAGCTTCCCGATGTGCAACTTAATAGAGTCATGATTGGATTGAACTCAACGCTTTTTCTTCGTTTTAAATCAGCGGAAGATAGACTTAGAGCACTCAGAGCCAAACGTAAGCTATTCTCCCTCCCCAATAAAATCTTCCTTGACGAAGACCTCACTAGAGCACAAGTTGCCGAACTCAAACAATCTCGTGAAGCGGTGATGACAACTAAAAAGCAGGCAAGTGGGCTGTTATTTGTAAACTCAGACCTGTTATCCATGACACCTTCCCCCCCGATTGGTCTTCCGGTCCTGGTCCCAGTGACGGTCTCACTTTGGGAGAGGCAACGAAATAGGAATGTTTCTATTGCATGCTTTGAATGACAACATATTAGTTTGGTCCTCTCCGGGTGTAATATATGACGCTCTGGGCTTTTCAAATCTCCTTTTTGTCACTGAGACTCATGAGAGTCATGTTTGCCCTCTCTCGGATATTAAGGGTTTCACCGACTTTCGGTTTGTAGGAAAGAGACTAGAAGCTTTGGCGGTGTTAGAGGTTCAAGCGGGGTTGCTTGTTTGGTCAGAGATACTTTCCAAAACAACATTTCGGTGGTTGCTACGGACGAGTTTGCCCGTTTCTTTTGGGTCAGGCTTAGTTGGACCTCACCCCACCTCATAGACTTTTTATAGCAGTTTGTTATTTCCCCAGCTTCCTCTCCCTATGCCATTCATAATGGCCCTAACGGGACCCCTTCTTCGACCTCTACACATGTATCTCTCAGTTTTTAGCTATTGGGAGGTCATTTTTTTGGGGTTTTGATTGCACGGACCAGAACCTCCGAGTCCCTTTTCTTGATAGATCGATGATGTGCTTTGTACTTCTGAGGTTGATCCTAACTCCATTGGTCTTCGAGAGAGTCGAGGATTCTGTAGGACCCTTGACATCCTATGGCCGACATCTCTTACAGTTGGGTGAGTCTCACGGGCTGCTGATTTTGAATGGTATTCCGTGCTTTCCTGACTCCAGATTCTTCACTTGTACACCTCATTGTGGAGGGGCTAGCGTAGTGGACTACATTTTAACTTCCTCTAACCTAATTCCTCACATCCATCACCTTTCCATCTCCCCCATCCCCCTTACCAACCATGCTACCCTTTCGTTCTCCCAGCCCAGGTTAACTCCCCTGTGCTCTGCGTCATTTCCGTTGCCCTCCACATACTATCTTGAAGTTTGGTGAAGGTGACCTTGTAACCTTCTCATCCCACCTCTGTCAACTTCTTCCTCCTGAGCCTCAGTTCACCTCGCTCCCCACAAACACGAAGTACAACCTCCTCTCTTCCATTATCCACGAGGCTGCCTCTAAGTCTTACCCCCATGTTACCCTCACCCCTTCTAACAAAAACTTGTCCTATGAACCAATGGTATGATGAGGAATGTAAAGCCCTCCACCGACAACTTCGCCATGCTTCTGTTCATGCTCTCCCTTCCTTTCCCTCTCTCAAGTCCGCTTATCGCCACCTCCTCCGCCACAAGAAATGCATGTTCATTTCTCGACGGAGACGGGAGCTCCGTGAGTCCCTCTTACACTCTCCCAAGCATTTTTGGCATACCATTCTCCCCCGACACTCCCCTCTCCCGCATGACTTGGATCCCAACTCCATGTATGCTCACACCTCCACCCTTTATGATGTCCTTGGCCAAGCCCAGATTCGTGTGGTTTCCCCACCTCCTGCTTGTCACATCTTCACCCACACGTATGTTAAAAATGCCATCTCAGCCATGAATAGCAGCAGAGCAACAGACGAAGAGGGCTTTCAGGCTGAACTCTTCAAACAGGGATTGACATCCTAAACAACTATTTAGTGGATCTTTTCAACCGGTGGTTTGTATAGGATTTCCAGTGCTTGGTCCCACCACATTATTCACCCCATCCACAAATCGGGCCCTACCTCGGACCCCAACAACTATAGAATGATCATGGTAGGTCACACATTCGCCAAGCTTTATGCTACCGTCCTCCACATGCGACTCTCAGAGTTTCTGGACCAGAACCACTGTAGGGCCAGGGGACAGGCGGGTTTCGTCCAACCTACCAGACTATGGACCACATCCTCACTCTTTGGGCCATCATCGAGGAAGCACACCACCGTTCTTCCAAGGTGTTTTGCTGCTTTGTCGACCTTTGGAAAGCCTTCGATTCTGTTCCGCGGGAAGCTCTCTTCCTGAGGCTTAGAGAGATTGGTATCTCCGAGACTCTTCTAGCTGCCATCATGCGCCTATACGAGGAGGTTTTGGGCCGTCTTCGCACTGCTACTGGGTTCTCTGACTTCATTAGGAGTACCATTGGGGTCAAGCAGGGTTGCCCTTTGTCTCCTACTTTGTTCAATATCTATATGGATGAGTTGGAGGAATTTCAAAGGGATCACGTCCAGAGGGTGGTTGGTGTCTTCTCCACCAAGTTCTGATCTATATTCTTCTTTTTGCATGGACGATGTTGTCCTTCTGGCCTCCTCGGCAGAGGGCCTACAACGATAGTTGGATGCCTTAGCCCTCTTTTGTGATCACAGGCAGTTGACAATTAACCTTGCTAAAACCAACGGCATGATCTTCAATGCCCTTTGCCTTTGCTTCTCAACATTATATGCCTTGCTTCTCAAATGATGCGAGTAAGAAATTCTTGCAAATCGACGTGTTTAATTGTGGTCCCGTTGAAGAACAAAGGACTAATATAAATGGTTTCTACATTTTACTCTTCTTGTGTAGCTTTGTCGTAGGTGGTGTGGAAGCAATTAGAGATAAGATTTTGGTTGTTTTGATAAGGGGCTGCAAGTATAAAACTATCAAGTGAAGTCACTTTACAATCATCTATGTCCTAGAATTGCTCAATGGAAAATATGACAATTGACTTGCAAGACACAAGTGTGGATAGTCCTTCCCTTTTGGTCTATCGCAACCAGTTTGGGTGTGGATGCATTGTTGTTGGAAATTGAAGTTCATCTACCAACTTCTATTAAATCAAGTTTAGTGGCTACTATTGCCAAGGATAAACTCCACCAATTGATTCTTGATATGACAATTGTGAGTAAATAAAGCTTCCTAATCTTAGTTTGAATAGTTAGTAGTGAAGAGGTTGAGGATTAGAAGTGTTGGGATTGGTTATCCCCATTCTTAGAGGAGCTCGTAGGGAAACTTCTTTTGAGATGAAAAATATACGTGGAGCTTTGGAGGCCCCTTTTGTTGCTTAGCTTCCATCTTCAAAGCAAATTAGAAAGCATGCTCCAATGAAGTGATGGTGAAAAGCTTTTACTTATGTCGGGGATGAGAAAAGAACTTTTAGATGAATTGGATTCAAAGGACCTCATCAATGTCATGTACCTCTAACTTGGAGAGGCGATTGATTTGGTCATTTTATTGTTGGATTGAGTGTATCAATGCTTGACATAGGCATGAGATTCTGACATAAGCACTTCTTGTCGGTATCTTTGAAGACTTTCCAATTATCATGAGATTCATAGTCTGGAGGCAATGTCAAAACCTAGGCAACCTTCATGCAAGCTAGTTGCATCATGTTTGCTAGGGTTCATATTATTGGGCTAATTATGTCTGGATTAAGGATTGGGCTTTAAGAACCGACAACATCATTGTCGACCACTACAAAATTGCCAATTGAAGAGCTGATAATGTCGATCACAGAATGGGTGGGGCTAATTGGTTGGAGAATTCTAGGAGAAGTAAGGTACTCTCCCGTAGAATCTCTCCTAACATCCAATGTCGAGGAATGCTTGGTGGTAGGGAAGAAATTGATGATGAGAATGTATGGATTGGAAGTGAAAATAGACATGTTACCCTTCATAAATCACTAGGAGGACAATCAAAATATATTAGAGAAAAGTTCATTAGTGGACTTGATATCACATACATGTCATTACATCCATTAGACCTGATAAAATCTGCTAGGAAACTTTGGAGACAATTGAATAAATTACTTGGGTCAAAAGTGTGGAATGCCAAGTTTACTTTAAAACAGAAATCTTTTTGGCCTGAAAATGGAAATTTATGTATATACATTCAAATTATTAATGTGAGTTATAGATTTGAGGTTCTATTCGCAATGCTGCATTTTGATAGTGAGATCAGGATATAACTGTGTATGTATTTAAGTCCAATGTGTCAAGTCACAATTTTGGACTCATCATTATGAAGTCTATGCTCACGGATAAGCGGAGTGATCTATTCTTGTTTAAATATGCCATAGGTATTAAATCAAACATTGGTTGTCTAGTCACTAATTAATCCTATATTTCTTTCTAAATTTCTCTATGCTCCTATTCTTTGTATAATTAATTGATTACTTAATGTGGAAGGGTAAACCTTTGATAATATAGGTTGGACACTTAGTTATGTATGCAAAGCATAATTTCAACACTGGCTTTAGAAGAAAACTTTGAAGCATTTCGGTGACCACGAGTTATAATTTGTAAAATTGTCCATCCTTGTAGAAAAGAATGGAAAGGGAAAGTCAAAGATGAATAATAAACATTATTAATGCAAAAACTGGGTTATATAGCCTAAAATTGTAAGGCCAGGGTAGCTGATCTGCTCAAGGTAGGGAGAAGAAAATAAGTAAAAGAAAAGGCAAAATGAAGAAAGATGAAAGCACCATTTATGCAAGAGAGGTTACTTCAAGATCAGATAATGAATGGTGAAGTAAAGATACTATCTAGTCATGTTCTCGTGTTAAGGAAGGTTGTTAGAAATAACTCTCAAGATGAGGTTGTCACATGACTAGCATTAAATGCAAGAAAGGAAAGATAGGCAGGCTAGTTAAAGACATAATCTTAACATATAAAAGAACAGCCATAATGTAATATGATGTACTCTATCAATTATAAAATGCTTTATTTTCTTCGTATTCTTTTATTTCTCCTAAAAACTATTGGGGTGTTCGAATTAATATGACCGCCACATGAAAGTTTAAGAGAACTTCTTGCCTATCTTATTACATAATCCATAAAGCCATAGATAGTGCCCCATTTTGTTTTTGTGAAAGATTGATTACCCTGTGTTATATTAAGATGAAATGGACAAGTTTTGTATGTCATAATCTACCCCCATATGTATTTGACCATTGACTAATACAGACTTTTCCCATATAGTTTGGTTGCATTAGCCAACTATCAACATGGAATCGATGGTCTCAAATTTCAAGAGTAGCCTTGTCTGTAAACCAGTTTCAGTAAAAATCAAACCATATGGACTGAATGTATCTACTACTAACTAAGTGATAAAGTACTTCATAGCCTTAAAGAAAGCTAAAAGCTAAAAACTAAAGCATTTTTCACATAGTGAATTTCAGATGCTTTTGGGATATATATGAGAACGCTATTTGAGTACCCTACCACTTGTTTCTTAAAGAGGCTAACATAGACAATAGTTTTTATTGTATGGAACTTTATCTTTGCATGTTTCTCTCTGTTTATTTATTTTATGTTAGTAGGGAACATTACAAACCATGGATGATGTCACAGTAAAGATTAAAAGCTATCCCATAGATTGATTCCTTATGCTTGTCCAAATCAAGCTAACAGTATACTCAAGGAGAATAATGCATGCCATTTCCCATCATTAGAAATTGCAGGTTTTTATCAATCTGGGTTGTCTAATTATTGTGTTGTATAATTACAGTATCCAGATGGATGGCAGAATCAATTTGAAAGTGGAATCAAGGTGAGAGTAAGCAGGTTTTCAGATGTCTACAATGGGGGTGGTATTGTCTTCTCTCCATGTAGATATGTAATTCTTTTTGATAACCAGTTTATAGGGGCTTTGTGATGTCAAAACACATGTATCATTCCTTATACATTGTGTCGTTATCTTGCAGACAATAGCTGTTGTGGCTATAGCGCCACATGGTGTGGTGCAACTTGGTTCCATGAAAACGGTACTGAATTTTCCCTTGAAAAATCTGTAAGGACGAATTTGACTATAATGTTCTTGCTCTTTTGCTTATTCTATTTTAATTGTAGGCTCACAGAATTACTAACATTGTGATGTGGCTCGCGTCTTTGTTTTTGTTATAGTGAGTGTTTTGTCATTAACTGAAGTATATGCAATACTGTTGCCTATGATTTGTTTGAAGATGTTGTTTCTATTGTTACACCACATGTAATTTTTTTTTGGCTTACTAAATTGAACTATGAAGTAAAATATATTAAGATGTGTATGCTGAATTTGTAGTGGCAGAGGGTACATGTATAAACAAAACAACTTTACGGATAGATGGGATCAGTCATATTCCATGTAGGAAGAATGTGCAGCTATATTACATGAGAGATGAGTTCACAATAATCAGACATATTCATATTAGATCTGATAAGAATAGTGAGTCACCTGCTAGAAAATTTAAGCAGCTTATATACCATGTTTGTTTGGAATTTGCTTTTGGACACCATTAAGCAACCTTTTTATATATCCTCAAATATTATTTGTATGGCTGTTGAAATTTAATCAAAGAGTGCTAAAATATAGCTGATAAACTAATTAGGAATAGTCCCTGGTAATTGGATGTCTAGTCAAAACGCTAACATATATTTAGCACATTACCATTTTTACTTTAGTTCTTTTTAAAAAAACCTCTCAAATATTATTTCATAAGAAAAATATTTGTACAATGTCGACTATGCCAGGCATGGAAACTATTAGTCCAATCCCAAGCATTTTGAAACAAAATAAACTTAATGAACATCATGAAAGATTATCAAGTTTCAGAATAGCATTCATATCTTTCTGATCGCGTTGAGGCCACCACAGAGGAGGATCTCCATAGCATCCAATGTCATGATTATCTAAAGCCCAGTTAGCTAGAGCATCAACCACCTGATTTTTCTGTCTAGAAATATGACTGATTTGCAGCGACTGAAAATTAGCCTGCAAGCCTTGAATTTTCCTTTTTCACGTTCAATCTGCCAATTTGAACTCCCTAAGTGGTTGAAGAATTCAGCAGCCTGACAATAATCTTGGAATCTGACTCCACTTGCACCTGAGTCCAACCACACTTAATAGCCTCTTTTAAACCTCTATAGATAGCTCTGATCTCAACAACATTATTGGTAGTAGTTCCTAGATTTTCAGCAAAGAAGAAAACAACTCTCCCATCATGCAATCTTCCAATACCCCCATTGCCACCTTCCCGGATTTCCCTTGGAAGCCCCATCCGTATTCAATTTACCTACCTGCAAAGGAGGAGGGACCCATTTTTGTTGTTTATCTTCTCTTTTTTTTATTGTAAAAGCAGGAAGTCGGGAACTTGTAGGCTGAAAAGAAAGCAGATTACATATTTTACTCCATTCCATAGTAAGAGAAGAGGGAAGGGATACTTTCTGCTTTATAGTTTCAACCATATTGATTATTGTCTTTTGCCAAACATATTCCTTTTCTGTGATCTCTTGTTTGAAAATTCTTTTATTCCGTTCCTTCCATATATTCCAAAGTAACAAAGATATACATATCCATAAGGCAGGAAGTAAGTTTTGTCCTTTTGGAATACCTTCTTGCCATTCCTTTATCAATTGCTCAAGAGAATGAAGTCCTTGGTAATGTATACCAAATATATTTGCCAGAGATTGCCATAAAGGAATTACCCACAGACAAAGGAAGAAGAGATGATGTCTAGTTTCCTCCTCATTCCAGCATAGAGTACATCTGAAAGGCCCATAAAATCCTCTCTTCATAAGTCTATCTCCTGTGAGAACTCTACCATGTGCCAAGAGCCAAAGAAAAAAACTGACCTTGGGCCATATAGCAGGCTGCCATATTTGTTTAAACATAGCTTGGAGGGGATGCGGATTACCTCTAGTAAGTTCTTCATATCCCAAATGCATTGTATATTCTCCTCCTAATGAATTCCCCCATCCTATTTGATCAAAATCATTAGAAAAGGAGAGAGAATATCTTTTCAAATTTGGTTAATCAAAGCTTGTTCTGGTTGTTGTAAAAAAATAGGCCATTCATGAGGAGATATCCAACATCTACCCATTTCCAAATCTTGAGATATCTGTCTAGTATAATGCATAACTCTTGTCCATCCTTTTTGATGCATTGCTTCCATCACATTACTTAGATGAGGAAATTGATGGATTAAAGGAGGTTGAGCATCCCATGAATCCAGCCAAAAATATGAATTTTTACTTTAGTTTTTAATTGGCGACAATCATATAAATTTTTTTATAGAGTAACGGTGCCTAGATAGAAAAACTTATTTTATTTGGAGAAGGTTGGATCTTCATCATTGCATGAAGTCCGTAGAATAGGGACCATGGAGATTTTCTTCTCATTAGTACATTTTCATTGTCGAGGCTTCCTCTTTAGTACACAAAATCTTCAACATCTGCTACATAATATGCGCATCATTAGAGTTGAAAACTTTGATCACAATGGAAAGATGTTCAGTGTGTGAAACTAAGTGCCTCCAAGAGCTTGTTTTTAAAGATATTTAGTCATGGGAGACAGCTGGATAACAGAGATAATATGGCAGGGGAGACATGGTCGGAGGTAAAAACATTATAGTTGGAAGTAAATAAGCCTTTGTTAAGCTAATAGGGACCTGGATGGGCTTTGAGGTTGGTGTGTACACTGTAGTTACAGTATAAACAGGCTTTGAGGACGGTGCTTACATTGTTGTTACAGTATAAAACTACAGCTGATCAATACACATATTAATGGGGTGTTCAACAAGCAAGGAAGGCTTTATTACCTCTTAGAAAACCATTGTTTTTTTTTTTTTTTTTTTTTTTGATTGGTAAACGCTTTTGACCGGAGCTATGAACCGGTGGGGAAAGGGACCCCAACCCTACAAATACGAAGGAAAAGAAGAAGGAGAAGGAGAAAGACGAAGGAGGAAGAGGAAGAGAAGAGCTAAAAACTGAGAGAGAAAGAGAACGCAGAGACAAGGGAAACGACCGCGAAACGAAGGACAAAGGCTGCTACGAAAGACCCGAAGAGTGACCAGCCCGCGAGGAAGCCGCATGCAGCAGGAAGTTGAAGGCATGGAGAGCTCGATCCTTGAGGGCATTCAACTGATCAACAGCTGAATGGAGAGGAAACAGAGCCGCATCAATATCCACGACCGGGAGAAAACGCTGGTCCAGAGAAGGATGGAAGTTCTGTGCAAATGTGACCAGTCCCTGTACTGCCCACTGAGCCGAATATCCCTTCCTGAACCGATGGCTAACTCGTCCACATCTTCCACCCACAGAAGTGGGTCAGGAAGTGAGAAATCCACGAGCTGGTCGTGAAGGCCAACGCAGTGCACAGCGTAAATAAGGTCTGAGGCGACCAGTTCCACTTCCGAAAAGTTGGGATGAAGCAGCGTACAGAAGGACACGAAGGCGGAGGCGATGTCGGAATCGGTGCGAGGGCGACGAGCGTTGAAGCGGTAAGAGTCGCCAAGAATGGCTTCAATGGCTTCGGCCTCGGCTGAAGAAGAGTATTTGAAAATCATGGCCAGACGCCTCCTATCAATGGCAGATACATCTGCCAGTTCGCGGAACTGCCCACGGAGGGCCACAAACGGAAAACCAACAAAAGACATGGCGCCGGGAAGAAGCAAAGCGAAAGCTAAGAAAGACAGTCCAGGCGGTCTGCGAAACAAGAATAAAAGAAAGTGAAGAAGAAACTGTCCCGAGGGGAACCTGGCAAGAAACGCTTGGAGATGACGGGGGGCCAGTGAAGCGTGCGGGAGAGCTTCAAGGGAAGGGAAGGACGCCGCCGAGAAGAGGGGAGGAAGAGACCGACGCACGGGGGAACTGCCAGACGCAGTGGAGGCGCGGTAGTCTTAGTCGCAGGTGTTGCTCCGATCGAGGGAGAGGAGAGTAGAAAGACCTGGCCACATGTGTGCATTGTTGGAGGAAACTATTGCAGAGGGATTATCAATTGCGTAGTTGGCCAGGAAGTCAGCTGCCCTATTTGCTTCTCGGTACTTATGCGATATGTTCCAGAATGGAGTTTACCGAGCCAAAAATGAATAGAAGGAAGAAAGAGGTTCAATTTCCACGATTGAGAAGCACCACTGAGACAGCTGAAATAAGGATTTGAGAATCCCCTTCGATACATAAATCAGTACAGCCAATATGAACCGCCAACTTGACCCCTTCCAGAAGGGCCTGAGCTTCAGCGGAGTTGCAGTGCCATCTTGTAACGGGAAAGAGCCCGCATGGATGAGGAGACCTCGATCGTCCCTGAGGATGCAACCAGCCCCAGAAGAACCCGGATTACCTCTGGAGGCCCCATCGAAGTTTAATTTCCACAGCCCCTTCGGGGGGGGACGCCATCTAGTGTTCTTCCTGAGCAGCATCTTTTCAATTTGTGAGAGCCCCTTGCGGATAATAGACCCAGGAGTGGGAATTTTAATGAGAGACCAATGATGAAGAGTAGCGAAGTCCTTGGAGGAAAAGGAGGGAAAAGAAGAACACTTAGCACTAATACATTCAGAAATGGCCACCTCCAGCTTGGAAAGGAAAGAGGGGAGCTCAACCGCTTGCTCTCTGAAAAGACGAGGTTGCGTTCCCACCATAAATGCCAAAGCAAGAAGTAAGGACTGACGTGCCATATAGAGCTGTGTAAGCAATTATGGGAAAAAGACGGCCATGAAGAAAGATTGGCATCAATTTTACATTACAGGGACCCAGGAGAGATTTAGCTTATTAAAGAGCCAATCCCAACACTTGGAGGTGAAGGGACAAAAGAGGAAGAGATGATCCAGATCTTCCTCAGCCTCACCGCAAAGAAGACATTTAGAGGGGCCAGAGAAGCCCCACGCACGCCTTCTAGCCTGGGTGAGTACCTTTCTCTTCAAAACAAGCCAACCGAAGTAAGCAATCTTCGGTGTAATGTGAGGGTGCCAGCATCCATAGGAACTCGGAGAACCCTTGCCGAATTGAGAGAGGAGAATGTTGTACCCTTTTTAACAGTGTAAAGGCCAGAGCTATTTCCCACCCAAAATAAGCAATCAGAACAGTTAAGGTATGAAGCATGACGTTCCTCTAAAGAATTGGAAAAGAGGGCAGCTTCATGAGCAGAGGCGCCGATAGACAAAATATCTTTCCAACACCAGGAAGGCGAACCGTTGGGATGCTGAAAGCCGTAATCAGAAACAAGAGAGCCCCAAAGTAGTTTTGAGGAATTCATAATACCATTGAGAGAGGGGAAGCAAGTTGAGGGGAGGGAAGCCATTCCAGCTTTCGTCCCAGAAAGACACTAACCGACCATTGTTTAGCTTCCACGAGACCCGATCAGCAATAAGATTTTTGGAGTTACACATAAAATTCCAGAGGTGAGAGCCCTTAGGAAGCTCAGAACTGGAAAGAAAAAGCTCATTACGTTGCCCATCCATGTACTTATGAGCGAGGACCTTGAAGGCGAGTCTGCTATTATCAGATATGAAGTTCCATACCAATTTTGCGCCGAGAGCCATGTTCTGAATGGCCAAATCCAGGATGCCCAAACCACCCAGATTCTTGGGAAGCTTGACCAAATCCCAATTAGCAAGGTGGAATTTGCGTTCGGTGCTGAGACCTTGCCACAGAAAAGTACGGGCCACCTTCTCAATTTTGAGTAGAACAGAATTAGGGATCTGTAGAATGGAGAGCATGTATATAGGAATAGAGAGGAGCACCGAGTTGATGAGAAGCGCACACCGCAAGGGATAACCATTTACCTTTCCAGGAGAGGAGTTTGGCAGAGATGGAATTTAAAAGCCCGTTCCAGAGGAGAGCCTTACCCTTCCCATGAAACAAAGGAATTCCCAGGTAAGTGTGTGGAAGTTTGCCCAAAGAGAAGCCAAGAATCTCTTTAATTCTCCCCTGAAGCCTGGGGGCCACGTTAAAGAAAAAGATCACAGATTTATGAAAGTTTAAGACTTGACCCGCAGCAACAGAGTAGGAATCCAGAATAGAGGAAATGCGCCTAGCCTCCGGAACAGTCCCTTGACCAAGAGAAAAGTATCGTCTGCGAATTGCTGATGAGAAAGAGGAGGAAGATTGGAGGAGATATGAAGACCTTTCAGAGAACCATCAAGAATCGCGGCCTTGATGCTACGACTAAGAGCTTCCGCCACAATTGTAAAGAGGAAGGAGGAAAGCGGGTCTCCTTGACGAATGCCCCTGCTACTCTGAAAGAAGCCTTCCGCAGACCCGTTGACAAGAACCGAGAAGCGCGGGAAGCAATACATTCGAAAATCCACTTACAGAAGTGAGCACCAAAACCCAAAGCTTGCAAAGAAATAAGAAGGAATCTCCAGTTAACCCGATCATAAGCTTTGCTGAAATCCAATTTTAGCAACATTCCTGCTCTGGAAGAATTATGAAGGGAGTGAATGAGTTCATGAGAAATAATAATACCTTCCGTAATAGACCTTCCAGGAATGAACCCACTCTGTTCCGGGGCAACAAACTTATGCATCAATGGGGAGAGCCTAGTGGCAATAGCTTTGGAGATAATTTTATATGTTGTATTACACAGGAAATTGGCCTGAAATCATCTAACTTCTCAGCTGGGGATTTTTTGGGGAACAGACAGATGAAAGTGTGATTAAGGTTCCCAAGAATCTTCCCCAAAACTCTGGATTCCTCAACCGCCTGCCACACAGCGGGACCAACGATATCCCAAAAATCCTGGAAGAAAGAGGCAGGAAAACCGTCCGGGCCAGGGGCTTTATCTCGCTTCATAGAGAACACAATTTTCCGAACCTCCTCTAAGGAAAAGGGTGAAAGAAGCTAGATCATTTTCAACATCCGAAATACAGCGGGGAATCTGAGAGTGAAGGAGAGACTGCGGGCCAAGAGGGGAATCCGTATCATTCAGGAGCTTGCGGAAGAAATCCACCGTTTCCGATTTAATCTGAGCTTGCGAAGTGGCAATGGTGGAATCTTCGAGTTTGAGAGAGAAATGTAATTGAAGTTTCTTCTAGCTCGGACCGAAGAAAAGAAGAATTTGGTATTTTTATCTCCATCCAAAGAACCAAGTTTCCCTGGATTTTTGACGCCAAAAGGTTTCCTCTTTAAGAAGGATATCCCCCATTCCTTAAGGAGAATTTTTTCCTTCTGGTAATCCTCCTGTGACATCCCATGTAACAAAATACTCTCGTTAAGAGAACGAAGAGTCTTCTCAACTCGAAGCTTTTCATGAAAGATATTTTTAAACTTCGAATGGTTCCAGCTTTGTAATTTATCCTTGAGCATAGATAACTTTTTTGAGAGTTGAAACATCCTGGTCCCTTTGACAGCAAAGGAGTCCCACCAACCCTTTATCAGCGACCAGAGAGAGGGGTCCTGAAGCCACATATTTTCAAATTTAAAGGGGGAACGACGCGGAGGGAGGTCAAAGTTGAGAACCACTGAAATAGGAAAATGGTCGGAACCAGAAAGAGGGAGGACCGAGCTTTTGAGAAGGAAATTCTGCTGCAACCAATGCTCGGAGACCAGGAAGCGGTCAAGACGCACCGCGAGGGAACTGAACCCATCTCCTGTTGTTCCAAGTGAACCAACCCTTGCACGGCTCTAAATCAACCAGGTGAGCAGAGGAAACAAAGGAAGAGAAATCAGCCTGCGAACGAGGATGCCATTGAAGACCACCCTGCTTATCTCGATCAGAAAGGGTAGCATTGAAGTCACCAGCAACGATGAATTTTTCGGCTAACACGGAGGTCAGAAGCTGGCTAAGATTACCCCAGAGAATCCTTTTACTGATGGGAGTAGATGGACCATAAATATTGCCGAGGAAAAAGAAATCCTCCGAGTGCTTAATCGAAACCTTGCACCAGATGAAATTTAAGTCTATAACAAGGGGAACAATCAAGCAACTGGCAGCTTTCCAAAGAATACCTAAACCGCCCGAGGCTCCAACAGAATCCGAGAAGCAGCCTTCCCACCCTTTCCATTTTTTGAACCAACTTCTATTACAACCCTCAGCCGACATTTTAGTTTCCTGAATCAAACAAATATCCACACCCTCGTCCAGGGCGTAACGTCTTAACAGACGTTGTTTGTTAGGGGCATTAAGGCCCCTAACATTCCAGGAAAAAATGATCATGATTGCTTCAGAGAGGACTTGCCTCTCCTACTGGAAGACGGGAAGAAAGACCGAAGCTGAAGTTGCTTCCCGTGGGCAACTTCGTTGAGAGAAAGCTTACATTTGTTAGGGCGGCCAAGAATGCTTCTAGGACCGTAATCCACATTAAGAAGGGGAGGAGTGGGTAGAAGCGGTCCCAACGACTGCGAGGGAGGGGATGGGGACTCGGCAGAGCTTTGGGATCCTCAGGGGGGTCAGCATCGGAAGACAGAAGCAAATCCTCTTTAGCCGTAATCCATTTCTCAAGGGCATCCGAGCTACCTCCCATACCAATGGAAATACCCTCGTGGAACAGAGATAGGATCCGGGAGGAATCCTTTACAACAGCCGCCGTTTCTTTGACGAGGGAGAGCGTTTCAGGAGCCAAAGCAAGAGGTTCAAGGACAGGAGGGGGAGCCAGGGGGACGAGGGGCGGAGGTGACGAAAGAGGAACACGGGGAAGAAGGAGGGAGAGGACAGGAGGGGTGTGGGAAACTTTCCGCCAAACGAGACACCTGGGGTGGGATTGATACAAGACTTACGGAATGACCGGGTTTCAAACATTTGAAACAGATATTGGAAATACCTTCATAAACAACCTTCTGTTTCCAGATACCCGAGGGGGTGTTGATAAGAATAACTTCCTTTGGTTTAAGAGCTGGAGAAGCAGAAATGCAAACTCTGGCAAAGGAAGAGAGAGTACCATTCAAGAGTAACAGGATCAATGCGAATGACCCGCCCGAGACTGGAGCAGATTTTAGAAAGGATGGGTGCCGACCAAAATTCACTAGGCAGGGAGTATAGTCTAATCCACACTTGAAACCCATCCTCCGCCGCTTTGTGACAATCAAAGTGAGGCTCCCACTCGCGAATCGCAAGACCAGAATCGGAAAGGAGAGAATTTTTTCTTTCCATAGTGTCGTTTTTCTGAGCAGCGCTACGAAAAGAGCACAAGGAAAAAACCCTTTTCCAGGGAACGAATACTCAGGCCGCTGCCCCACTGTGTTTCGCACCAGTTTCTTATGCCCGGAAAAGAGAGCCGTCTCCCAATAAACTTAGCAAAAATAGCCCTCGAAGAAAGACAATTCGTATGCGCGCAAAAGCATCCTCGATTAGGGACACGGAGGGAATGTCGTCCTGTGAAGAAGGAAACGAGTCACTATCCGTGGGGAGCGAATCAGCATCAAGCCCACGGGGACCCAGACGTTTGAGCAGAGAATCCGACAGCCCTGGCCCGCCAGCGCACCATTGCTGCACCCCAAGAGGGGCGAGACCAGGGGACCGTTGAAGGAACGAAAATTCAAAAATTATGACCGTTCTACGTCCGCCTTTCAAAAACCCTATGATCTACCGTGTTCTTACTATTGAATTAACAATTAAAAAAATCTTGTATTTGGATGTTTAATACATGGGTTATTATATTAAAATATGCAATACTCTTACATATAAGGAAAGGGATTAGGGTTTATATAATATAAAGAGTGCTTTATGTGAGATTTACTACATAATTTGTGGAGGTTGGGGTTTATAAAGGGTCATAGAAACAGCTGGAGTGTCATGTATATGTTAAATGTTTTGTCAAGAATATGAGGTGTCATAACAAGTCAAATTTCTTTTGATAAAGGTTATATATATATATATATATATATATATATATATATATATATTTTGAACAAAACAAAATACATCGTTCTCAACTCCTATCACAAGCAAAATTGTGAGTAATTTTCAGTTTTTGAGCAGAAAAAAAGTCCATGAGTGACTGCAGAAAAGTGCCCCATTGCACGAGAGGTTCACAATGATTCTTAGAAGAGAAGCTTTATAGCTATCGCTGATCCTTTGTAAGAGTATATGAAAGTATGTAAGAGGCATGCTTAATGTTAGAATATGAAAGAGGGGTCATATTTGTTATGTTGTAAGTGGCTACATAATTTTGAGGTTGTTGATAACGGACCATTAGTTAACACTTAAGTAATAGTTACTTAATAACACCCTCCCTTACTGACTAAACTGGAGACCTCTCCAAGTTTGTCCTGAAATATTACAAAGTGGGACCGAAATGTTTAGTCATTGTATCGCTGATCCTTTGTAAGAGTATATGAAAGTATGTAAGAGGCGTGCTTAATGTTAGAATATGAAAGAGGGGTCATATTTGTTATGTTGTAAGTGGCTACATAAATTTGAGGTTGTTGATAACCGACCATTAGTTAACACTTAACTAATAGTAACTTAATAACACCCTCCCTTACTGACTAAACTGGAGACCTGTCCAAGTTTGTCCTGAAATATTACAAAGGGGACTGAAATGTTTAGTCATTGTATTTATAGGCTGCTCTTTAGATATTAATCCGAAATCCACAATCTTATATTTTGCTGCTGTCCAATGTAAAAGCTTTGGTGTATACAAAAACTGAAAAGGGGAACCAATAGAAAAGTAAATATCTGGTTGTATGGACAGGAGATATATTAGGTTGTCTACCAATCTTCTGTTGAGTGATTCATTAAGCGGTGATGAATCATCATTGGCTGATAACTTCAGCCTGACTACATAGATCTGAAACTAGAATCTTGGAGTTTCTGATCAAATATAATGTACCAGGCTCGTGGAGCCTACTTAAGTCCATTCAAGGATTCAATGAATCAGAACCCAATTGATCACATTCAGGTACTTGAAAATCTTGGGCAATACCATGTAGACCTCGTTTAAATCTTGGAAAAGCAACTAAAGTGTGACCATTTTTGCAGTATGCACAGGAGTAAAAAACAACTTTACAGTAGGAGAAATATGCATCTTTGTAGTAGTAGAAATATGAATCGGATGAGCAAACTGACCATGCTCTTTTGATTTTTGACTTAGTGCCTGTGATAGAGTGGCTTTTCCTACCATCTCACCATGATTGGTTTGTCTTGCCATCTCACCATGTGTCACTTACGCATCTTGGGTAGTAGAGCCATTGTTGTCACCCAAAAGCGCACCCAGATAGAGAATGGTGTGTGTAACCTAAAATTGAGGTGAACCTCCAGAGTGGCTGGTTCCCCTGTGAATCACCTAAAAACTAATAAAATTGACAAGGAAAAGGGAGAAGGAATGCGGGAAATATAAAATTGAGGTGATACACCAATGATTTGACACACACATGTACTACTGCATACAGAAAATATAGAGATCCACACACATGCACAACTCTAGGCTAATTTGCAAAATTAATTCAAAGGTTTAGGTAAGGGACAACAGTATAGGGAAGAAATTCCACAACAAAGCAATACAATACCTTGATAAACACGATGAATACTTAGAAAACCAGTGATATGAGAAGGCAAAAATGGAGTTTTCTATTCAGAGATGCAAGTACAAGCTAGGACTACAATAGTAGAATAGCTGGAGAAGTGTGTATATCTTTCTCTTCATAAAAAAATAAGCCTTTCAAGACTGCTGCAATCTAACCTAGCCCCTACTGTGCATGCAAGAATAAAATAAATTATTTTATTCACCCCCTTTACTACCCTCTGACCATGCAAGTGTCATAAAATAATAATAAAACAATTCCTAGGGCTGCTGTGTTGGAATTTTAGCATGTTGGAGTGTTTGAGGCATGCAAAAGTTAATTAAAACAAGCACAACCTCTGCCCCTTTGACTGCACTGAATCTAGCATGCAGCTTTTCCCTTTTTGTCTTTTTGTGCTTTTCCACTTTTGGCTTTTGTGCCGAGGCTGTGTTGAAATCTGGGTATTCTAGCCACAGATTTAACTGTTTTAAACAGCCACTTCAACTCTTATTTCTAGCATAAAAACTCATGCTAACTGCTGCTTTTATGATTTAAAAATAGACCCAACTGTTTTAGCTAATTTTAGCATGAAACTCATGCTCTTTTCCACCTATTTCTAGCGCCAATTCCAACTGTTTTTCGCTATTTTTAGCAGCTCTTTTCCTTATCCATGCATGCTATTTTTAGCACACTATTTTTAGAGACTCACTATTTTTAGTGAATGCTAAAAATAACAATTTTCACCATTCACCCAATTTTCATCTAGAACACTTTATTTTTGGCGAATGCTAAAAATAGCAAAATGCTAAAAATAGACTTTTTGCCAAAAATATCCTTCTTGCATTAAAAATATGGTAACAGTCACCCTACCAAATTCTTTGAGTGGCTTTTCCCTTAACCCGACCACGCGTCTCCCGTGCATCCTTCTATAATTCGGGCATTTCATTTGCTCGCTCATGAAGCATTTCAGCCTTCCTTACATTCTTGATAGCGTATATTCCCTCCACAACTAGTGCATATAAGTTGATTAGAGCAAGCTCAACAAGTTGTATTCGGAGTGCCATCCTCCAACACACCCTATTCGAAGTGCCCCTCCACTTGTGCTATTAAATTGACTTTATCAAAGTCAACACACTTATACTAACCACCTTCCCAATGCCTACGGAAACCACCCGTTTTGTTTCATATCCAACACACTACACTTCTTCCTAGAGAAATTCACAAAAATAATGGAATTTTCTGTTAAGTGACAAACAAAAAGATATTTTAATCATGCTAGCAACATAACTAACATTTCCTTACTAGGAGTTTTTAAACATTCTTTAGGACGATACGAATATCTCCCATACCCTCTACCGCAAGTGACTCCCCATCAATTAATACAATTGAATCAGAACAATTTGTATTTTCGTTAAACATTACATACCAATCCCTTCGACAAGAAATAGGTTTGGATGGGCGAGTCAATGATCCAACAAACGGTAGCAATGTTGTTTGAGCATGATGTCATGAGAACATACTCTTCCCCATAATCTTATTGATTTGCAACTACTGCCACATTCGCCTCATCCCATGGCATTTTGTTGTGTTGTGTTGGAAAATCGTATTGCCGCTTGAGATAATCCTTTTTGATATTCCCAACCTTATGATGTTAATGGCATTTCACCTAATATCTAGAAGATGATTTGCTAAGAATTTGTTTCCACTCTCCCTTCGACTAGGCAACAAATGCATTCTCTGCTTGTTCGAAGTAGACTCATATGTTTGAGGCTGAGTCTATCTTCGTTTCTTTTGTAACAAATATGAACTGACCTTTCTGCCATGAAATGTAAAGCTGTAATGTCCCCAAATGGGACAATTTGACCTTTACTTGGTTTCTGGGCCAAACCCACAACCGAATGCAAGTTTAACACATGCAAATCAGAATTTTAGTCTGCAGACCTGTAATTTATCCTGAAAATGCGACTTGAATAGTTGCACCAAACTCATACCAAACAGCTCACAAGTTAGTAATCCCCACTCCAAAATATTTTGCAGATTTTATAAAGGCCAAAAACAAACTCTAAGATGATGTATAAGACCATGCAAAGATCAGTTTTGACTGCTGCAATATATTACCCAGAATGGCGACTAGGGTTTGAGTAGAAAACCCACACAAACAACAATCAAATCTATCTATTATTATTCTAATCTGATCCCTAGATTTTTAGCAGTCCAAACATGGAACAAATCTGATTTTTAGGAACATATAATGACTGAAATTTAACTCAGAAATCTGCAGACAAAGGGGCTGAAAATGACTCTTTAAAACCCTCCAAAAATTCTGAAAATACTTTACTTTGATCCCCAAAAATCAGTACAATAGATGGCAATAATATTCAGATCTGAAATGTCTGAAACACACTGTAAATCAGCCAAAAGGTAGGTCGCTCCACCATGCACAATGAACATACAACTGCTGCAATTTTATTCTTTAAAACCCAGCTGCAAAACTATTGCTGAAATAGCTAAAAAATCTGAGTAGGCACAATGGATAACCCTGAATAGGAAATCCCCAAATACTCTAAGAGGGTTTTCGTCCTCTAGAGATAGATCCTAAGGGTTTTCGTCCTTAGAATGCTTTAGACAAAGCTCAAGGCTTTTGCTTCAAATCAGAAATTATCAAATGGACATAGAATGCCTCCTAAGCAAGTCGACTTCTCCTTTTAAGGAGAGAAAAGACCCAAAGGAGACCTTTTTCTTATCCAATCAGCTTGCAATGATTTTCTCTATGCATATTCCCTTTCTAGGCCTAGTCGCATTTTTCCATAGGGAGGATACAAAAATAATATGGCTTTTTTCTTTCTAAGTTTCCATTATCCCTCCTTAAGGCAAGTCACCATTCTCCCTAGGATGAATACAAAAATATATTTAGACCTCTTTTAACACTAATATTTGCCCCCAAGGCTAGTCACACTTTTCCCCTTAAAATACAATTTTAATAAGTGTTTTTTCTTACTTTTCTACTTTCACTTTATAATTAAGTCAAATAAATTAATATAAGTGCTCTATTATTATTTTTTTTCTTTTTGGCACTTTATAATAATTTATTGTGACTTAAGTCACCCTTGTGTTCACCCTTTGGCCGTCGGGTAGACAAAATAGGCCAAAGGTCTTCGATAATATTATTTGAGAAAGAGGGACATTTCAAAAGCTTCCACAAAGGACTCATATCGGGGTGTCAATTGTTTTAGAACAAGAGCAACCAGTCGTCATCATCCACCATTTTGTTAATGGAATTGAGTTGGTCTTGGAGATATTTCATTTGGAGGTGTTTTTATAGGGACCTAGATAAGGGCCATATTCGTACCCAACTTGACATCATTTGTGCAACCTGAATAGTGAGTCACTGCTAGAAAATTTAGGCAACTTATATACCATGTTTGTTTGGAATTTGCTTTTGGACACCATCAAGCAACCTTTTTATATATCCTCAAATATTATTTGTATGGCTGTTGAAAGTTAATCAAAGAGTGCTAAACTAATTACGAATAGTCCTGGTAATTGGATGTCTAGTCAAAACAATCTTCGTCGCCCTAAAAAGGAAGGTGGATTAAGTTTTAGATCAACAACGAAACAAGCACATGCACTTATTGGTAAACATTATTGGATGTTGATCACATCTCCAAATGAATTGTGGGCTGTTAATATCAGAGCCAGCTACGTGGAAAATCATCCACCAAAATATATTATTAGATTGTCCCTTCCAAAAAGAGGATCTCCAATTTTGGCTGTTCTTAAAATGGGGGAATGCATTATAAAAAAAGATCTTTTGGATAGTGAATAATGGGCATGAGGCTTATTTTTGGCTGGATTCATGGGATGGCCAGCCTCCTTTAATCCACCAATTTCCTCATTTACATAATGTTATGGAAGCAATGCATCAAAAAGGATGGACAAGAGTCATGCATTATACTAGACAAGCGTCTTTACCTTGGGAAATGGGCAGATGTTGGATACCCACTCATGAATGGCCTATTTCTTTTGGGCAGCAAGATCATGCTTTGATTAACCAAATATTGAAAAAGTACTCTCTTTCCTCTTCTAATGAACCAGATCTAATAGGATGGGGGAATACTTCAGCAGGAGAATATACAGTTCATTCAGGATATGAGGCGTTAACTAAAAGCATCTCTCACCCTCTCCAAGCTATGTTTAAGCAGATATGGCAGCCAGCAATATGGCCCAAGGTTAGTTTTATTTGGCTCTTGGCCCATGGTAGAATTCTCACAGGAGACAGACTTATGAAGAGAGGTTTCTATGGCCCATTTAGATGTACACTATGTTGGAATGATGAGGAGACTAAACATCATCTTTTCTTCCTCTGTCCGTGGGTCATACCTTTATGGCAATCTCTTGCAAATATGTTTCGCATACATTACTATGGAATTCACTCTTTTGAGCAATTGATGAAAGATTGGCAAGAAGGTATCCCAAAAGGACAAAATTTACTCCTGCTCTATGGACATGTATTTCTTTGTTAATTTGGAATATATGGAAGGAAAGGAATAAAAGAATTTTCAAGCAAGAGATTACAGAGAGGGGGTATGTATGGCAAAAGACTATAATTAATATGGCAGAAACTATGTAATGTCCCTTTTTCCCACTTAGGAGCTGATATTTGGTCTTCTTGCCATTCCTTCTCCGTGGCAAAGAAGCAAAAATGGAGGAGAACCTTGAGCACCTTTATGATATGTTTTTATCTAATATTTTATATTTTCTTTAGTGTTTTCCTTGTTTATACAGGTCGGCCTTTCCTTTTGGTACTTTGGCGCCAAAAGGAGGATATAAAAGAAGATTAGAGGCACCATTTGCTATCTAGAGTTGGCACAATTTATCTTATTGGAGCAAAGTAAGCTTGGAGTTGCTTGTTCTTGCATTTGGGGACGAAAACCTCCTTATGCGACTTGCCTAGAAGGACGAAAACCCTTCTCCTTGGCTTGGGATCGATTTCTAAGGCTGATTTGGAGAGATACTTGTCATTTCCAGCTTGTATTTGATTTATTAAGGGTGGAGCGACCTACCTTGGGTAGGGTTTGGAGCATTGGTGAAGTATTTGAGAAATCTGGTTTGATAATCTGATTTGTAATATTTTATAAGGCTAGAATCTGAAGTTTGGTGAATTTTGAGGGTTTCTATGCCCTAGTTTCATAATTTTCTTGTGGCTGCAATTTCCAGTTCATAATTAATTTCCAGTGAGATCTTCAACATTTCTTTGTGTTTTTGGCTCTCTAATATTCCATAAAATATATACATAATTGTGGCGAGTTGATTTATGGTGTTTTGGTTTTTTGGCATATTTGGTGATAGATAAAGTCGCTGATTTTATATTTACAGTCTGCTGCAATTTAAAAATCAGATCTGCATTTTGTGTGTTTGGTTAAAACCCTTGAAAGGGTCATTACAGTGGTATCAGAGCTCGGATCTTCAAAGGCCTAGGGTTTCGGTGAAAGAAGACAATATGGCGGGTCAAAACTCTCAAGGAGCCAAAGTTGACAAATTAATTGCCGGCCAAAAGAGACTTGCGGACTCCATGGATTTTCTTGCCCTATCTCTCCAGAGGATGATTGAACCTAGGGTTCAAAATGTTGAAGGTAGCTCGAATGGAGCCAATAAGGCCAAGCGACCCATTGGATCAGCCCGAGGATCGAGTTTGAAGCCCACTTTCCTTCCTAGAGAGGAGGCCATTCCGGAAGAAGCAAGACCTATGGGTGGAAGGAATATTGCAGCGAGTTATGAAGAATACATGGCCTTACCAAGGGAGATCCGTGAGGCTATTTCTCTTGCAGAGTTCATAGGGTTGAATAGAGGAAGATCTAGGCCCGAGCCTAGACATGCCATGCCACAAAGAGAGGAAGAGGAGAAGAGCTTCCAAATTGCAATGGTGGAGCAAGAAGAAGAACAAGAACAAGGGAAGACCGATATCCAACATGAAGGTAAGGATTCTTTGAAAATAAATGATGTTTTTGTGGGTTCTAATGATTGCATGTGGCGGCAAGTTGATGAAATAAAATCAGATCTACAAGAGGTTCTTGAGGCCAAGAATCAAGATGTTCCGGTTGAGAGGCTTGCCCTTCAAAAGGAGGTCTCACATGATACTCATGAGGGTTTTCACCTGCTGGAATTTACAAATCAATGACAAGTGGTAAGCAATTTAATTTATTGCATCACCCTCATAATATGTGTTTGCAAGGGTTTGACCATCATGAGCATTATTCTAACAAAGATGAGAGGATGAAGGGTACTAAAGGGAAAAATAATCTTTTCCAAGAAGCCCCCATCCATCTTCAAAGCATTCCAAAGATTGGATCAAGGAAAGAAGAATTTTATTTGCATAGTTATGGTAATGAAGAGCTTGCTGGAAATTTCAGAACAGCAGTCAATATAGGCCATTTAATGGTGTACATGACTCCGCAAGAACATTGAAGATGTCCCATGCAAGTATCAACAAAATAGTGTTGAAGACAAAGCGGAAAGAGCTTTATTTGTTGAATTTGAGGTAAAAAAGAAGGCTGATTCCAACTCAGAAATTTTGAGTCACAAGATTGGAAAAATCGAGGATGTTTCGATCACTACTCATCCGGCATGGGAAGAGAGACATGTGGGAACAACTCAAGGTATGATGACATTTTATCTTCTTTTATATCGCTGCCATATTCATATCATGATGGGAGAATTGTTAAGGATCACATGTCATGTTTGAGTGATGATGTTGTGACAAAGAGAGATGAACATTTTAAGATCAACTTAAGTCTTTCAAATTCATTGCTTACGACATGTCAATTTGTGGGTCAACATGAGAGGTATGCTAGAGAAATGGATATGGTTTGTAACATAAGTATGGAGAACATTATTTTCAGATCTCATTTCATCATACTTGCTGATTGGCACAAGAAGGCAGCCATAATGAAAGATAATTTTCAGATTTTCAAGGCATTATGGGTCACCATTGAAGTACTCTCAGCTATGGTCACTTCAATTGGGAGTGATATGCATATTTTCAGGCATAGATTGAGCAATTCGAAGAGGTTAGGTGCAGCAGTTGATATGCAGCCTGGAAATCAAGTTTTGGTGTTCCAAACACTCCACTTGGGGCAACCAAAAGGTCTTCTACAACAAGGTAATCTTTTCGATTCATCAATTTTGAGACACACTTGTTTGTTGCTTCCTCATTTGTGTGTTAAAGCTGATTATTGTGGGAGAATGGAAAATAGTATGGTGTGCATTTCAGAGTATCATAGGACAACCCATTTGCAAGATATAGAAGTGCCACAAATGCATAATGTTTTGTTGCTTGGGGTCATGATTTGGGTTCCAAAGACCCAACAAATCATTGGAGAAGTTTGGGAAAATGTTCCACTTTGCATTGAGGGTGGAATAAGCATGTTCAGGGCAGCCATTAGAGATGGTAATTTTCAGATTTTCAAAACTCTTCTAATCACTTGTGATGAATGTTCAGTTGTTGTCACTTCATTGGATGATAGGATGCACATTTTCAGTCATGAGTTGGACGAATTGTGGGGATTATGGACAACGGTAAGCACGCAGCCCGGAATACTTATTTTGGTATTCCAAGCATTTACTTTTGGGGCAAGAAAGGAATGCAAGAATGTTGTGTTAAGATCTAACATGTTTGCTGATTTCAATCATGAGCTTGTTGATCTTCATTTTCCAGCCCATGTAAGACAATTTTTAGTATTCACAAATTTGGTTTTTTCCATAAGATTTCAGTTTGGTAGTTGTTATGTTATGGCTATAGGGCTGAGTTTGCAAAAATCAGATTTGGGGCTGCCATTTCCAGTCACGAACAACAATATGTTTTCATTTTTTGAGAGCATTCTATCATGGAAAAATGAGGAAAGAAGATTTCCGTTGGAAGGAGGAAAGAAATCAGGTTGTGGTGAGTTATTTTCAGATTTGAGGATTCTGATTTTTGAAGAAAGAATGCATGCTCACAACAGTGTTTGGGACAACCTGGATGAATCTTCAAATACCCATCACTTGAGAGGAGAAAATGAGATAATTGCAAGCATTGAAAGAGTGCTTGTCACCATACCCATAAGGCATGAAGAAGCAATGATGGAAGCAACTTTTGTTTTCATTGATAAGTTTATTCCATGTGCAGATAAAGGTGTTGAACAAGAAGAGCAACTGAGTTTGTTTCTCACCCAATTACATGGGAGAGCTTATGGGGTTTCAGCTGAAGATGGTGAGTTTGTGGTACTTGTTTGGGTACCTAATACTTCTACATCTATCATATTACTAAAGCTCACATGGGTTTGTCATATTTGCATCATTTTTATGCTGCTGATCACAATAATTTCAGTCACGAACAACGGTGTCCATGTGCAATTTAAGAAGGTTTCCTTGCATGACAAGGATAGTGGTGAAGCTCCACTAGTGAGACACTCTCCCAAGCCACCCTAGTGCTAAATTGAATCGAATCCCTGACGGTGACTTACTGCTGTTATGATTTATTTTCAGCCTACATGCAAACTATGTTGAATGATGTTCTCATGATCCGGATAGAAGGCTCCATTGAGGGAGAACATGTAGGTATAGGTGATGGAATGAGTAGACTCCAAGCATTTGATTTTGATATTGAGTATGTGAAGGGAAAGCATAATGTGGTTGCGGATGCTCTATCAAGGATGCCACCTTCATCATTAGAGGATGTGGGACTTCATAATGAAGGGAAAGAAGAAGATGGGACAACGGATACATTGGGTTTGCAATTGCTTGGGGACAAACAATTTTGGGAAGGGAGGACTGTAATGTCCCTTTTTCCCACTTAGGAGCTGATATTTGGTCTTCTTGCCATTCCTTCTCCGTGGCAAAGAAGCAAAAATGGAGAACCTTGAGCACCTATATGATATGTTTTTTTATCTACTAGAGCGCATTGATACAGAGTGGTGAGGTTCGATGCTGTGAAACAACAAATTTTTAAAAACCTCGGGTACGGTACACTTTTGGGTACGTTATATGTATATGCATATAAAATTATAATTTTAAAGAAACATTTGCATACTTATTGAAATTTAATACTCACACAACTTAAAATCATTCATAGAACATGAAAACAAATTTCCAATACTTTGAGAATTGAGACTTGAGTTAGTATTGATTCATAGTGTTCAAAACATAATAGTTAATAACATAGAGCTCGTATTATAGATTTGATAATTCATTATTAATGCCTTAAGCTTGAGTTAGACATATCATTGAACATTAAAAAAAATTTGAAATCATGAAATATTTTAATTCCTTTCTCAAACCAAAGGAGGGTAGAACAACCTCTTGTCAAGGCAAGGATCTTGTCATTATATTTCTGATTAGACGAAATCGATTTGTAGGCTTGGCACCTAATATCAAATGAAGAGAAGATAGGCTGCCCAACCACCAAGTGCTTCACTTGTTCTCATGCCTTCCAAATTGATGAAGAATAAAGGACCCATGAGGAGAGCAACAAAGAAAGCCCCCAAATAGTAAGTCAACCAAATGAAGTCCTTTTCATCTCTCTCGACCCTTGAGCCTATTGGCAATATTGAATCTCACACAAACTTTCCAAAGTTCAATTCCAATAAAAGCCCTCATGTTTTTTTTTTTTTTTTTTTGCACTTAGAAAAAGAAAAAATTGTGGCTACACTCTAAATTGAGTACTCTGGGTACTCTGTGGGTACTTTTTTTATTTTATTTTTGCACTTGAAAAAAGAAAAAAAAGACTAAATTGGATGGGACATGCGTGTGGTACTGCGTGAGTGCGTACCCACAGTCGGCAGGTGACGTCCCGGTGCAGGATTTTTACCAGCGGATGTACCCGGGGCACGTGGGTATGTACCCACACACAGGACTATAATGTCCCTTTACCCAAATGCGTACTTCTTTCCATTCTTCTCTATGCAAAGTGGGGGTCTAGGGTGTTTCCGTGCGATCTAGTTTATCTAATATTTTATATTTTCTTTAGTGTTTTCCTTGTTTATACAGTAGTTCTTTCCTTTTGGTACTTTGGCGCCAAAAGGAGGATATAAAAGAAGATTAGAGGCACCATTTTCTATCTAGAGTTGGCGCAATTTATCTTATTGGAGCAAAGTCAACTTGGAGCTGCTTGTTCTTGCATCCGGGGACGAAAACCTCCTTATGCGACTTGTGCTAGAAGGACGAAAATCCTTCTAGAGGTTAAGGGAAGGACGAAAACCCTTATCCTTGGCTTGGTAGTGATTTCTAAGGTTGATTTGGAGATACTTGTCATTTCCAGTTGGTATTTGATTTATTAAGGGTGGAGTGACCTACCTTGGGTAGAGTTTTGAGCAAGTGGTGAACTATTTGAGAAATCTGGTTTCTAATATGTTATAAGGCTGGAATCTGGAGTTTTGTGAATTTTGAGGGTTTTTATGCCCTAGTTTTATAATTTTCTTGTGGCTGCAATTTCCAGTTTACAATTAATTTCCAGCGAGTGAGATCTTGAAGATTTCTTTGTGATTTTGGCACTCAATATTCCATAAAATACATACACAATTGTGGTGAGTTGATTTATGGTGTTTTGTGGTGTTTTTGGCATGTTTAGTGATAGATAAAGTCGCCGATTTTACATTTACATCTGCTGCATTTTGTGTTTGGTTAAAACCCTTGAAAGGGTTATTACAAACTATCAAGCAAAAGTTTCCCTTCCCTCTACTCTTACTCCGGAATGGGTTAATATATGTAAGTTATCTTTACAGTCTACTAGTTCCACTCTCCTGTCTTTAAAATGAAAAAGAGAGAAGACAAACAACAATTATGGGTTCCTTCTCCTATGTAGTTTGGTAAATTGAATCTTGTTGGGGCTTAGGGAAATTTGGGAAAGGTTGCGATGGGGGTATTGGAAGAACTCATGATGGGAAAGTTACTTTTATGTTTGCTGAAAATCTGGGAACCACTACTAATAATATTGTTGAGGTCAGAGCTATTTATAGGGGTCTGCAAGTGGCTATTAAGTGTGGGTGGACTTAGGTGCAGGTGGAATCTGACTCCAAGATCATTGTTAGGATGCTGACTATTACAAAGAAACAAAGGAGTTCAAATTGGCAAATTGCAAGAGAAATAAGTAAAATCAAAGGTCTGCATGAAGCAAAGTTTCGAGACTATGCAAATTAGTTATATTCCTAGATAGAGAAATCAAGTGGCAGATGCATTGACAAATTGTGCTATGGACAATCATGATATAAGTTGCTATGGCGATCCTGCTCTTTGGTGGCCTCAATGAGATCAGGGAAACATGGGAGCTATTTTAAAATTAGATTATCCTTAATGACTTCTGATATGTTTGGTTTCCTTTATAATGCTCAGGATTAGACTAATAGTTTCCAAGCTTGGCATGGTCAAAATTGTAAAAATATTTTTACTTTGAAATAAAATTTTTGTTTTAAAAAAAAAAGCTACGTGAAATAACCTAGATTTCCCAACATTTCCCGAGTTATTAGATATGGTTCAAACTTGGGAGAGAATTTACTTTCGTATGTGAACTTGGACACCTTCATAGTTCAACATACTTACATACACTCATGGTGGGAATAGCTTCAACACAACCAAATGTGTAAATAAAGACATACACAACTATCTATCAAACATAATAGTGGGTCGAGGACCTCACTACACAACCTCATTTGGAATGGCCTCACTAATCAATACAAATTTGTTAATGTGGACACACATCGTTTAACAAGGATAACCGATAAGTAATGGATATGGACACACTAGTCCGTAGTCTCATATATTGAATAGGGACATACCTTGTTGTTCACATCAACACCATTTATAGTGTGGTGACCACACACTACATACTTGGGTGGAATTGTCACTTGAATCATTACTCCTCTGTTTTGATTGGGACTCACCGAGAAGTTACAAACCAAAAATAGTTGGACTAGGTCCTCACTATGATTTCTCGGTGAGTGCTAATCACCTCATTGATTGTCTCATTTGCGATCTCTGCTACTAATCACCAACAAAAGTATGGTTATCACTGCCACTAATCACCATCCTCGCATTTAGTCGTTTGTGTAATGTTCCCAACGGATAATTTCTAACCCCAAGAGGAATTCCTGTAAATCCGATTTGTAACAACAAATTGATATCGAAAATATTTGATAAAATTGCAGATCTAAATTTTATTCTAGAAAATGTGACTTGCCTTAGAGATGGATGGCACTCAAAACTGATCTAAACTGGATCAAATAATTACCAAAAATAACCAACATTCATCATAGATACATAAATGCCAAAAATATAAATATTTTGATCCCAAGAAGAGAGCTGTAATTTTATTAAAGTCTGCAGAAAATCAGCTTACAGACATGAATGGAAAAGAAGCTTCTGATGTCCAAATCTCATGTAGACAAGTTGGAAATGATCTCTAAAAATATGATAAGGAATATAGAAACCAGATCTATAACAGCCGTGCCCTAGGAAGCTCAGATTCCTCCCACAAGTGGGTCGCTCCTCTAGAAAACAGCTGGAAATGTATGCCAAAAATCAGCCACAACACTTCTTCAAACCCTAGCTAAGATACCACAAATCTGCACTTTAGGGTCTTCAAACATTGCTAGAAATTCAGAATTGTCCTTGAAACTCAATGGAAACCCTTGAATAGAGCTTCCTCTCACAAAGGATGAAGAGTTTTCGTTCTTCAACCTTGGCAATAGAGGGTTTTCGTCCTCTAATGCAACCACATCAAAGGGTTTTCGTCCTTCAATGTCAAATTGGAAAGCAATCAGCTCTACCAAATTTCAGATATGAAAATATGCCAAAAATGATGATCCTCTCCCATGTGTGGCGACCTCCTTTTATAATTGCAATTGGCAAATGAGCCCACACAAGGATCCAATCAACTTGCTCCACTTGGTTACTTTATTTAATATTTTTATCCCCTTGCTTTATTTCCCTATATGGGTCGCATTTTCTCCTTAGGGGGAAATAAAAATAAAGTGACCTTTTATTTTATTACTTTATCACTAATAAATAATTAAAGTGCTTATAAAATATTATTATGCACTAAAATTACTTTATTAGGATAAATGTTTCCCTTATTTTCTACCTCCTTAACCATTAGGAAACAAAGAATGGGTTAAGGGTCTTCGATCTATTACTTTCAAGAAGGGAATATTACAACCCTCCCCCAAATTGCTTGCTCTCAAGCAATTGCAACTCATATGCCCAATTGCCATGTGCAAGAGCTAAAACATGTTGTAGTGCTCCAAGAGTCTAGATCCCGTGTTTGTCAAATGAGAGAGCTCTTGCCAAAGTATGTAGCCCTCATAATGCCCACAATTGCGAACTTGGATCAATGGGCCCACATGCTCCATATTATAAACTGTATTCTTCATTTTACCATTCTTTTTACATGTTTCTCATGAGGAAAACAAATCTGAAATGATTTAATATGCAACAATAAATATGACATGTTACCAATCCTTTCATACCTTGAAGTGTCATCAATATCTTCATTTCCTTTTGCCTTCATGATATCTTGGCTTTGTTGTACCAAATTCGAAGGCTGAACATACGTCATTATATAACAGCTATAATAAAAAAGAGGTTGTATTTCTTACCATACAATGCATAGCCAATATAATCTTCCCTCTTTTGAAGGATCTTTCCCTACTCTTGGCTGTCACAACTTGAGGAGTACCATTCCTCATACCTTGTAGAATAACTTCTTTGTCTTGTCTTGTGAATTTCAACTCCATAGTTTGATAATTTTGAGTGAATTCACCCAAAGATTGCAGCCATTGTACACCAAGGACTACATTTGTTTCACCAATGCCAATAACATAAAAATCATCTCTTACCTTATGTCTTCCTAGAGTGAGCTCAAGTTGTGGAATCTTCTTTGTGCATGAAAGTGAATATCCATCTGCTACTTGTCACATTGAAGCCTTGGAAATCTTCCATCTTCAATCCCATCCTTGTAACCAAGCTTTCATCAATGAAGTTATGTGTAGCTCCACTATCTATCAACATAGTGATCCTTTGCCCATGAAGGTCTCCTCTAACTCGGAATGCATAGTAACTAGGTGGTACAAATAAGGTAGCAAGTGTGGCACCTGTGAGAACCACTTCCTCTTCCTTTGCTTGTTCTTCAATTTCTTTCGGATCAACACTCTCTCCATCATCTTCCTCATCTGAAACTACCTCAATGTAATGGATTGACCCTTTGCCAAGGCAACGATGGTTGGGTGTCCATGGGTTCCTGCAGTTGAAGCATAAATTTTTCCTTCTTAACTCATTTTTACCTCTATTAGCTTGTTGTTTTTCAGCCACTCTTTTGGATCATATTTCTCTTGAATTGACTTACCTTGCTGTCCACTAGTTGTCCCATGCTCGCCATTCTAAGTTGTCCTTGGCTGTCCAAATGAGTTTGTTTGCTGCCCCAAAAGTGCTGTCCTTTGCTGTCCAAAAGGCAGATTTTTGCTTTTTGGAACTGAAGTTTCAAGATCCAAAGACTTCTTGATAGCTCCTTGTAGAGAGGGAGGACTGAAGGCTTTGACTAGGCCTCTAAGTGGTTCTGCTAGTCCCTCAATGAACAACAACACAAGTCTTCTTTCACTTACATTTGATACCATCACTGCAAGTCTCTGAAACTCAGAAATATATTTGTCCAATGATCCCTCTTGCTTGAGTTGAGCCAACTCCCTGAAATGGATCTCTGGATCTATTCTATCAAACCTTTGTTAGACATTGATTGAATTCTTCAATGGTTGTGATAGAACCATGCCCTTGTGTGATCAATCCATGGTACCACCATTCATGTGCAACTCCTTCCAAGTGCAAGGTTGCAAATTTGAGGGCTTCTTCCTCATACATGGGATTCAATGACAAGTATGTATCTAACTTTTGTAGCCAAGCCCTAGTTGAACACTTATTTGAACCATCATAAGAAGGAAGAGTTACCTTACCCAACCTTTGTTGTATGTCTCTTCTTGGCTGCTCTTGTTGAACTCTTCTATTCTTTCTTGTGCCTTTATTATTCTTCACTTGGCAATAATCCCTGAAAGACAACATGTCTCTCACTTTGAAACTGAGGGCTGCATATTCTTCACCCCATGCCTCTATATCTTCAATGTCACTTGGTGGATCTAACTCAATTGGTTGTTCCTCTTTTTGAAGGAACTTGGCCCTAATATTTGAGGTGGTGGCTTGATGAAGGTCTTTGCTGGTCCAGATGAGCTTCCTTCACCATTGTTGGTTGCTCCTTGATTTGCTGATGTATTATGCCATGTAGAGCCTTAGCCAAGTCCATGATTGAGCCTGTCAATGCATCACACATTTCCCTTTGAGATTCCCTCAACACATGTTGCATTTCTCTTTGGCTTTCCCTTTGAGATTCTCTCATAGCCTTCTATGCAACTCTCTTTGACTCCTTGTAATCACTTCTTGCATGAAACTTAGCTCATCTGTAGGAGGAGCTCTCTGATCTTGCTCATCCATTGTTCCTTTCCTTGGAGTTAGATTTCTTCTTTGATAAACTTGAGGTGTTTTTCTGTGTGCATTCAGATATGATCTCTTCCATAGGATGACAAGGAAAACCGCTCTGATACCACTATAATGTCCCTAATGGGATAATTTCTAACCCCAAGAGGAATTCCTGTAAATCTGATTTATAACAGCAAATTGATATAGAATATTTGATAAAAATGCATATCCAAATTTTATTCTAGAAAATGCGACTTTCCTTAGAGATGGATGACACTCAAAACTGATCTAAACTGGATCAAATAATTACAAAAAATAACCAACATTCATCATAGATACATAAATGCCAAAAATATAAATATTTTTATCCCGGAAGAGTTGTAATTTAATCAAAGTTTGCAGAAAATCAACTTGCAAACATGAATGGAAAAGAAGCTTCTGAGGTCCAAATCTCATATAGACAAGCTGAAAATGATCTCTAAACATATGATAAGAAATATAGAAACTAGATCTATAACAACCATGCCTTAGGAAGCTTAGATTTCTCCCACAAGTGAGTCACTCCTCTAGAAAACAACTGGAAATGTATGCCAAAAATCAGCCACAACACTTCTTCTTCAAACCCTAGTTGAGATACCACAAATCTGCACTTTAGGGTCTCTTCAAACATTGCTGGAAATTTGAAATTGTCTTTGAAACTCAATGGAAACCCTTGAATAGAGCTTCCTCTCACAAAGGATGAAGAGTTTTCGTTCTTCAACCTTGGCAATAGAGAGTTTTTGTCCTCTAATGCAACCACATCCAAGGGTATTCATCTAGGTGGATATCTACTCACTTGTGGCAACATCATAAGCATTCTTGGAGAGGGCTCTTCAAGCATTGCTCCACTATTCAACTTCTTAATCCACTCTCTACTCCTACCTTTTGATGCTCCTTTACTAGTTGAGCTCTCTTTTGGTGGTTGTCTTAGGAGCATCTCACTTGTTATTGATAATGCCTTCTATAGATTGACAACATTCGGAGTTCTTTGTGTCATTTGGTGGGTTTGTTTACCAAGATCATTCTCTAATTGCACTAAGTCTGCAGAGCTATGGAGTGTTTGCTATTTTAGCCTTATCTATTTTCATGCATGTGTGCTCTATTATGAGCAATTTTAACTCTATCTTAGTTGTTTGAATCTGCCATCACTCCCAAAACCATCTTCGACGCTTCTTTGATAGATTGATATTCTTCTTTTCATAAGGAGCTATTATGTTGCCTATAGTGTTAGTTTGTTTGTGTTCAAGTGGTGGATTTTGTCCACTCATATAGATTTTTGCGTCACTTTTCCTAGTTAGTAGTATGGGGATGTGTGTGTTGGTCTTGCTTCTTTGGTGATGGCATCTACTTTTAGAATTTGATAGAATTCAGTTTGGTGAACTCTTTTGCACTTTTGACACCTCTAATAATCTACTTATGTGGAGCTATTTTGGTGAATATAGTGTCGGTTTGTTTCCTTCGATGATCAAGTAGTGGATTCGGACCACTCGTGTAGGATTGAGTTCCTTAGTGACACTTTCTTGATGTGTGTTAGAGCATTGAGTTTTTGCTTATTCGTACACTTTGCAACATGTGTTTGCTCTCTATGTTTTGGCAAGGTTTATTGGTGTTTTGAGAAACCTTTTAGTGACACATTTTACTGGGGGAATCGGGGACACATTTTCCCAATTTTTGATCAATGTTTCTTTTGAGTGAGTCTCGTACAAAGCACCAATTCCTACTTGACTTTGTGGTTACAACGACCTGATATCCATGTATTTTGGTAAGATGGATTAGAAACTACAGGGACAATTGGTATTACACTCGTATATTTGTACATGGGAACATGATCTAGCCTAGTTGCCCACAACCGTCTCTTTTCTCTTCTCGTTTCTCTTTCCCAATTTCCATGCTTAAGGGAGGGTGTTGGTGTTTTCGTGTTCACACTAGGCTGACAGTAGTCTTTTGCTAACCAACTTGGTTTTATCTTGGTTCACACTAACATAAGGGTTAAGCTTAAATTAGGGAGATAGTTGATTTGAGTGATATATGCACATATCATTTTGTTAGTGCATATTTAATTACTCCAATGATTAGTTTTTGTTGTGAAACAAGCTTTCCTATTATTTATATTGAACTCCCTATTGTATTTTTATTAGACGGAATATAAAGAGACTTAGTTTTGTGTGCATTGATTTGCATATTCAACTATGGTAATGGCATATTGAAGAGAGTTTGGTGTGTGAGAAGAATAATTTTCTCCTATGTATACATTTCAGTCTTAGTGTGCTCCTAGTCATCCCATACATGTAGTGCCATGGTTTGCTTTTTTGCCTTTACAAAAGCATGTATTCTCATCTGGTTTGGTGAGAGCAAACTCTGCATTAATGCAATACTGGATGGGCAGATATGCTTTAGTAGAAGGAAAACATAGATTAAGTGGAGGTGTTCATGGGCGTGAATGGTAGCAACGAGGGTGTGCAAGCGATAAGGAGAGATAAAGGAGTAAATGTGGGATGGATAGAAGATAATAAAACCAATAATAAAAAGACAAGAATCATGGGAGGGATGGTGGTAAGTTAGAGAACACTTTGAATAAAGTTAAAGTGGGGATGTGTAGAAAGGGAGTAATTGGGCGGATAGGTGAATGGGAGTAATTAAGGTGAAATAAAAAAGTACCAAGTATGGTATGGTGCGCATAAGAAAAATATTTAGCAATAAAAGAAGAAAATATATAGTTAATGTAGAGATGTTGTTTTCCATACTTTTGAATAAAGTAGGGGAGAATGGTTTTGACTAATTGCAAAAGGGGCAGGTGGGTGTGTTATCCATGCTCAACTAAGTGTGGCGTTGATTGGAGAAAGGCTGCCATGGCTTGTATGATGGGAGGGAGCTCAAGGCTACCTTTGTATATGACCAAGAGATCGTTATTTTTTTGCATGTGCTCATTCTAGCCACTCCATTTTTATTGCGCTTTTGGTGTTGGATACTGAACCCCTGATTTTCTGTATGAAGTTAAATATTATCTTGACTATGTTACGATTATTACTTGCTCGAGTTGGTTGTTCTATTTGAAGGAGATGAAGAACCACTTTTGAATCCCTTTCAATTTGTAGTTTATTGATGCCGCGTGTGTTGGCTAGTTGCAAACATGTATATAAAGACAATTTTGCAAAATTGTTGGCGTGAATGCCTTATATGGTGAGAGTAGCTAATAAAATATGTGCTCATTGAGTCTTGGAGGATTCAGGTGAGCTACGATTTGCAGCTCTATTGAAATTTACTTTATACCATCTCTCGGGCGTGGGGTCCAACTTTGTTTAGGAGTGATTTGAAAGTGGAGCTAGCTTTAATGAAAAGGAATATTTAATATTTTTGTAATACAAAAATCACACATATTACCAACAGAAAATATCATCGTTATTCTTTCAACAAGATGAGGTTGTTTGTACAATTTTGAGTTTGGGTTTGTTGACATATTTAAGTGATTTGTTGGCCTTCATCATCAAAGATTTTGGCATATTATGTCTTCCCTTTTGAACCAAAAAAAGAAGGCAGGAGTTGTTAGATGGATGTGCTTGATGCCAGGCACGTCTGATCAGAGATAATTCCATTTGAAAATTGAGTTTTTAGGGCAAAATAATCAAATTTGAAAATATTGAACTTGTTGGCCATGTGGTACCAGATTTTCTGAGAAAATTGACATGAGAAGAATAGAGTGGGATTGTTTCTGCAACTTGCATACGATTGAGACATATCTGGTCTTATCCATCCCTATTTGGGAATGTTATTTATGGTGAGAAGACCATTCTGTTAGGATAAACATGCAACAAAGAAATTGGCGGAAAATAATGAGTAATAGCAAGATAATCACCTTTGATAATGCCTTGGCTTCATCCTTCTGCTACAAAATTTGCCTATCATATTGCTGCTCTTTGATAATGCTGCCTTCGACCTTGTGCTACAAATTTTTCCGCCTAAATTGCCACTTTGATACCACTTGTCATGATATTTTTAATAAACTCAAATAACAATAGAAGATTCACTTGAATGTGAAAAAATAATAACAGATCCAAAGATATTGGCGCACCATTGATGAATAAAGTGATATGGCTGAATTAGATATATGGGCTACTTCGAGGTGCAGCTTCCAAAATGCGAAACGATAATGAAACGAAATAGAGAGTTCAATTTATGATCATTTATAAGAGCTCATCTTTATCAATTTACATAATTTGTTAGGGGCAACCCTACAATCCTAATTAGGTCGTCCTAAAGAAATATCTAGAACTAACAAATTAAAAGATAAAGTCCATGTGTGCCATAATTCGGCCATGCCATAACCTTAATATACTTGTGAAGATAGAATATTAGGGGTGTAACATGCCCTCTCCCTTCAGAAAAGTGTTTCCCTCAACACTTAATAATTTTGGATGCTTTTGCATGAATTGCTCGTCTTACCATGTTGCACCTTCCACTTGATAAAAATTCTGGTATGGTTTGGGTGCACATTTGCTTCACTCTCTTCTCAATGTCTGCCTCTGGTTTTATGATGAACTTCCCTTCTTCATCAACTTTTGTAATTTTGACTAGAATGGAAGCTTGTTTCCAATGACTTCAAATAGGAACATGAAATATAGGATGTGTTTTTGAAGGAGGAAGCTCCCATTTTAAGTCACACTAACAACTTGTTGGAGAATTTTGTAAGGTGGAAGCTTGATTATTAATTCACATTACCTACTTGTTGGAGAACTTTGTAAGGACCATGAAATTTTGAAGCTCAATTGTTTTTGTTGCTTGATTACATTTGTTTGTGAGGTTGCAATCAAAGAAATACCCAGTCACTTTCAAAATCGTCACTTCGATGTTGATCGAATGTTGTTTCATCTTCTTTTGAATGATAACAACATTTTCCTCGAGGATTTGGACGATTTCTTCTTGGTGATGAATATGATCTTCCACCTTACATGTTTTGGGATGAACATGAAAGTGAGTAGTAGTAGATGATGGGGGATAGAGATAAAGGGCCTCAAATGGAGTCATCTTTGTTGAAATATCAAATGATATACCACCATTCTCAAGCGTCACAAGCCATTTGGACCACTATGATTGCTTTTTATAAAGTAAAGAAACAAAGGTATCTATGGATGAACATTTAAGTAGGAAGTGGTAGATGGAGGGGGACAACTATAAAAGGGCCTCCTTATATGCTTTCCTTTAACCATGAATAGAGATCCCTTTTCAACCAAGTTGTCAACGATGCACAATGTGAGCATATTTGCAATCAAATCTTCTCGTAGTAAGCCATTAGACCCAAGAATCCCCTCATGTTTTTAGGTGTTGGCCACTTTGTTCTTTGCAACAATCTTCTTAGGGTCTACCTTCATACCAAGAGACACCACATGCCTTAAGTAGTCCATTACTTCCACTGTAAAGGCACATTTGGAATTTTCGGCATATATTTATGCTGCAAATGTTCTTTCAATGTTTTATTGTACATCTGGATGCCATTAAGAAAACCAACACAAACTTAATTAGCAATGGACAAAAATTCAATGCACGAGGATTTGAAAAGTAGATGGAGTTTTAGTGAGGCCAAATGACATAGCTAAGAATTCATAATGACCCTCGTGTTAGGATTGCGAGGTTTATGTACATCTTCCTCCCTTACCTAGATTTGATGATACCTTGACTACGGGTCTAGTTTAGTAAAGGAAACAATACCATTTAACTCATCCAATAATTCATCAATAACTTGAGCGGGACATTATCTTTAAGGGTGAGCTTGTTGAGATCTATGTAATTTGGGCACATTCTCCATGATTCATTCTTTTTGATCATGACCGTAAGAGAAGACTAGCCACTTTGGCTTGGATGAATAATATTTGCATCATGCATTTCTTTGACCAAAATATTTTTAATATCCCCTTTTGGGATATTATTTAAATATGCAATTTAATTAACCAAATCGACTCTAGAAGGATTAAACCCTCCTAGCTCGACCTCAAATAACCCAATGTCAGCACTAATACAACCCAAATGGGGTTGGAGTAGGCCAAAGTAGTGGGTTAGATGGGAGAACTAGTTAGGAAATTAATCTTTTCCAAATCTGAAATTTATTGCAGCAATTAATTAATTAAAATGCACCAGAACAGCTGAAAACTTCAAAATTTTATATCTCACTCAAAACTCAATATTTTTCCACCAAATAAAATGCAGAATATTCTATAAATCAAGGCCTTTCCAATGAGCTATAAATCTGAATTTTCTGATCACTGTAACCACCTCAAAACAAACCCCAAAATCTGAAAACCAGTTGCTAGGGTTAGAATAATTTGCATAAATTGTGATCAGCTCTTTCTATGCTTCCAAAATCCTCAAAATAACAGCCCACACTTGGAAAAATAAGCCAACACAGATCAGATTATAAATATAGCTTATTCACTCTTAAAACATGCCAAAATATGACCCCAATCAAGTCGCCATATCTGAAATAAATGCAGCAATAATCAGCAACTCATAAACACTATTAAACCCTTCCAATATCACTTAAAATGGAGCCACAATATGCCACTACAGATCAGATTGAATAACTACTTCAAAAGACATCCAAACATGCCAAAATAATCACCCATGAAAGTCGCTATGGCTGGAATATTTGCAGCATTAACAACAGATCACAAAACACTCTTCAACTCTCCGAAGAACATCAAAACATGCAAATTTCCTTCTCAAATAAATGCACCAATCATAGAATGAATATATCATGCAACATTCACTCAATGAAAGCTTGGAAGGTCTCACACTCTCCACAATAATGGTGGTGTTGAAGAACACCTTTGTTTGAGATCTCAATGGGCATACATCCCTTCTTCAAGCATGAAGAAATTTTAATAAAATCAGCAACATGCCCCCAAGGGGTTGCCACATCTCCTTATATAGCTTTGGCATTTCAAATTTCCAAGTTTCCCTCCTTTCTATGGCGCATTTCCTCATGTAGAAGGGTCACTTTTAATATGGGTCTCTTTTCCTGAAAAGTCACACTCCAATTAAAACATTAATTTCCCCTTTTTAATATTTTAAATAAAACATAAGAGGAGAATTAATTATTTAATTGAAAAATAAAGGGAGTAGTGACATTTTCCCAATTTAAATCCTTTAATCCATGGGAAGGGTGGATTAAAGGTCTCCAATATTTTAATTTAATTAATGTCCCAAAAAGGGACATTACAAAATTCAATTTCAGTCTTTTGTTCATAGGGATAGCAATACATGTTGTGCAAAGACTACTCAAATCGATCCATTGCATGTTAGACTAGAGGTAGACCCTTTGTTCTTGAAATCCAAGCGATAATGTTGAATAATCCCTGAAGCCCTTGTTGAATTGAAGGCTCTACTTTTTGTACCTCCAATGAATGCAATTGTGCCACCATATCATAAGATCCCTTTTTGAGCAACTTCTCCAACACGTGGGAAGTGATTATTTGGCTTTGGAGGTGATTGCATCCTGACAGGTTTCTACCTTTGTCCATTTGAAGTAAAATCCATGAAAGTTCACGAGATATTGACCCAATTGTTTCAGCCTGGCACTCCAAATGCCACGTGTGTTCCTCGAGGGGACGGAAAACATTTTTAGTTAAGTTGATAGTCTGATATAGTGAGTTCGATGTGATATCATTTACCCCCAAAAAGAGTTGTTCCTTGGCCATCATGACCAAAAAGTTAAAAACTGGAAACACAAAGCAATTGAATTCATTTGCAAACATTTTGTCAATGAAGCTACGTGTACTATATGTATGTACTCGTGGTTGACAACACATGCAATTCACATGGCAAAGAATCCAGTCTTTCACAACCGAACCAAGCATATCAACACAAAATTCCACTTGATTCGGCATTATGTGAAAGATGGTAGTGTAAAATTACTACATTGCCCTATTGTAGAGCAACCAACGGACATCTTGGCAAAAGCGCTTGGAAGATTTTTTTGAAAAGTTCAAAGCCATGCTTGGTCTCACAACAAAGAAACTGTTAGGCAAGTTTCTCTCTCTCCATTTGAGGGTTAAACTTGTGTGAATTTCCAAGTAGCCACATTATTTTCCCTATGCCCAAGGCTTTCTTCATAGCATCCATAACTATACTGAGGCTTAAGTACTCAAAGGTCATGCTTAACTCAATCACTAAGCCCATAGAGTTGAAGAGTTGAAGTTCTTTGATAGTCACCAAATTATCATCTGTAAGGACAATCTCATATGTTGTGCATTCAATTTTGCTAGTGATCTTGTTTGCCTTAGATGTGTTAATTGTTTAAAGAAATCTCCATTCGGTGCGTGCTCATAGTGAGAAGATAACTTATTAGCAAAGGTCTTCCGATTCAGAAATTGTCCATTCTTCTCCTTCCTAATCTGTTGATGCCATTGAAAGTGTTTAGCTTCCGAATGGAATGGATCCATGTCAACCCTTGCGTAACATGGTAAATTAAGAAGTTGAAAAAACTTTTCCATGATGCTTAGCCAAGCAGGTCACATTTGTCCCATCAAACTTATGTGACTCAACTTTGGGCAGAGTTGAATCTTTGCCCTTGAGAAAATGTTGCATTCCTTGATTCATCAAGTTATCATTGTATCCTCCATGGATTGTTGGTTGTGTAGTGTTTCTACATATTGGGAAGATCCATGATTTCCGAAATGTTGCAATTTAAACCGTTGATGCTTATTTCCGTTGTCCCTAAAGCTTAAGTAGCCCCTTGTATATTGGGTGGAGGAGTGTTAGCTCCCATATTGAGATAGGGCAAGCCCATGCTTCCTCCCATTGGTGGACAAGTTGGGAAATCCATAGGACTGTTGCTGGTGATGTTGTGGTTATATAAAAGTGTGGTTGACCCAACTGAACTAAATGCTTGTTGGATTTAGGCAAGAAGTCACATTTGTTCCATCAAAGTTGTGCAACTCAACTTTGGGTAGGTTGAATCTTTACCCTTGAGAAAAATGCTGCATTCCTTGATTCATAAGTTATCATTCTATCCTCCATGGATTGTTGGCTGTATAGTGTTGCTACATATTGGGAAGATCCATGATTGCCGAAATGTTGCATTTCAAATAGTTGGTGCTTATTGACATAGTCCGTAAAGCTTGAGTAAACCCTTGCATATTGAGTGGAGGAGTTTTGGTTCCCATGTTGAGATAGCTAAAGCCCATGCGTTCTCCCATAGGTGGACAAGTTGGGAAACCCATAGGATCGCTGATGGTGATGTTGTGGTTATCTAAAGGTGGGGTTGACCCAACTGAACTAAATGCTAGTTGGATTTATGAAAACGAGAGAATCACCAAATTTTTCCAACCCAGTGTTTAGTGATATTGTAAATGGTGTAAGAACCTTATTGTGGATAAAATGTACCATCCCTTGACATCTAGTGGGATTTTGTTTAATGATTGATGGTAGTGTGCAATAGTCTGGATGCTCCCCACTAATTGTTATGATGCTCTGTGAAATTTATTTATTTCTTTTCCTTGAGTCAACTCATATCAGATCTCCCAAATTCTTCACGGGTTTTTTTTTTTACCCAACAACCAAACATTATATTATGAAAAACACTTTTTTTTACCCAACAATAGAACATTATATTATGAAAAACACAAAATTACATATTCGGCTGTGCCAAGCCTGAAAGCTATTGGTCCAAGCTTGAGCATCATACAACAAAAAAGCAGAAGAAATAATCATGACAGAGAATCAAGATTAAGAATATATCTGATATCCTCCTGAAGCTTGTTGGACCACCATGGAGGGGGCATGCCATAACACAACAGGTCCTTGTTGTCCAGAGCCCAGTTAGCCAGTCCATCAACAACTTTGTTCCTTTCACGAGGAATGTGATTGAATTGGACCTCTTGAAATTTTCCCCTTAGTTGTTTTATCTTCCACACCTCTTTGGCAATACGCCAATTGGGAGAAGAGTCCAGTCTGTTATCAGAAAGCAGGTGAATAATGATTTGGGAATCCGACTCAACTTGGATTTTATGCCATCCAATTTTCAAGGCCTCCTGCATGCCTTTATAGATAGCTTTAACCTTAGCAAGATTGTTAGTACTCGATCCAAGATTCTCAACAGAAAATAATTGGACCCCCCAGTCAACATCCCTACCAATACCTCCCATAGCAGCTTTCCCAAGATTTCCTCTGGAAGCCCCATCCATATTCAACTTACCATAACCTGGAGGATTAGTCCAATGGCCGTCCCTTAGAGCTTTCTTCTTATTTGGCAACCTAGGGCAAGAAACATCCTTAGGATCAATGTTAAGCTGATTACAAATATTTTCCCACTCAGGGGACAGATCTTGAGGCAAAGATATCTTATGTTTCAGGCTTTCTGCTATGTTGATTTTGGTCTTCTCCCAAACAAAAGAGCTATCTTCACAGTTTGAAAGATATTAAAAACCACATTTTTGCTAGGATTCAATAAAAGCAGAATTGCATCAAATTTAATTGCTTTCCCATAGTCGAACAACATTGTAGACTATGCAGCAGATAAAAATGGTACAAAAAAACTGACAGAAAGATAATCACCTTTGATCATGCCCTGCTTTCATCCTTGTGCCACATAATTCACCTCAGATCATTTCTCTTCGATAATGCCATTGATCCATGCGCAGCCTGACTCGCAACAGCTTGCAGCAGCGCATGCATGGCTCCTTGCTTCTCTTGGAAGTCTTGTGCTCCTTAGTGTTGTGGCATCACGCAGCATGCATTACAGACCTGCGGCATCTCGCAGCATTGGTGCAATGCCTTGTAGAATACCTGGTGATTCTCACTTGCCTCATAGCTTACCCAACACTTTGTGCCATTCATGAAGTCCTGTGGCACCTTGGTGCATTGCTTTGCACAGTCCCATGCATGCCGTATTCCCACTTTAAAGTTCTTACAACTTCTGTAGTTGCTGCTACCATACCGCAACACTTGTTTCTGCACTCTTGCACTTCACTTCGCAGCACTCATAATATTTGCAGTTTTGCGCCAACCCACTTCACAGTATTCACATCTTTTGCAATACTGCACACCACGTCACAGCCTTTGCAGCTCAACGCAGCACCTTGCAGCACGCCAACACACTTGTGCCTTTCCTTTTTGAATGCCAGATTTTGCTGCAGAGCTGCGCTGGACCTCTACATGGCATTCACTTGGCAACACTTCATTGCCACGCACCACACCAAGTGGCATTCTCACGCCTACGCCATGTTAGATCATTTTTTCAATAGGGCATCCGTTTGATAAGAACTGTTACTTGGCTAGGGAAGATGAAGTGTCTTGCAACCATTATTAGTTGTAACTGCCTTCCTTGTAACTGTACATGTACAAATATGTATATGCTCAACTCTTAGGGTAATGAACAATCGGGTTCTCACTCCCAAAACCAGGTATTAGGAATACTTGCATGCTCAACACAAATTATTATTCTCTCTACTCTGTATTTCATTCTAGTCTATGGAAATCAATAATGAAGCATTCCCCTTTGATCACAAGAACTTGCACTCTTAACCTTATTGAGTGATTTTACACATCTATATTATCCTTATTCTTCCATTGAATAGAAGTTGCATTGCTGAGTATGTCTTCCATATTCGAATGTTGATAGATTAATCTATTTTGTCTCTTCTACGCATATTCTAAAATTTGCAACTTATCTCTATGTTCAACATTGGTACTCACACAAATGGTTTGGGCACCCCGTGCGTATCATTGGTATCAGAGCATGGCTATTTCTTATGCCTGTAAACACATAAGCTCAACAAGAGAAATGACAACATGCCAACTCTGTTTTAAGAAGAAAAGTTGTAGCAAGAGCAAGATGGCTGACACCTGGAAGCAATTTGAAGTAGCTTCAGACGTCCAAAAGCTCATTAAGGACACACTAGAAGATCAATGCACCAAACTCTATGGTCATTTCTATGAGTTGATGTTTCAACTCAATCCAATGAGCACAACCTCTTCTTGTAGCCTTCTTACATGTAGTTTCAACGTCGGACCCCTTTCAAGGTCCAAGTTAGGACTTTGCTAGCACTTTGTAGAAGGATTTCTACATCAAACACTATGAGGATGAGTACACGAAGCTACATGAGTTTTGTCGGTGTAAGGAGCACTCGGTGGAAGACTATTACACCAAGTTCCATGACTATGTTGTGTACTTGTGTGAAGACCTCATGGAGCAACATAAGGTGTTGAAGTACATCAACACAATTTTAACCTTTTATTTGTGCAAATAGGTAGTTCTCGATTGCCTACTCTCTAGGGAGAGCATATTGCAACGTTGCTGAGATTGAGGCCAAGGCAAAGATGAAGCAACATTTTCTCTCTTCATCTAGCATCATGCATAAGAACATTCCCATACACATCGCATCCCCTTCACAGAAATAGAAAGCACATCGTAAGGGAGAGCAATCTAAGAAGGCCATATAACCGTGAAAGGCTCCTACGCCTACCAATGCAAACAAAGGCAAGAAGAAACAAAGTCACAAGTGGTGTCACTGACATCACTTGCACACCCATGATGATTCTGAGTGCGGCACACAACAATCACTACTTGTGCAATCTAGATTAAGTCTCGCAGCCACATACAACATTGATCCAAATAGATCTTCTTTGAGCACCAACGTCATCATCACCAATGCTTTGGAGGGGTGCTAGTGTCTCTTCCACACAAAGTTTTGGGTTAAAGGACCACCCCTCCATGCCATCGTTAACAATGGGAGTCAAAAGAACATCATTTTTCAAGATGTGGCTCAATGCTTTGGACTTCTTACTTCCATATATTCTTTTGGGGCCCACTCACTTGGATGGCTCTAGTCTAAAAGAGATATATAGATCCATCAATAATCCATTGTGAAAGTATAAAGTCAAGCCAATGGAGGATAATGTCACTTGTGACATCACAACTCTTGAGGTCTGAGACATACAACTGGGAAGACCATATTTGCATGACCACAATACTACATATTGGGCCAAGCCGCAAAGATGGACTGTTCATGTCAAAGCCCAGTTCTTCACCCACTTTGAGTCATCTCCAATGACCAAAATCACTTTGGTCTTTGCCAAACAATGCTGCAAATTCATCTTGCATACGTAAAAGTTTGTGGTACTCATGGTTTGTCCCAAGACACTTGCACGGGAGGAGAGAAAGAAAGCGTTGGCAACACGCACCCCACATTCATTGTTGTGGCAGCAACAACTCAACAAATTTTCTGAAGTAAAATCACAAAATCTTTGCAGAATTGAATGGCTTTCCAATGCATTGTGCAATAAAGCACCACATCTATTTGGTTTTTACCTCTTCCAAACAACCCTTTGTACCGCATATCAATTTGGGAGAATGATGAAGTTTTTGTCAAACACAAGAGCTCTAGATCAAGGAAAAATTAGGCCTAGCTCTTTTCCATGTGAGAGTCGATAGTCCCCTCTCGCGAGAAGATGGGACTTAGTGCTATGTCTGAACTATCTCACACTCAAAAATTCACGGTGAAGAATCGATATCCACACCATGGATTGGCGACCTCTTGACCAACTCCAGGTGTTCAATACTTAACCAAGATCAACTTGAAGTCCATTTACCACCGAGGCTCAATTCCATCTTGAAGGTGTCCGGAAAACAAATTTCAAGACATGGGAGGGATTATGTACAAACGATTGGTTATGCCTTTTGGCTTGACAAACACACCATCACCATTCATGTGCACGATGGATGACATACTTGATTGTTTCCCAACTCCATCATTGTGTACTTTGATGACATCATCTTCTAGAACAAGACTTGGGAGGAGCACTGTTGCACATCTTGCACGTCACTAGATTACGAAGCACAAGTTGCAAACCAACTTAGCCAAGTGTATGTTTCATGTTGAGAACATGTGATGCCTAGGCTACATCATTGATTGCATCGATATTCATGTAGACCATGGAAGATCAATGTGATCCAAGATTGTCCTACCCCCACAATCTCATTGAGTTAAGGATTTTCCTAGGCTTGCCAAATTTTGCCATAGGTTTGTTCTTGGATTCTCTCACATCACATGGCCTCTCAAATGCAGCTAATGCGGCGAAAATACCTTTAGTTGGACACTTGCACAACAACGTGCTTTTGAGATTCTCAAACAATAGCTTTGTCAACAACACACTTTTCTTGCAATATCCGACATTGCACACTTCTAACTTCACACCGATGCATTTTGATTTGACTATGCACTTGATGCGGTACTCATGTAATATGATTGTAAGCCTATTTATGTAGTTAATTTATTTTTCTACGGTTTGTTCATTGTAACCATAATAGCCGCAAGTGTGCCAATTTTTTTTGCTTGTTTCTCAACTTCTCATAAACAATTAATCCGCCTAGAAAATGAAGGTGGAAAACCGCCTTGAATTTGAAGATCTTTGGCCTGTTGTTGAGGGAACCTTTATTGAACTTGCTAATAATGTTGACCAATAGTGAAATTTTGACAAGGCAAGCCAAAAGGCAAAATTGATCATAATGTTTGGTGTATCGATGAACTCCATCCTCATATCCATGATTCACTAATGCTAAAGATGCATGCAATAAGCTCGGCATGGTAAATGAGGCAATAATCTGAATAAGATTTTGCACTTACATAGTCAATTGCATTGTCTCAAAATGAAGGCTAAAGAGAAAACTAAAGCTTTTCTTTGTTGGGTTTCTAAATTCCGGGCTCTGCCACAAGCGTTAGGAAAAAGGTGACGGATGACTCTCTCGCACCCATTGAATTGAGAACACTACCCTTCACATCTGAGGTTTTGTGACATCTTTGAATGTCTCCGAGTTAGAAAATCACCTTTGAGCAAGTGGTCAACATGTTACAAATGAAGAAGAATTCATGCACGACGAAGACATTGAGGCGGACCATGCATTGATAGATCGAGAAAAGAAAGGAGCGCACGAGGCCTATCAATCATCCTCCCAAGCAACAACAACATTACCAAAACCATTCACTTTCCTGAAGGGTGCTTTATGTCCCTTGGGATATGATAATATAATATATATGGGTTGATGGAGATGCCGACATGTGGCACACATCCCCTTGATAAGAACCTTACATATAATAAATCAGTAAATTACATAAGATAACAAAACACAAGAGATATGGGGGGCTAAGATGCCCTAATATGCAATATATTCAGAATAATACCCTTAAGGTAGGGCAACACCATACAATGCTCCTTAAGGAAGGAGTAACTCCACAATCTCCCAAGATGGGAATCCACTTCGAGGGGGACACCTCCAATATACCTCTACCAAGTAGAAGACTCAAATCATACATCCATGACCTCCTCATAATGATACTCACATCCTTTAAATAGGATGGGTAACACCTAATCCCAATGTAGGCCGACTCATTACCCAATATAATTAATTCCTATGTGAGCCCATATAACTAAGGGGATGTGTGCCACATGTCGGCATCTCCATCAACCCATATACATTATAATATTATATCCCATGTGAACCCATACATATAACTAAGGGGATGTGTGCCACATGTCGGCATCTCCATCAACCCATATATATTATATTATCATATCCCAAGGTACATAAAGAAAGGGTTGTCTCGTATGTGGAAAGAATGGGCATGAACTTATAGACAGTTGGTTCAATGCATTCACTAATAGTTTATGGTGCCATAAGATGTTGACACCTCAACAATCACCACAAGGAAGGAAGAGGAAACCCACGATACTGCGTGTAACTAGAAGAATAGGCCTTTCACACGTCAACAACTTGGCAATATTACGAAAGATGTTATTCCTTTGAATGAGGATTATATCTATTATGCTATGCTACATAAACAAATGAGGAGATTCCTTATCAAATTTTTGTTTGGTACATAGAATTTGGTGTCACAAGGCACATGATTAGACAAAAGATTGATTCACCTCTTTGAACTATTCATCGTTATCGCGACCAAGACTATTTGGGTTATGATACATCATACAACATTCAAGGCTTAGGAGATGTTTTCTTGCCATTTGGCACATTCATGTAAAATTACAAAAGTTTTTTATGCTCCAAGTTTAACAAAGAACTTACTTTCAGTCAACCAATTGTTAAATCACAATCTTGAGGCTGAATTTGATCCAAAAGATGGAGAAGATGAGTCTCATTCGGACATATCCATAAGCTCAAAGATTTTTGTATGTGCTTCTAGAGTTGGCAAAATGTTTTGACTTGATGTTGTTCACAAAGACAGAATGACTTTAGCAGATCAGGATATTGACTCTGTAAATTTATGGCATCGGAGATATGGCCATCTTAGAATGCAGTACTTGCTTGCACTTTCAACAAGCATAATATGATGAGAGGCCTTCCCTCATTTAAGAAGACCATTGACACGTGCTCTAGTTGTTTAGCTGGAAAACAACATAGAGCTCTTTTTGGTTCTAGTACATATTGAGCAATAGGTCCATCAAATATGTTGCATATAGCGATTGGTGCACACCCATGACCCTAGCATTGGTGGATTGAAATATTTTCAGCTATTTCTTGATGATAAATCACAAAAGATGTGGGAATGCTCCTTGAAGTCCAAGGATCAAACTTTTAAAGTTTTCAAGGACTAAGCTCACGTGGAATGACAATATGGTCGCCACATTCATGTCCTCCTCTCAGGTGGAGGGAGAGTACACCATCAATGAGTTCTTTGCATTTCTTAACGCATAGGGCACTCATCGACAACCGTCTGCTCATATGTAAAAACAAAATGGTATTGTTAAGGAATTGGTGCATAGTATGTTAGAGGATTCAAATTGGGATCGTCCATATTGGGTGGATGTTGTTCGTGTAGCAGTTTATTGGCCGAATCTTGCACCTACCAAAGATCTCAACGATATCACTCTACAAAAAGCATGGTTTGGGTATAAGCCTTTTATTTCCCATCTTGGTGTGTTTGGTTATAAAGCACATATGCATGTTTGAAAGAAGAGGAAAATTTTAGACAAGAAATTTTGCAATATAATTTTTATAGTATAGTGAAGAGTCGAAGACTTACCGACTCATAGACCATGACACCAAGAAGCTTTACATCAGCATAAATGTAGTATTCGATGAGAAGGATGAGTCCAATTCACCTTTCACACTATCACATGTTCTAGACATTGTACTTGTGTCCACTTCTAATGATGATGAAGACGGAGTTGTTGATATTGGCATAGATGATGATCACAATGATGTCTGAGATGGTCAATCGGGTCCTCCAACTCTTGACACTAAGAAGCTTTACATCAACAAAGTTGTATTTAATGGGAAGGGATGATCAATTTTGCAATGTAATTTTTTTAGTATAGTGAAGAGTTGAAGACCTATGACTTATGGACCATGACACCAAGAAGCTTTACATCAGCATAAATGTAGTATTTGATGAGAAGGGCGAGTCCAATTCACCTTTCACATCATCACATGTTCCGGACATTATTCTTGTGTTCCCTTTTAATGACGATGAAGACGGTGTTGTTGATATTGACATAGATGATGATCATAATGATGGTGAAGATGCTCAATCGGGTCTTCAAACTCTTGACACCAAGAAGCTTTACATCAACAAAGTTGTAGTATTCAATGGGAAGGTTAAATCCAATTCACCTTCCAAACCATCACATGTTCTAGACATTGTTATTCTGTTTCCTTTTGATGATGATGAAGACGGTGTTATTGATAATGGCATTGATGATGAGAACGATGATGGTGATGATGGTCAACTAGGTCCTCTAGCTCCAACATCCACAAGTACTACTCAATGGATATCCAAGTTCTATACCACTATTATATAAAATGAAAAATTAGATGGAATCCTATACGCCCATCTCGGGCCAAAAAAGTCCTATCATGGTTCGTGATAAGGTGAAGTTAGCCCTCACGAGCACATTTGTAGAATCTTATGAGCCTCCAACGGTTTGAGAAGCTAAAAAAGCAAAACCTTGGAAAGAAGTTATGGATGTTGAGTATCAGTGATGATAAAGAACAATACATGGCAGCTTATTGATCTTTTGATTGGGAAGAAGCTTATTGGTTATAAGTGGAGTCCGAAAGACCAAATACGAGGCAAATGAAAGTATTGACAAGTACAAGGTAAGACTTGCAATAAAGAGGTACACACGAAAGGAAGGCATTGACTTTGAAGAGACTTTTTCTCCCACGACCAAGATAATGACTATGAAAATGGTCTTTGCAATGACTGCTCAATTTGGATGCGAGGTCCGTCAAATGGACGTAAAGAGTGATTTTGTAAATGAAGATCTAAAAGAGAAGGTCTATATGACCTCACCAAAAGGTTTTGTTACACTTGGTCAAGAACAAAAGGTGTGTAGACTCATCAATTCTCTCTATGGTCTCAAGCAAATCCCGAAGCTTAGTACATTGAAATAGATGACCATCTCGTGCAACATGGATTCCATCGAAGTCCATATGATCCAAACCTCCACCTTATGGAGCGGGGGGTTGCGATTCTCATTATATATATTGACGATCTAGTCATCACTAGCACTTTAGTGAAGATGGTTGATGCTACAAAGAATGATCTTAAGCAAGCATTCGACTATGACTGCTCTTGAACTTGTGCAGTACTGTTGTGGCTTGGAGGTATGGAAAACAAGCCACCGCTTCTTCGTGTCTCAAATAAAGTACACCAAGACTATGCTCGATGAATTTCGAATGTTGGACTTTAAATCTATTGCAACACCCATGGAGAAAACACATTAGTTGTCATGTTCGATCCATCTACGTAGGTAAATGGTACTCTCTATCATTTGCTGATTGGAAATCTTATTTACTTAACCTAAACCTAGCCAAATATCAGCTATTTTGCTAACTATCTTTTACGGTTCATGCTGGAACGAAAGATGAGTCATTGGAAGGTAACAAAGCGAGGATTTGAGGTATGTTTGTGGTACTATAGAACATGAAATGGAATACAAGAAGAGGGATCAAATCTTCTTGACTGGTTACACGGACAAAACCATGTAGGATTTATTGACGACAAAAAATCCACTTCTAGATTTGTATTCTTTCTAGGTTTTTGTCTGATTTCAAGGGGAACTAAGAAACAAAGTGTTGTTTTTCGATCTTCCATTGACGCAAAATATTGTGTAGCAGGAGGAGCTGAATGCAAAGTGATATGGCTACGTTACATACTTGTAGGACTAGGAGTGCCACAAATACAACCGACGATCTTGTATTGCAAAAATCAAGGTGTACTATGATTTGTTCGCAATCCAATTTTCTGTGAGTGCACGAAACACATCGAGGAACAATGCCATTTCATACGCGAGCATGTTCAACAATAGAATATTGAGCTCTAGTTTTGGCTCACTCAAGATTACTTCGCAAACATTTTCACCAAATCACTTTCATTTGAGAAGTTTGAGGCATTTCAAAATTCTCTTTTGCACTCTTAGGACTATATGAAGGGGTGGGTGGGGAGGAGGGAATGGTAGAATAATTAAAAATATCATAGTTTAGATGAATAAATCTATTGTCACTATTGTCATTGATTTTGTGAAGTTACAAACAACACAGAAATGAGATTTATTTGCGTTGTTAATAGTTGTAATGATCCTAAATTATTTAGAGTTTAGCATCCATAGCAAAAATATGTTGGAGATCAAGGTAGATTTAATAGCCTAATCTAGGGGTTATATAGGCTTTTAAGTTGCATAAAAATCTTAATGTATGGAGTGAATCTAAGCTCCACAATTATAATATTGAGCTCAGATAAATGAGAAGACACTTGTTTTAGCTTGTGATGGGGAATGTGGTGAATCAGTGATCTAATATCTTAAATGCTCATTTAGGCAAGGGGAAACATTGGCACATACTATGCTTCATACAAATTAAAATACCATTAACCAGCTATATTTGAAGCATAGTCTTCTATATGGTAAGTTTTTGTGAATTATAAACAATGATTGTAGCATATAAGGTGGCAGTTTTCAGCTTAAAAAGTATATGAAATGGTGCTTTGGGATATGCAATGGTTCCTACCAATTTAAATGTTTTGGGTAATGGAATTGGTTTTATCAGATTTATGCAATATGTTCTTATTGCAAGCTGATCGGTATTTATAATAATGATGTCCATAGAGTTTGGTTATTGTTAGAAGGCATAAGGGCTAAAGAATTTGTTACCAGGGAGGAGGTACTGGAGCAGAGTAGGGTTAGGAACTTAGAAATATTTTGGAAAGTACGTTAATACAAAGATATAGAATATTGTTTTGCTGGATTGACTGAGGCAAAATAGCATATTAGGATATTATGCATTGTCCTATGCGGGACAGAGACAGCTCCATATGACTGTATACTTGGATTTGGCTTTTCTTCTTTGACTAGATTAGTCTTTCACACCTGAAACATTGAGAAAGTGTTGCAGTGATTTTTAATATCACTTAGCATGTTATTGGGGTTGCATTTCGTAGTGTCAAACTAAGCAGCTGTATTTAAGCCTGCTTTTCCTAGATTGTATCCCTGGGGTAATTTTGAAACCAATCTTATGTTTTGTTACACTAATTGGTAAAATGTAGCTCCTTGTGACCAAAATAGGCTTTGTGAAGATTTACTGTAATTTCAAGTCTTGCTGAATTGAATTGATGGATGCTGCTGGTGTGCAGATTATGGAGGATTTGGAATTCATAAGCCATATACGAAGTGTATTTGGAACACTTCAAAATATTCCTGGAGTTTTTTTGTTTGACTCTCTACAAGAACCTTTAAATGGGAAGATTAAAGGCTCCATTTTACCGACATTGTCAATAAAACCAACATCAGCTGGTAATCCACACCAACTGCAGATAAGTACTTCAAACTCTTTTCAGGATCACCTTAACACCTCAATGTTGAAATCTCCAAAGCTGGATGTTCTTAATAAATCTTTCAGGCCTTGTATTATAAGTGAAAAAAACAAGAAGATTGCTATACCTCCTCTAGCCTCTTCTCAAAGCATAGATAGTTCCTCAATGGAAGTATCAAGTCAGGACTCTCAGTTTCAGCACAACCATGAGAACATAAACAGCTTTGCTTGTACTGTTACCCTTGGGCCTGGAACTAAAATGGGAGAAACAGGGATCTTACCAACAGAAACAATAAGTCCTTGCCGAGGAATGATAGGAAGAGACAAGTCATTAGCTGACAATCAGCATGCATTATTCACTGGTTTGGGTATTGGAAACAACAACCCTGGATTTATGGAGCAACATTTGCAGACGGAAATAGGTTCGCAAGGACATTTGCAGATGCCTTGCATTTCTACTGCAGTGCAGTATCAGTCTAATAACAACATGCTAGCAGCTGTGCATGAAACATCTAACTTCAACTCTAATATTGATCAAGTTTATTCAAAAATTAATAAGGAACTATCTGAAGTTACTGATAAAGAACTGCTCGGAGAAGCATTGTTTGCAGTGGGAAGCTCTACTGTAGATGTCTTACAACAGGAAAATATGCTACCACCTGCTTCAGAACTTCAATATGCTGCTGGTCAGTCTGAATCTTCCGCATCATTGAGGGAAATTCTATATGCTAACCAGTCAACTGGGGTAAACACGAGTTCTTCACCTAAGGTAGATGTGAATTTAGATATTGTTTATAGGTATCCTATGATATATTCAGGCTGCATTCAAACTTGCACTTTTGATCCTGTGAAACCTTTCTGGAGTTTTACTACAGGTCATCTTGGTGTGGAGCCACCAGACTTGTTGAATGGTGGTCTCTTAATGTCTGAACCAGTTAGAATAGAACAGCAACCTTGGGTTCAAGAAAGTAGTCAGGAATGCGTGGCTGGCTTCTTTGAGGATGATACAGTTGAAAAATTGGACAGTGCAGAAGGAAGCTCAAAAGATTTTGAAATTGGCACTCAAAATCTTCATGCTGTTAGATATGATCATGGTGGACCTGGTGAGGACGCACTCAATAATTGTAACAATGTTTTAACGTCACTGATTAGTGACCAATACAATGTAACAGATGGAGTTACAAATCCTTCTAGAACTGAGAAGAGATTTCAAGCATTGGGATCGGCCTTAAAAAGGAAATAGATATGGATGCATGTGATGAAAGTTTGTTGTTGAAAAGGAAAAAATCAAAATTACATTGTTTTCCTCAATTATATGGAATTTCATCCGGTTCAACTTGGGAAAGTTTGTGTGATTCTGTGCATACAGATATGGAGGGAGATCTTTTATATGAAACAAACTCTGAGCATCTTTTAGATGCTGTAGCTGGTAATTTATATACAAGAACAAACCATGGTGCAGATGACAATGCATCCAGTAAAACTACATTGTCTGGATTAATTTCTGTGACTCCTCGGTATAGCCTATCAGTCAGGACTGATACATGCTCAGCAGGGCAAGTGCGTGGGTTGGAGCAACCAGAATCTACATTTGCTGGCTATTTCCAGTGTAAAGTAGATAAAGAAAAAGTGCAAAACTTGAGTTGTAACTTTGATAATGCTCACTCTGCGAGCCAAGGCCACGTAATTGTAGAAAACTTGATAAATGATTCCCCTCCAATTACACATTTGAATTCATGGATTGTTGATGGCGGATTTCAAAAAGTGAGAACTCAGCAATTGGACATGCAAAAACGTCAGCCACTATGCTCAAAATCAATAGGAAGAGGTCTAGGTCTGGTGAAAATGGCAGGGCAAGGCCAAAGGATAGACAGCAGATTCAAGATCGTGTGAATGAATTGCGGGAGATAATACCAAATGGAAATAAGGTATAAAACATCCTCTGTTGTAATCTGATATTGTTTTTGCTTGCATAGGATTTCTGTCGAAAAATTCAGTCCCTGAAACTGTTTGCTACTAACTAACTTTTTCCTGTGATAACACAGTGCAGCATTGATTCCTTATTGGAGCGCACCATTAAGCACATGATCTTTTTGCAAAATGTCACCACACATGCTGAAAATTTAAAGCAGAGCTGCAAGAAAAAGGTTGAAATTTGGCTATTTCAATTGAACTTGGTTTAAGTCTGTTCCTTGGCTGGCTAGTTACTGCAGATTTTATTAGAAGTAATGATGATTGAATCATTATCTGATAGACTTATTTTCATTCTCACAGTATGCATTTACTAGTCTTCTAACAGCAGGTCTTCTCTAATATACTGGCATCTATATCCTGGGAAAAATCAGTCTTATAGGATGTAGTTTTGAGCTTTTAATTGATCTGGGATTTCACTTGTTAGTCCAAGGTGGGAAACATCAGTTTATTATTGGTTTCAGAAACTCTGAGATGTTTATGTACGTTTCTTCCAACAGAAAGCCGAGGAACCCAATTTTGTGATTAAGAGATATTAATATATTAGATTCTTTTGTATGAAACCATCCTGGATAAGTATCATGTAGCATCCTGCTATAAACATATATGGGAAGGAATGGAAGTGGATTTGTTGATGTTTTAAGAGCAAATATACCCAACTGCTTTCAGTTTTTGAGGCTGCTTGTCTGTGACAAAAGTCCACTTGTCAGTTAGAAACAAATTTGTGAGGTGGTTGTCTGAAAGTTGCTCTTCACTCTGCCACAGATATATTGTCATATAAAGGAAGGTCGGGTCAAGTTCAAGATGGACGGCGAGGAGGAAGGTAATTTTGAGAGCGACCACACCACCTATAGAGATCTGATCTCTATGGAAGGGGAGGAAGGGGTGGGTTGTGGACCTGTCAGGTCTTGCTCAAGGCTGCTTGGGGCGCCAAGTCATGGGAAAGAGGAGCTATTGAAGGGACTCTGCGCCATGATTCCAAATCAATCAAGAAAGCAAGCATCTTCAGGAATAGAGATTGATAAATATCCGAGTGGAAAAAGGGAGATTCGCAATTGGAGTAGAAATGGATCAAGCGAAATTTACAGATCGGTTGCACCAAAAGCATTCTCGACCATGAATCGGCGAGAGATTTTAGTAGTGCTCACCATGCTCTATTCCCATTTGGAGGGCAGTTCTCATGACGGCCCCGTATCTATCCACCTACCCATATAGATAACTAGTGTAGAGTGGTAACAATCCGATCAGATGGATAAATCTCAAATGCATATATTCTTATACATACTTGATACAACCAATCTCATCTCTCGATCACTCGTATCTATCTAATACGAACAAATGTCACTTGACCAACAACTATATAGATTCATTTGTAATGTCCCCTTTTCCTGCACCAAAGGCCTAAGGGTCAAGCGAGTCCAAGCCGTGGTCATATCCAAGGGGCGGGGGACGCTGGGGGCTACTAAGAAGGGGCCGCATGGTACTAATATTCATGTTTGGCATTTGGGGGTCACTTTTGGACCATGGCGACTAAAAGGGGAAAAGTAACTTAAGTCACTTTATTTTATTGGCCCCTCCATAGAAAGAAATGCGTATTGGGTCTGTTGGGGCTCTTTTGCCTCAGGGAAGTATATAAGGAGCTGGGGGAGAAAGGAAAGGGACTTTTGACATACATTTTATTGACCCCTTCACGTGCGCTGTTGCTTTGTTGCGCATCTACAACTTGTGGAGTCAAATCCCACAGGGACCCTAGCTTCGGTGGTGAGAGACCCGTCCCTAGCTAGCAGGCATTCTTCGGTAGTGAGAGATCTACCCTAGTCTGTCATTTTGGAGCCGCTTTCAGGGCTGTGTGGCAGAGACATTATCAGAGGTTTAAGAGGAAGGATTTCGAGGGTTTTGGGGGCATTTGAGGAAGACAATTAGAGGGGCTCCAAATCAGATTCACGGCAGCCATTTGGGCTGGGCGTGGCAACACGTTGAAGGCGCCTCCATCATTTTCCCAACCCCATTCCAAGCGAGGCACTTGCAGCCTTTATTTGGGGGTTTTCCAGTCGACCGTTTCCAGATCTGAAGGTGGAACTATTATTGCCGACATCTGTTAATGTTATTTCCAAAGACCCTTATTATTGCTCTTGTATTTAGAGGGTTACGAACCTCTGAAGTTTTCCAGCCACCTAGGGCATTCTGTAATTTTTTTGGCAGCAATATATTATTCCAAAAAGTCCAAAAATGTTTTCCTAGTGTTTATTATTATTGTTGCAAGCTTCCCTCAAAATTTCATGCACTGTGGGCAAATATTTTGTGAGATATCAATTTAATACCATTCGTTGTCCTAGCTGGTCATTTTCAGTAAAAATCAGTATTTTACTTTGCTGCAACTTTCAATATTTTGTGCATTTTTAAGTGGTATCCCATTAGGGATATTTCAGTGGTATCGAGTTGTTCCTCCAACTTGTGTTGGTTAAATATGGCAGTTTGGAAAGATCTCAAAGGGGGTTTTATGAAGGAAATGTTCACCAACATGGTGAAATAGCAGGAAGCCACTAACCTTTATTTGAGTCAGCTCACTCAGAATGTGAATCAAAGCAGACCTAGGGACAATAAGGAACATGGTGAGAACAGTGATAAAGGGCGACCAATAGAGGTGTTTGATGAGGATTCTTGTTGGAGGAAATATCAATCTTTGAGTAAGGGTTTCAGAGATAATATGCCATTTCCAGATTATTGCATAATGAAGATTGGTAGAAACCCAAGCAAGATCATCATATGTCGGTACCTGAGTTACAAAGGAACTCACTTGAAGAAGAAGAAACTTCTAGAGAAAAAGGTATGATTTCCATTGAGAAAAATAATCGCATTAGTGAAACTTTGCTTGTTGGAGAAATTATTCCAGCTCAGGAGAAGGAATTTGTATATGCAAGCAAAGAGGATGTAATGGAAACTCTAAAACGGTGTGAGGAATGGAATAGCGGAGCTAGAGCTGCTAGATTGATAGCCGCCCAAGCAAGACAACACCAACAAGAGTTCAAGGAAAAGATGTGGGCAAATGATGCAAGGAAGCCTACACCCACGAAAGAAGACTCTATGGAGTAGCTGGCACATGAGGAGGAGCCTCACATGGACACTTGTGTAAAATTGCAGCCTGTTGTAATTTCCAAACCAACAACTTTTGATCAACTTTCAGATACTTTCAACAGGCACTCAGGCAACAATGTTGGGGGCAGCTCAACATATGTCTATCTTGAACACATGGAGGACATTGATGGCATTGAAAGGTATGAACAAACATGGTTGGTTGGTTGCAAAACTGAAAAAGATATTTCAATCCAAAAGGTACCTATCAATCCTCCAAAGAATAAGTCATTATCATATGGGATGGATTTACCAAGCAGTAATGAGCATAAAATTGTGAAAGGTGTTGATTCTTGTTCCACTTATTCTCCATCTAAAATCATGAATCACAATAGGGATGGTGCTGTTTTGGAGGTTTCTAAAGCAGCGATAGAAGGTGAACCTTGTGATAATCTTCTTTATGAGGAGATACAAGAGAAGCAAAGATGGTAGACCTTACATGATACAAGGGCTCAGGGGCATTATAAGCTATGGGATCCTGGTAATATGTGGCAGTTATCCAAAACTATCAATTCTGATGTAGAAAACTTTGTGACTGATTTCATAAGCCAAAGAAGGAATTCAAATGTGTCTTTTGGGATTACAAGTGTTGGCAAACATGATTTCTTCAATGGATTCTCTGGTGCAAGAAGGGAGAGTACCTCTCAAGGTAGTAGCATTGGTTTTATGATTGCTAAAAAGGGTAAGAGAATATTTTTAATCATCCTCAGCCTGCTGGACTGTGTATAACAGCAGTCATAAGGAGAAGAGAAAATAACAATATGGGACAATAGGGTCAAAGAGGCGAGAGTGGACATTCAGGGCAGCGGCCTCCCCATCCTTCTGCCAGGCCTTTGGGGCTTCACGAACCTTATTTCTTGAAGGATCTAGAAGTTTCACAGGTACCTGTAGATATTTTGGGTGAGGAGTCTTTTTGGGAGAGTAGCAAGAGTGGACATTCAAGCGCGGCCTCCCCATTCTTCTCTCTAGGCCTTTGAGGCTTCACGAACCTTCTTTCTTGAAGGATCCGGAAGTTTCATAGAATCTACAACAACCTCGTAGATATTTTGGGTGAGGAACCAGATCTGGAGTGAGGGATTTCGTAACAACATGCCATTCCAAGAATATTGCAGAATGAAGATTGGCAGTTGACCCAAGAGAGATCATCAGAAACAGGTACCAGAGTTACAGAGGAGATTGGGATAGATCTCCATTCCACACTTCGATGGTTCTAAGAAGTGTATTGCACCGTCTTGGGTCCAAAAGCTAAAGACATACTCCGACTTGAATCCTATGCGCGAGGAAGATGCAATTAAGTTTGCAAGCTCGCATCTTGAGGGAGATGCTCATGATTGGTGGCATCATGGGCTGATTACACAGGGACACATACACATTATGACTCATGCAGAGTTCGCGCAGAGGTCAAGGCAGATTTGATAGGAGGGACCCTGACAGGTATTTCAGGGAGTGGACTCATTTGAGACAAACCAGTCCTTGGATTAGTACATCGCAGATTTTCAGAGATTATCAGTCATGGTACCTGATGTCACGGAGAGGAGGTTGATTTCGCTATTCATAGCAGGTTTGACTAATGCTTTCGTTGGATTTGTGAAGGCATTTGAACCTTCTTCCTTGCACGGGCTGTTAGGAAAGCTCGGGACTTGGAGTTATCCACTCCAAAGCCGATGGCTCCACCTTGCGTTTAGCAAAGGGAACCTCCATCTGGATCAGACGAACATCAGCAGAGGGAGCCTCCACTAAGGCGGGAGGTGGTTAAAAAGCCAATCATTTCCCGAGAACACAGAGATGAGTTGAGGCGAAAGAAACTATGTTTCGATTGCCACACACCTTGGATTCCAGGATATGATTGCAGAGGTAGAGGGAAGGCTCAATTCATTGAAGTCTTCGAGGAGAGCAAGGGTGACAGAGGTGAGGAGTTAGAGACTCGCAAGATGGATGATGGAGATGGGGTTGCGTTGGATAGTGTTGATGTGGGGCAGGAGGAGAAGACTTTTCCTTGGGAGATTATAGCCACATTGCCTAGTACTCTGATGTACAAGGCATTTAGGATTAGAGGAGTTATGTAGGGTCAGCGTGTTGGGGTACTCATTGATAGCGGGGCAACCCACAACTGTATTGATGCCTCATTGGTTGAGAGGCGAGGACTACAGACAGAGGATTTTGAGGGCCTCAACGGGGTTGTAGCCAATGGAGAGTCTTTGAGGTGCACACGGTGGGTTCCCCAAGTGAGCATCACGATGGGTAACTATATAGTTACCAATGATTTCCACATTGTTGGAATGGGAGTGACCAACATAGCACTGGGAGTGCAGTGGCTTCACTCTCTTGGTGAGTTTCAGACTAACTTTCAGATGATAGGGCTGAAGTTTAAGTCTCGAGGAAGGAATGTGATTTTGAGGGGAGTATCTGCAGGAGCACCAAGGATGGTTATAGCTGAGGGGATGGAGAGGACGATCCGGCATGGTGAGGAGTTTTATTATTGCGGATCGATGTGGAGTATGACGGATGTAGGTGTGGCCAACAATGTTGCACATGAGACTGTTACTGAGATTGGGATTACAGGTTCAGATCATCCGAGCTTATCATTATGTTGGTTATCTGAAGTTTCGGTAGACTGGAGACCTCATTTGTTTGTTGAGTACTCCAAGAACCGACACACTGGTGAGATTCTGGATGGTCACATACAGGATGACAACTACAGATTTGAGGATGAGATGATCTTCTATCAGGGAAGATTGAGCCTTGTGATAGATTCATGGTTGAGGATGGAGATATTGCAACATGTGCATTGTCCTTCTGTGACTTGGGCATTTGAGCTGCGATGAGACCTATAGGTTCATGTCAGAGAGGTTCATATGGCACAGGTTGAGGGAGGATATCCCCAACTTTATACAGGCATATATGGTTTGTCACTGTGACAAGTCAAAGCCTGCGGGTTCATCATTTTTTGAATCGACATTGGAAAACACTCCTATGCTTTTGCTTCGCTTCTATGCAGGTGAGCACCTCATCCACGTGTTAATCATTGGAGAGACGAAAGTGACGCATGGTTATTCAGTAGGTTCACATTCAACGCAGGAGGTAGACTATATGGAGCTGATATTGTCTTGGTTGATCTGTCCTGGAGTGTTGGGACTTTTCCTCCACGGAACACATCGAGATACAGTAAGAGGAGTTTGGCTCTCACACGAGTGTAGGTCAGGTAGGAGAGTTAGCACCATTTGTGCATAAACAGGTTGTTTCACAGGCTGATACAAGGGATTCTACAAGATTCAGAGTGGACTTTCATACCCAAGAGTTGGTTGGAGAGGCCGTGAGTGATCCCGTGATGACAGACCTTGCATTGGTAGGGATTGGACCGATTGGAAATTTCGGTGTGGGCACCAGTGGAGAGACGGTTTGGGTATCATTCTATTTCACGGTTTCGTGGTTACCTCGGATTACACGGATCCTTGGTGGACGACAGGGTGAGGTGGAGAAACTTACGGCGCGGTATTCAGCTGCTGCAGTAGGACAGGTTAATGCTTGGGGTCAAGCATTTCTCGGGAAGGGAGGATTGTAATGTCCCCTTTTCTGCGCCAAAGGCCTAAGGGTCAAGCGAGTCCAAGCCGTGGTCATATCCAAGGGGCGGGGACGTTGGGGGCTACTGAGAAGGGGCTGCATGGTACTAATATTCATGTTTGGCATTTGGTGGTCACTTTTGGACCATGGCAACTAAAAGGGGAAAAGTAACTTAAGCCACTTTATTTTATTGGCCCCTCCATCGAAAGAAATGCGTATTGGGTCTGTTGGGGCTCTTTTGCTTCGGGGAAGTATATAAGGAGCTGGGGGAGAAAGGAAAGGGACTTTTGACATACATTTTATCGACCTCTTAACGTGTAGTCTGCTGTTGCTTGCGCATCTACGCTTTGTGGAGTCAAATCCCACAGGACCCTAGCTTCAGGTGGTGAGAGACCCGTCCCAGCTAGCTAGCAGGCATTCTTCGTTAGTGAGAGATCTACCCTAGTCTGTCATCTTGGAGCCGCTTTCAGGTGTGGCAGAGACATTATCAGAGGTTTAAGAGGAAGGATTTCGAGGGTTTTGGGGGCATTTAAGGAAGACAATCAGAGGGGCTCTAGATCAGATTCACAGAGCCATCTGGGCTAGGCGTGGCAGCACGTTGAAGGCGCCTCCATCATTTTCCCAACCCCATTCCAAGCGAGGCAACTTGTAGCCTATATTTGGGGTTTTCCAGTCAATCGCCGTTTCTAGATCTCGAAGGTGGAACTATTATTGCCGACATCTGTTAATGTTATTTCCAAAGACCCTTATTATTGCTCTTGTATTTAGATGTTACGAACCTATGATGTTTACCAGCCTCCTAGGGCATTCTGTAATTTTGTTGGCAGCAATATATTATTCCAAAAAGTCCAAAAATGTTTTCCTAGTGTTTATTATTATTGTTGCAAGCTTCCTCAAAATTTCATGCACTTTGTGGGCAAATATTTTGTGAGATATCAATTTAATACCATTCTTTGTCCTAGCTGGTCATTTTCAGTAAAAAATCAGTATTTTACTTTGCTGCAACTTTCAATATTTTGTGCATTTTTAAGTGGTATCCCCTTAGGGATATTTCATCATCCTCCCCCACCTATAGAGAGTAGGTAGGCCCATACCCCCACCCCATATATAGAGCAGAGAGGCTAGCGGGGGAATTGTTTGAACTTGAACACCCATACCCATATCTATATAGGCACACTCTAGTAAAGAACAGGCCTATCTATATCTATAGTTGGGCATTACATACATAATATGATTGATTGATTCGAGATACCTTATGATACAACATTACCACATTGTGTTCCTATGACAAATTATAGAATTAACGATAATGACACATTTCCTCACGATACAATATATAATCCACCACATCGTGCTTCCAATAGTCAACCTTTCAAGTGCATGAACAAAGCCTCGTCCTATGCGCCTACCTCGCCCATCCCATATATTAATTGACTAGGCCCTATGGCACGGATCCGGGGCGTTTCTATCTATAATACATATGTAATATGACCGACTTGGATCTGGATCATTCGGTCAATGCATCCATACTCTCAGATCAGTTAGAGTTCAATGCGACGTGATCTAAGATCTATATATTATATATGTAATACAAATGTCGAGATGGATAGCACAAAAGCTGGACACCCCATCTTGGAATTTCTTACCTATAGATCTCTATGAGCCATATATAGAAAAGATAGGGCAGACTGCCAGTCCAACTGATCATCTCATAATATCAGGCCTAGCCTCAAAAACTTAATTGCTTGGCTCGTGGATATGAGTTTCTTAGCTATATAGGCCCGAACTATCGGGTAGAACCATGAATTTATTTATTGCTGCGCATGGCTGCAAAACTGAACCATACATTTTTAGGGCAAAACGATCTCAAAATGAATCATTTTTCTCTTGACGACTGGAAAACTGACCACATTGTATTTAGGGAAGGGATGATCAATTCATCCCTCATAACTCTTGTGGATATGATTGTAACACTGAGCTATCCATTTTTAGGGCAGAATGATCAATGAATTGATCAAAAGCCGCACATGACTGCCATATATATAGTCCTGACACCAATGGCCTAGCCCCATCTAATATAGAGGGTGGGAGGACCATCCCTATACATTTATGGATTGATGGCCTAGAAATCTGTGTTTAGATCATATGACTGTAAAATTGACCCCCATCTCATAGAATCTGATTTCCCCATCAATTCATTCTTCAAAAGTTTAGATCATAAAAACTGTAAAACCAGACCCTTTGCTTGGGGAGGGCATAACCAATAATGAATTGATACCTATAAATAGATACGGGTTTAAATCATGACTGTGAATACTAAAACTGATCCATCTCAATAAATTTCCCTCTCTAGAGAGGGGGAATGGAGTGATTGATGATTTGATCAAAATATCTTCCATTGTGTTATATATAGGGCTGGCCTTCCATATATATATAGGCCCAACCCCAATGGCAGAACGAGCAATGAATTGATGCCTATAGAGAGATATGGCCCTTCCTCGACCCCCTCCCCTCTCTTGATAACAAATGAGGCCTATAGTCCATAGGCTAACCAGACCCCTGCCCCCATATCTATTCTCTATTCTCGGTCAGAGCCGAATCGGGATGGCCCAAACAGATAAGATATTCTATAGATTGGGGCACCCTATTACTGTATAGAGAAATAGGAGAGGCACCCTGTATAGATCTGGCTGACCCTATTAGATATCTAGACTGGAGAGCGAGGCCCCAACTATATAGATCAGATGCAGAGCATAGGCCCTTGGCTTCCTGTACGGTGTATATAGATAAGGGCATGAATCTCTAATCTATATCGAAGCTGCAGTTGACGAACATATCTGTAATAGTAATGGGTTAGTCTACAACATCAATATCATATATAGTGGGAGCTATATATATGGCTCAGCCTCCCGAATAGAGCAGAGCATATAGATTGAGTCTGTATATGATGCAATCATATCAACTTACCATTCATACGCATGACAAGCTCAAATATGATCATGACACTTTCCAACTTGATTTCAAAATCTGAAGAAACAAAAGCAACATGTCCAATGTGATGATCTCGAGATCTTTGGTTGATGTTTCTAACCAATGGCACATGTTTTGTGTTCTTTCTAGTCAAACTTCGCCTTGACACCTAATGAAAAATAACATTTAAGAGTAAGCAAACCAAATATCTTCTTCTTAACAAATTACACTGCCACCTTTAGTCATAGGATGCTTGGATAACTGCTACAAGGTCCTGATTTACTTCTTCAACATATTCTTTCAAAATCTTGTCATGCATATGCTATCACCATTCACTAAACTCTTGACAACCACACTCCGTATTAGCTCTCTACACCTTATACTATGCTACTAAACTGCCTTATATAAGTCTTGGCTCCACTTATACTAGATCCTTTGAATACTTGATGGTAGGAGTTTTCACTCACATTGCTTAATACTAATAGCCCTTTTCCTAGATTACGAGACTCCACCATTTATACCTCGCAAGACTTTAAAACCCTGTCAATAGTTACTTCAACTGGATGTTTTTGTCAATCACCTGATTCTATGATAAACCTTTCTGTGCTGCTCTCTTAACAAGGTATTATCTGAGTAATTTCTTGACTATCTTTAATTCTTTCTCATTGAAAACTCCTTTCCACCTTTCTAAACACACATGGAGCTTTTCCTATGCTTGTTTATTGACACAATGTCACCTATCAGGTTTAGGACAAAAGCTGTCAATTTTCCTTATTTAAGACTGGTGTAGGATACTACACTTTAACACTTTCAAATGAGGTCCTTTATGATTACACTCATTCTCTAATCTCTCTGCATGTTTTCTACTTTTAGCACCCTTAGGTTTCAAAGATTTATAAAGGTATTGGCACTCAGCATTCCTGACTGAGTTGTCTTGGACTATAAGGCCTTCTAGCCCTGAATTTCCACGTTTTGACTGATAAAAATCAATACACGTCTGGAATTTTTAGATACCCATTTGGCCAAATAAGATGTTAGTGAAGGCTCTCGGAGTTTCTCTTAAGAAAAAATGCATAGTTTCACTATGATGGTACTCCAATTAGGTCTAAATTAGGCCTGAAACAACACTGTCATGAATATCTCCGTCCGTACAACATGAAATGACATGAAACCAATTAAATGTGTTCGAGTATCTTCATCAGTCCTTGTATACCAAATTTGAACAAATTCCATTGGCTAAAACATGAATTATAGGCAATTTTCTATCTAAACCCTAGATCAGGGTTTTACCAGCCCGAGAAGAGGAAAAACTCAATATCTTGAACAAATTTGCACTTTAAGACCTAAAATTGACTTCTACAGCTCTGTATAAACATTCTCTACCTTTTTCTTTTGGTTCCACAAGGTGATCATGCACAGATTCTTCCCAACAATAAGCTTTGCATTAGAAATGTGGTTCAGAACTTTGTTTTTAACCATTTATCAGTCAAAGCCCATTTACAAGAATCAATTGAGATTGGAGAACTATCAAAACATGACTTACACATTATTTGTAGCCTGAGCATCCATAAAATCATCAAAAGATAATTTATTCTCTATATTACAACTTGCAATCCCTCAAAAGTCTGGTTTCCTCCTAGAACCAGGAAGCTCCTTTATTCCTTCATTGAAAGCTTACATGAAACTTACATGCCTTTGTTCTAATAGCTCTATTCTCTCCTTCCTCACGTAGAGGTGATGCATATCTACTTACAACAAAATCATTCTATATTTGACACTCTTTACCACAACTTTCTCAACCTCCTATGACAAGGTAAAAGCATGCTATTTTGAGCTTCTTCAAATGTTTATCTTGATTTGAACGTGTCTTAGACTTGTTCTAGGTGACTTTAGGATGGAATTACATTTATCATAAATATTAGGATCTTGAGGATCCTTTATACATCACCAAAACCTACCAACATGACCTTACAACTCTTTTGCATAACATTATGATCTCTAAGATCACAATTGGACTCTTCCACTCTCTTATGAAAATTCAAATATTTAAATTCCTCATTTTGGTGGGAAACCAAATATGAGGCCCTAGAAACCAAATTAAACACCCTACTCACTTGTAAACCTTCTAATAGACTCAAATGGATTTTCTTATCTAAACATGACCATTTCAATGTATAATGGAGCAAGACATGGCTCCTTATTGCTTACAATATGACTCATTAGGCTTATTAGACAAATATATACAAAATTGATCCTTCTTAGTTGATGCTCCTACATTAGTATAGATAGGGGACACCATCTATAGTAATCTCCAAGGGGCCCCTATCTCTACATGGGAGATTCTTGGTGTGAACAAATATCTATATAGGGCAGATATCTATATACGGGCAGTCACACACCATTGATGGTTGTGAATTATGTGGTAGTCAAGGTCTATCAAACATCTTCATATTGTATGGTGCTTAGGGTGTACTCATCAATCTCCACCGTGATATGCAAAGGTACATACATTAACAAGCAAACTAATCAAATCATACAAATGTTAGATGTAGAATGAAGCCGTCAAATGGTATATGCTTTCCTCTTGGGCAGCTCCATTCTTTTGGGTTTTAGTTCTACGTCCTAGGATAAGGTTCAAGAGGCTTTATGTTAGGGTTCGTCATGGCCTATGTCATAGGATTCACTGAATTTCAAATTTTTTTGAAACTTGGTGATTTTAAACAAAACAAATAAAAAGTGCTGAAATTCGGCCAAAAAAATTGTTTTTTAGTTCTTACACGTTGCCATGCACGGAAGCCCTCCAGGGTGTACCTAGATAGCAAACACTTGACCCAACGGGGACACCAAGTGAGGCCTACCAAGAGAGGTGGCTAGCCCGTAAAAAAAATTGTATCTTGTGTTGGGTAGGTTTAGGGTTTTTATTTTTTATACAAAGAGGTTTAAATTTCTGCTATTTTCACAGCACTTAGAAGCTTCTATAAAAATCAGCTTCCACCACATAAATTTTAATGTTTTCTATTTAATATATTTTTTTATGTTTTCTAATTTTAATTTTAAATGTTTTTATATTTTTCTATTATTTGAACTTAATGGTGATTTTTTTTTAAACTTTATCTATTGGGCAAACTTAAACTGAATTTTATCCTCATTGAACTTGAACTCGAAGTTGAACCTTGTGACTTAGGTCATGCCTAGTAAAAGCTCAAGTAAATAGGTAAGGAACAAATGTTAACCAACATGCGTAATTTACATCGCATAGTTCCTAAATCCAGACATGAATCCATATAAAATTGATCTAATGATTATTTCACTTGAAGCCAACCTTTGAAAACGATTCTCAAGGTAAACAAGTCATCATTTCAAACACGATTCAGAACCTGCATTCTATAATGACAAAGAATAAACACGTACAGAAGTAGTAGTACTTGTAAACGTGGTCATATTACCTCAAAGTTTTGTGATTCGATTCCATGTGTTGCATTGATTTTGCTGGGTAGTTGATGTAAGTTGCCAGCAACATAGGAACTTTTGAGGTTTCTGTAATGATACTATTGCCTTTTTAACATCTTAAGAATCAGAAACTTGAGGAAAATTTGTGTGGTCTAGAATAGAGAGAAATGGACAGCATTCCTAATGGTCAGACATGATTTCAAAATTCTCCGCCTCTAGGGTGGATTCATACATGCTTTCTATTGATTTGATGGTAAGTTAGACAATCTTGTCTCCTGTTGGAAACTGCAACAGTTTTGAGTCTTTGGACAGCTCTTACTGCAGCATAGGATCCCATTAAATGTTGTGAACTTGTGAACTCATATTCTTCAGCATTACCTGTGCGATCTTGGGCAGTTCTTATTTTTTATTTATGTGATTATTAATGAATATCTACTCCAAGCACCCAGACGAGAAGATATCTTCATCTTCTCGTCTGGTGCTTGGAGTAGATATTCATTATTAATCACATAAATCAATATATATATATATATATATATATATATATATATATATATATAAGAGATGATTTCTTTAATTTATGCTTTTTGTTATGAGTTCATCACAAGTTGCTACGATTGTAGCTAAAAATCTCTTTTTCAACCTTTACATTAAACTTTTTCAATTCCACACAAGTAGAAACGAAATAGAAATGGAGTGCAAGACATTCTTTATGATGTTGCTGTTTAGCTTAGAACAGTTAAGAGTTTAATGAGACTAATTCTGAGTTAAAAGAACCTTTTTTGATTCATGAGCAACTATTTCTGACCCAGACGGCAGTTTGGAACAAAATTCTGAAGCAAAAAAACTGAAAAACTAGTGGGTCACCTTGCTGGGGTGTAGCTTTCCGATTGCTACTCGAATGTGTAACCATTATATGCTTTGAAATTTTTGGATCTGCTATTTTAGTCTCTTCATTTCTTGCTAAAAGTGTAGAAATTAATCTGATCTAATACAAAGAATCCATGAAATAGATACACAGACAATAATTGAAATCAACAACTCTATATTATATTTTTATTAATTCACTATTTCAATACACTCCATTATATAGGAGATGTAAAATAACAATCCTTACAACAACATTTGTCTTCATATACAACCATACACCCATATGGTTTCAACCTCTCACCAATATAATAATAAAACAATACTAATTGTTTTATTATTCTAACTTACTAACTTACCAACTTACCACATACTAACCACATTTTACATTTACTATTTACATTTACATAGTAAATGTACTTTCACTAATTTACCATAATAATAATTACACATGTAATTATTATTCACCCATACAAATGGAGCACTAATATATATTTCCTAACATTCCCCCCCTTAGTGCGAACATGGGAAAACCTGCTTTGTACTGCAACGTGCCGCTACGTAGCATGCTCATGATCTGGATGGTTTCAAGGACAATACCAACAACCTCTGGATGGTTTTCCAAGTGGTTAACCAACAACCACACAACAGCAGATGGTTTTGAGGACAATGCAACAACCTCTGGATAGTTTTTCGGATAACTAACAACCACGATATCATGATGATGCAAAGATGCAGTATCAACAACTCTCATCACTATCTCACCTGGGGAATAACATAGGAAATTCTCTTTAAAATTTGTTGCTCATACATACATAGAGAAAAGTCGACATCTTTGAAATGGAACATTGGATCATGTTCCCCCCCTCAATGTGAAATTTCCACTTATTGAAAACAGGATCACTGCAAACTGAGGCACACCACACTGGAAGCACTAAAATCAAACTGCACACACACACATGTCACCAAAGCTGATATGCGGCCCCGTCGTTGGCAACTGACGAGAGGTCGCTGAATGACCTCCAACCTCCGATGCCTCCTGCCTCCGGTAAATTCACTTAGTATAGAAATTCTTCATAATTATAGTCAATTTCATTTGTTATTTGTTCATCTCTAGTTTCCCATTCTACAATTTTGCTTACATCTGTAGGTGCTTTTTCATTTCCATCTACTATCCTCCATAGATTTTTATTCATTAACTGCATCTGAATTTTTACTCTCCATGTATGGAATTTCAACCCATTAAATTTATCTAATGGTGTATCCATTTTGCTGAATCTAAATATCCAAAAAAATTGAATGCAGATTTGAATTACCTCTGATTCTCTGATTTCTTCAAAAACAGTGATCAATGTGTCAGATAGTAAATTCACGTTTCTCCCAAACCGTGAACTGGGTTTTGCTGAAATTTCTCACCGTAGCTTCCCAGTATAATAGATCATTCCACACGCAAAATTTTGGAGAAACCCAGATTGCGAAACAAAAGTTACGAGATCATCTTCGAGACAGATTTAACCTGCTTTGGTACCAAATGTAGAAATTAATCTGATCTAATACAAAGAATCCATGAAATAGCTACACAGACAATAATTGAAATCAACAACTCTATATTATATTTTTATTAATTCACTATTTCAATACACTCCATTATATAGGAGATGTAAAATAACAATCCTTACAACAACATTTGTCTTCATATACAACCATACACCCATATGGTTTCAACCTCTCACCAATATAATAATAAAACAATACTAATTGTTTTATTATTCTAACTTACTAACTTACCAACACCACATACTAACCACATTTTACATTTACTATTTACATGTACATAGTAAATGTACTTTCACTAATTTACCATAATAATAATTACACATGTAATTATTATTCACCCATACAAATGGAGCACTAATATATATTTCCTAACAAAAGTTAAAAAGGAGTACCCAAACGTAAAAAGCGAGTAGTTTTGCATCAAGACATCACTTCCCCGGAGAGATTACTACTCTTGTACAGCTCTTTAATAGCTGAAGAAAGCTTTATTTACATTGCAATATTGTCCCTCTTTCCTTCTATGTACTATTTGCTTCAAGTTTCATTTTTATCATAACACATCAGATGTAGTCATTTAGTGTTCTGTTCACCAGATTTCAACTAGATCCAGATCAATTTCATAATTTCTCAATGTGGTGACACATAAATGAACTTTCTCACGGCCTTAAGTTCGTAATTGTTTACTATGTTTTCTTGCATTTGGTCCCTTCATTGTTATCTCCTTAAAGGAGGAGCTAGTGTAGTGAGCTATATTAAGAAAATTGTTCTTTAGGTATAATTAGCCAATTATTTTTGTCTCTCTACATCATATTTTGGCAAAATCATAATGTTTAACCTTTCTAGAGCCTCATAATGTGAACAACTTTCTGATCTGCCTTGATGCTTATTCATAGTTATCGAGCTTGATGATAATAATTCTAAGTTAGAATGAGTTTTGGTTGGCTCATGACCATCCATTTCTCCTTGTGAAAAACATGGTTTGGGCTAGTCTCACGGCCTTTTGTTCTAATTGATTTACCATGTTTTCTTGCACATGTTTCCTCTTTTGCTATCTTTACTAATGAGCAGCTAGAGTCTTACTATTCTCTCTTTGGTGTCATCATTCCATTACCACCATTTCTCTTTGAGACTTCATTTGGCTAAGCATGTGTGTGTATCAGTCTTTTGTAGACTTTTATGTGCAATCTTGCACAACTAGTTAACCCATCTTGATAGTGATTTGTAGTTGTTTGAATTTGGTCATGCTAATTCTGAGTTAGTGAGAATGTCGGATGATTCATGAGAATTGATTTCTCCATATGGATGACATCCACGTGGACTTGGCAAGTCTTATGGCCTTTTGTTCTTAATGGTTTGCCATGTCTTTTTGCATCTAATTCACTGTTATCTCTAGATTGGAGGAGCTAGACTATAGGAATTTATCATGTTTTCTTGCATGTGTGTCCTCTTTTGCTACTTTGACCAATGAACAACTAGAGTATTGACTATATGTTTCCAATTTTCTTTTGGTGTCATCATTCCATTAGCACCATTTCTCTTTGAGACCTTATTTGGCTAAGCATGTGTGTAATAATCTTCTAATAATCCTCTCAGAGACTTTTACGTGCAAACTTGCACAATCAATTGCCTCTAATGTCCCCAAATGGACATATTTTGCCCTAAATGGATTTTAGGCAATCCCCAACCACCAAAAACAAATTTGTAGAAGATATAGCAATTATTAACAAGGCAGATCTGAATTATGCTAAAAATGCGACTAGGGTTATTAGAGAAACCCAAACAAATCAACATTAAAATTTATATCTATTCACTCCAAACTGATTTCCATATTTTTAACAGCCCATGCATGAATAAAAATAGAGATTTTTGAAGCTAAACTAGGCTGCAATAATTTATGAAAGTCTGCAGATTTGCTGCCCCCGAATGCATAGTTACCTAAGACTCGGACGGCGGGACGTCGGGACGTAGGGACGGGGTTTCCGGACGGCAATTTTTTTTGAAAATTTGGGGACGGCGGGGGGACGGCAAGGGGGACGGCTAATAAAAAATATATATAATTTATTAATTTTACAAATATAACATGAATAATTCAATAAACTAAGACTTAAAATTGAAAGTTTGAAGATTGAAACCATTAATGATTAATCCAATTATTCATCTGCATCAGCTTCAAAAGATTTCGACGGGGATTTAAGAGGTAAGAGTCTTTATTTGAGGTTTTTCATTTTACTTTTTTCTGTTTCCCATTTAAGTAGATCTATATGTTTTGAAAATTAATACGTTTGTAACGTGATTTCATCCACTACTACATGGGTAACTGCATCTATATGTGGTTGACGTACCTATTACAAAGCCACTGATTAGAACATAACAAGAACATGATTTTCAAATGCTAACACTCGACTAAGCTAGCTATATCTAGTTAGTGTCTGCTGCAAGTCCACAGAAAACTACAATATCTTTATAGAAAATTAAGCAAGCATAAAGATTACTCATTTTTCTGAATGCCACAACATTGTACAAACTATAATCTCTACTTTTTCCTTTTTAAAAAAATTGTGACTATTATATTTTATATTTGAGAATAGGATTACATACATTCTGATCCTTGCTACATGCAGATGGGTCTGAAGCAAAAACTTTTGCGATATATAAAATCTTAAATATGCAACAAACAAACAAATGTTCTATCACTGAAATAGAAAGAACCATAAACTATCTCCAGATAACTAGCAACGAAGAATTAACAAACACTAGCTGTATAGTGTATGACTGAAAATTTATAAAACTCGACCTGTGACCATTACTTCATATCATCAGACATAACATGGAGGAGCAACAATACTTCTGCAGTTTATGGTAATTATGAGAAATCTGCATGTTGTTTTTTACTAGAATGTATTAAAAGTTTAAAAAATATAAAAAAAAGTATTATAAAACTGAAATTCACATGTTTTAATGTTGGAAAAGTGCAGATTTTGTTGGGGACGTCGTGAAGTCCCCGGACATCTCGGGGACGTCATGAAGTCCCGGGACATCACGGGGACGTCCACGAAGTCCCAAAGCACCCGGGACGTCCCGGGTGCGTTTCTGGTTTGTGGGGGACGCCCCCTTTTTTTTTTGGAAATTAGGGATGGCAAGGAAATGTCCCGTCCCCGTCCCCAAGTCCCCGGACATCCTCGAGTTATACGTTGATGACTAAAGTATATTAGAAATTGATACTTTTATTCATCCAAAAATTTCTAATATACTTTAGTCATCAACGTATAACTCCTCACTTGATGACTAAAGTATATTAGAAATTGATACTTATATTCATCCAAAAATTTAGAAATTGATTGGAAATGGTTCATAAAAACCTGATATTATAGCAGCAGCTCAGAACAATTCAAAAACACCTTTAGATATCATCAATACACTCAAGGGATGGGTCGCTTAGCAAGATAGAAGGCTGGGAAAACAACTGCCTTTATTCTTCAAAACTTGGATACACAAATCTGCAAAAATCCTTTCGAACAACTACTGGAAATAACTAAAAATTTATGCAAGCGAATGGAATTCCTTGTGTAGAAATTCCTCACATACTCCTGGGGTTTTCGTCCACAAGAGGTAAATTCTAAGGGTTTCGTCCACAAGAGGTAAATTCTAAGGGGTTTCGTCCTTAGAATAATTTAGACAAAAGCTCAAAGCTTTAGATACAATTTAGAAATTAGATAATGATCAAGTGTCCTCTACAAAGGCAAGTCAACTTGCATAAATAGAGTTAGTGACCCAAAATAGCCACTCATGAAACCAATCACCTTTCTCCTTCATTAAATGTTTTCTTCCCTCCATTTCTCTTCTCTAGACCAAGTCGCATTTTCTTAGAAGGAATAACTTATGACCCAAAAGCTTTGCCTTCTTTCTAATTATTTTTGCCTCCTAGTGCAAGTTGCACTTTTCCATGGATATTATAATTTGGCTAAGTGCTTTATCTTTTATTTGCTTTTTCTATGTTTATTTTATTATTAAGTCCATTAATTTATTATAAGTGTTTTTTATAATGTTTTATTTTATTTTTGCACTTTATAATAAAATAATAGAACTTAAGTCTCCCTTTTATTTTTCTCCTTAGCCGTCGGAAGACAAAATAGGCTAAGAGTCTTCAACTAGGAATGGGATATCACATTGCCCCATCTTGATGGTGATTTGTAGTTATTTGAATTTTCTCATGCAAATTCTTAGTTAGTGAGGATATGAGATGATTCATGAGAATTTATTTTTCAATATGGATGAAATCCATGTGGACTTAGTGAGTCTTATGGCCTTTTGTTTTTAATGGTTCGCCATGTATTTTTGCATCTAATGCCTTGTTATCTCTAGATCGGAGGAGCTAGACTGATGGACTAGATTATTACAACTCACTCTTTGGCATCAACAAGTGTCATGTAGTCTTGTAGGGTTTACTTTCTTTCTAGGACTTGAACATTTTCGGGTAATCTTGTATTGCTACTTTTGTTGGTGGAAGATACTTCATGACCTCCTGTTCACTTCTATTATTATTTCTTTGTTATGAGATATTGTATGGGTTTGATGAATCAACTACCTAGGTGCTAATAAATTTCTTGGCCTTGAGTTCATACTTGTTATTTGAGACATTGGTAGTAACCACATCACTTTAAGTTATGCACTGCTGTATTCAAGCATTCAAGTGCATTCACATTGGGTACAATAGAAATAGAAATCGAAAACATGAATAAATATATTTTTTTCGTTATCTTTAAGCAATATCTAAAAAGTGAGTGAGGATGACTTATATGTGTCTACCCAAGGATGAATTCTCATGGAGACACAAGCCACCAACAAGAGCATTACTTGTATTCTCATAGGATGAATTATAAGATGTGAACTATTAAAGTTTTAAAGTTATTATGTAAATTCTTTGTCAACATATAACTCCTCACTTGAACATTAGTTAATATACTTTAGTCATCAACATATAACTCCTCACTTGAATATAACTTCTTTTTATGCTTGATAGAATATGGACATGCACAAGATGTCAATATGCCATCTATGGTATGCCTTCAATTTCTCTTCATTCTCTCGCCTTACTAACATTGGTATTAGAAACACTTTTTGAGGAAGACCTAAGAGAGGGTGTGAAGAGTCCGAGCTTGGATTTTGGGGAAGCCCGATGAGCAATGCATGAACCGAGAAGAAGAGTTTATTATCAAATCAAAGTTAGTGAAGATCACATGTTCATGATTAGGGCACATCGGGAGAAGCCACCAAAGTGTAGAGTTCGTGTTTAGAAGTAAGTTTCGTGTTTTTGCAAAGGAGTCATGACATGAGAACATCGCATTAGGGGATTCAACACTAGGAGATCTCGTCTTTGGTAGACAAACATGCATCTAGGGCATGTTTAGAAGAAGTATGAACGTGGAAGAGGATCAAGGATGGAAATCAATTTTTTTGCTATCACAATTTTGTGAAGATTTGGAGAAGAACAAAACTTGATCTTTGTAAAAGAAAATTGCAAGCTATAGAACAAATCTATAGACATTTTAGTGAGAAAGAGACAAATCCGAGAAGGTAGATCCCGTAATAAGACCAAGTATCAAAAAGAGCAAAACTATGAACCAATATCAAAAGGACGGCGTAAAATTGCAACATATGTGAATAAGAGCTTGGAAAATTGCGATTTAGAGGTAGAGTTATGGTGCAAAAGTCGTGAAGGAACGTGGACAACAAAAAAGATGAAAATCATGATTTTTTAGGGCATGGAAGAAGGTTTTGGGTACAATTCAAACTAGGATCAATCCAAACCAGGAATGGTGTAATTTTCAAGAGAAAAATGTTGTGACAACAATTTGAGGAAAGCGCGATGGTGTAGGGCAGACCAAGAGGAGAGCAAAAGTCTAAAGGAGATTGAACGTCCAAATATATTACAATTTTGCAAGGTCTCTAAGGCTAGGCTGAGTATCCAAAAAAATGTTTTTGCAAACTCATTAATATTGGATATGTTTGTGTTATTGTCGGTAGTAGAATATTTGCATTGATTTATGGGTTAGAGGTCAAATATTGTGCGTGAAATGGATAGTATTCAAACTTAGTTTTGTGGAAGCGCAAGAAATAATTGATCAAAACTACAATGTTTGGAGTCATAAAATTTTAACAATCGTGATTGCGATAAAATTATTCTCTATAAGGAATCAATACCTGATTTTGCTAACTATGACAAGTGTCATAAGAAGGACATTCTATTATTGAAATTGTCTATCAAATGATTTAATCTCCAAGGTCTGAATTGGCACTATCGTGAGTGTTCTTTGTACCAGTCTTGACAAGTGTTATTTGGACTAGACTTTGAAATGATATTAGACTTAATAAAAAAGTTAGGTTAGTTCCTATATCTTTTTAGCAAAGATGCATTAATGTGGGTCCCTATCTTATCTTCTTCTTTAGATGAAAGATCTCCAAGACCAGCTCGCTGCCATAGAGAAAAAGGTGGATGATGACGATCTGTTTGTGGTTGTTATAAATAGTTTACTACCCTCCTATGAAAGATATGTGGAGGCATTACACTTGATGACGGAAAGCTAGACCTCGACTTTTGATCATGTTAGTTCTTATTTGCTACATAAGGAATTCATTCAAATAGAAAATAACATATTTAATTTTGGACATAGAGTGCATTTGTTGCTCATCAAGGGGAAGTGGAAACGAATTGTTGGTGAATCATCTTCCATATATTAAGTGAAATGTCATAACTGTCATAAAGGTGTGGCATGACAATATGATCTTTCTTCCCTCAACAAAAATATGCAAGGTTAGGAAAATGTGGCAACCTTTGAAGGACAAGATTCTAAGAGGCATCATGCTTGATCCACGGTGCTACAAGTTGTTGGCTCATTGATTTCAATGCATCCAAACATTTTTGTGTCATATAGAATTGATATGTATAATTTACCGCAAATAAAACTATTTCTAATTCAATTTTATTAGTTGACGGGAGGCGCTTGCATTGTAGAGGCGTTAAGACATATATGCATTGTGTTGAATAATGCTCAAAACTCATAGTAAGGTATGTTAGGTATGTTCTTTGCATGAATAATTTTTGTCAATTCGTCACCTAACAAAAAATCCCAATATTGTTTAAAGTTTCTTTGGGTAGAAGTGTATTGTGTCTAATGTGACATTGGATAGGGTAATTTCCCAAGGCATTGGGCAAGGTGGTGTGTATAGGCTTGTTGACCCTACCATAATCAACTTAAATGCACATACGGAGGGAGATCCCACCATATATGATGTATTGGAGGATAAAAGTATTCATAGGATTGTTGACCCTACTCTAGTCAACTTACATGCGTTACTTGTGGAGGGTGACTCCACTATATAGGATGTGTGAGAGGTGATTGGTGAGATGGTAGGAAAAGGCACTCAAAGCATTGTGGAGGGAGACTCCACTATGCAGGATGTGTAGTAGACTTATGGTGAGATGGCAGGAAAAGTCATTCAAAGAAATGTATTGGCTTGGAGGACTGGAAACAAGGTTGTTAATTCAGCAAAGCATGCTCACTTTTCTCTTGCATTTGAACTTTCTATGAAAGTTGGTAATCCAACAGATCATGTTCACTTTGCTCTTGCATTTGACCTTTTATGGTACCCGAACTATAGTGATATTCTCAAGTAGATGGCATACCCGAGTGGGAGACTACCATGTAAGCATAATATGGTACCTTGTTGGAGAACCATATCAAGGAGTTGGTAGAATTACCACTAGGTGAGTTGGTGTAATTACGCATTGATACAAATGATTGTATATAATAAAAAAATCCAATGGTACTTTGACAATTACTATATGCGAGCTAAGAAAGTCAATATGATTATCCTCTTTCTCTTCTCAACAATATAGATTAGGATATAAGTAGAAGACCATTCTAGGGCCAACACACAAGCTAAGATAGAAACCAAGAGGTGTATGAGCTATAGATCTAGAAGACTCGTCAAAATTCTATCAAAGGCATAGGGTTCAAAAGCCAATGACTGTGGTAGGGGGTGGGGTCATACTAGTATCTTATATTGTAAGAACAAAGATAGTATGTAAGACATCTAAACTCGGGTCAGAAAAGCCAAGTGGCGGATATAAACAAGGGTCGATAATAAGAACAATGCAATAGACAAAGAATATGCTACTCTACTCTAGTCTAGAACATGATACATCAACATAATCAATCATACCAAATAAAAAGGATAGGTTAGGGATTCTTTCAAGACATAGTTGGTGTATTAACCACCCCTGTTAGTAGCACCTTATGTGAGAGTTATTGTGGGTAGGTCACAAGAGTGATATGTGGAAGACCTAAGTAGACCAAAGTTGGAGACTCCAAAGACTTGGAAAACCTCGCTAGTGCAGCTCCTATTCTTGTGGCTCCTAGGAATCCAATGCTCCAAGGTAGACTTCCATGTATAAGCTCCTCTCAAACATTAAACCTTTAAGACCTTTTAGGAGGGCAGCTTGGCGAGCGTAGGCAAAGCGATAATGTGATGATGTGTGTTGAGAAAAATAACAATAATGCCTATTTATAAGGAACATAACTTGAAGTTGCAAACCGTCCTAACCATGACATTGACCGTGGTCGATGCCGCTGGATTGCAAATGTCCTAACTAAAGGGGAAAGACATCAAGTGGAGCAGAGACAGGGGAGCAGATTTGAAGGTGATAGAACGGAGGATATCAAGTGGTCTTAAGGAAGAGGTTAGAGGGTAGTAGGTCATGCTATGTCAAGCTAGGGTGCACAATGACACTCTCCAATACAACTAACCAATCCACCCATTCTCTCGTATGCCTCTTAAGGCACACACTAAGGGAGATTAATGTGTCAACTTCCCGCAATGAGAAATCATTAGTAAGAATGAAAAATAAGATGTATTTAAGACTCGTCTTGTTGTGAAAGTCCTTTGAAGACGAGAAGTTCTATGCTCCTATTGCAAAGATGGTCACATTTCAGTTGCTTCTCTTTGAAGATTTGGATGAAGAGGTTTACTTGGTGCAGCCTGAAGGTTTTCAGGTAGTTGGTTGTGATCATCTGGTTTGCAAATTAATTAATTCTTTGTACGGAATTAAGTAGGTTCCACGAGTCCAGTAAATTTAAATTAATCAACATCTCCAAGATTTTGGATTTAGAACTATAGAGGTCTGGCTGAAGTTATCAACCAATGATGGTTCGTCACCACCAAAGAATCACTCTACAAACAATTGCTGAGTAGTTTGATATATCTTATGTCTATACGACCAAATATATGTGTTGATGTTAGCGACCTTTCTTGGCTTTTGTCTCAACCAAAGCTCATACATGGACAATGTCAAAACATCAGAATATTACACTTTTCAAACTAATATCTCACTCACACACTCATATATGAGAGTTGTCTCATCAATCATTCATTATTCAAGTTCTATAGTGATTTTTGGTACGCTAGATAAACCATTCAACTCTCTCTCTCTCTCTCTCTCTCCCTTGATATATGTAGATATATGCATGTGTCTCTGTGTGTGTGTATTGATGCATGTAAAAGTGAATGCTCATAGAATACTAATGTAGTAGATTCTCTATCACACGTAAATATTGCCTTGGAGAAGTGGAGTGTATCTTTAGGAAATAATGAAACCTCTTCTCGCATCTTATGTGTAATTATTTCCATTCCATGATAGCTTGTCTTGATGGTTGGTTTGAAGCTAAAATACTCCCTTGATGGATTGTATTACAGAGTTTTGGGAATTTACGATAAGTTCATGCATATAATAACTTTTTCGGGAAGATATTGATTCAAATTTGAGCATGTTTTCATCTAAGCACTGTTGTGTTAGTAGAATATTTTTAAATTTACAGGAGGAAAAACATTTAGTTTAAATTCTCATTATTCTTTGTGTGGGCCTGATAGATTCAATCTCATACTATATTCTAGATTTGGCTAAATACATTAGTTAGGGTCTTATGTATAAATGCTTGATCATAATTTCTCTGTTCCATTATATGTTCTCTCAACTCTCAAGCTGGTTGGTTTGTAAATCTCAACTCTCAAGAGGGTTTAGTATTGCCGAGTCTTTAGAATTTACAAAAGCTCTTGCATACAATAGCTTTTGTTAGGAACACATTGTTTCAAAATTGAGCATGTCTTCATTTGAGCAATGGAGATTGTGAGAGAATATCTATCAATTAATGCGAGGGAAACCATATATTTTCTATTCCATTTTTTTTTCTCAAAGTGGGCCTATTAAATTATGTTTATAAAGATAGGTCTAAACATCATTTTCAATCTCAATGTTTAATGGAAAAATATGAATACAGAAGAATATCTAATTTGGTTCCTTGTACATCATGCAGGTTTTTAATAAGGATAGCATTGTGCATCCAAGAGATAATCTAGAAGGTTGTGCTAGCTGGGCATTAGAACTAAGTGACCAAACCATGGGATGCCCTATTATTGTGGAGAATTTGACTCAACATCGGCAAATGCTTGTAGAGGTCAGTCAAATAATAATTTAAAGTATCTTGATCTTCTCGACTCATTTGGATTTTTAAAAATTATTGTGATTGTTTTCTTGCAGATGCTTTGTGAGGAACAGGGACTCTTTCTTGAAATAGCAGACATCATTCGGGGTTTAGGGCTTACAATCTTGAAGGGTATCATTGAAGCTCGTAATGAGAAGATTTGGTCACACTTTATAGTTGAGGTAGAATCCTCATTGTCGAAACAGTTTATTAATGAATGCTTTCTTGAAGTTGAGAAAATAAATCAAATGACAAAATAGAAAATAATTGTGATCTGATATCTCTCTGACCTTTTCTTTGCTTTTCAACTTTCCCCAACTCCCAGCCTAAACATTATAAGACTCTGCTTTCCCTTAAGAATCCTTCAAAATTTTCCACCATTGGATCAGCTAACTTCTCCTTAAGTTGTTTGCTTGATGGGAGGCTGCTTTTTTTTCTTGCATTGGAGAACTCAAGCAGGCATATGCACTTTGTTAGCACTAGTGATGAACACATACAATTGGCTTTGTTTGGTTTAGTTTTACAGTTTATGTAAAAGTTACTTGGCTGTTTGTGGTTTTTAACTAGACTAACAACGGATTTGCCAATGCTCACCAGTAGTAAGGGTTTCTGTTACCTTAAATGAAGGTCATAGCCATTTTTTCTTGCAACAGCAATTTAGTAGTGATTTATTTGCATGTCGAGTCAGATTAATATTATGTTTTCTGCATTCATTACCAATTTCATGAAAACAACAATGTTCACTGTATTTCATTATGATATTCAAGCTTAAGTTGCCCATTTTTTCACGATAATATTTTGTGTAGCACTTGCTTGAATAAGAACAACAATTTCTTCTATCTGGAACATAGCTCTTGAGAGTCCATTTTTAGAATCCCATCTCCCTCCAATATAAACACATGATTTTGGAGTTTTGTTTTTGTTCATGATATGCCCATAATTTGGCATTTGGTCTTTCTTTATGCACCCGTTATTTGGGGGTCTATTATCTCTTTGAGAGGAATCAAGCCCTTACACACATCGTGGAGACCATTTATTAGTATTAGTGATCACCTACTATACCTGGAGAGCATGTTTGACACCAGCTGCACCTTTAGATACTAATCTGTACTACAAAAATTCTCTTTATGGGATATTATTGGGGACTATTGCTATGCAGCCTGCTTTTCATACCTGCAGAAACATACCTCTCTGAGTAGCTTTGTGAACAACTTGATGAATAGTTGGGACAAAATGTGTGGAGTAATATAAAATATATTATCTTCACCTTTTATATTTGAAAAACACATTACTTGTAGTCTTCTTTTATGGAACAAGATTACAGAACGAGATCTAATCCTAGAAGTATGACAGGTTATGCAATGCAAACTCTATTCAGACCCTAGGGATGTGTGACATGTCTTCTTAAACTACTTGAAGCTTATTGGCTGTTGGATGATATGCAATATTAACAATAACCACATAGCTGTTGTGTTTGTAGCGGATTGTGTATATAGCTGACTAAATTAACGACTTAATTCTGGCAATTTATGTGCCGTTAAACCCTTAAAATCTAGTCACTTGTTGAATTCCTTACTATATCATTTAGCTCTTTATGCATTTGGAGTAACAGAAGTGGATTTAATTTATGAATATGTTTGAGCCCTTTTATCTTAATGCCAATGTTGTCTGCTGCTTGTGTGAATGCAGGCAAATCGAGATGTCCACAGGGTGGAGATTTTGTGTTCTCTTTTGCAATTATTGCAGCCTAACTCCAAGCATAGACCAAAGACATGCATTCAGCCTATTTTACCCAGGTCTCGTTATTGACAGTAATTCTTAAACAGGCAATATTCTTTAGTAGTCCCCTGCAATACTCCTTTGACGTGTATGAAACAAGTGTGATGATGTATGCAAGAATGAAGAATCTCTATTATTCTCTTCTGACCATGGCTGGGAGGTTGCAGACTTAATTAGTCATTTGTTTCAAATCAAGTCATGTCTGCTTTACTTTCAGGTCTTGCAAGCATGGAAAATTAAAATTTTAAGTAAGATTTATTGATCAGTTGCTTCCACCTTTAGTGAATACGAGTGTAGAATAAGTTGTTTCTAGAAGCTCCAGATTTTTTTCAGTTGCTTCCACCTTAATGGAAGATTTAGAATTCACAATTACCCACTTGTTGGCTAGACTGCATGGAAACGCCCTAGATCCCCTCGTACCAAGTTGGGTATGTTTTGGGTATGGGTGCAGTGCGGGTGCCTGGTACGCTGTGGGTACACACCCACGGCCCTGTGTGCGTCTGTCCCCGGCACGCATTCCGTGCACTGGACGACCCTAGGGCTGTGGGTACATACCCACAGAGTACCCACATTTTTTTTTTTTTTTTTTAAGTGCAAAAATAAATAAAAAGAGTACCCACAAAGTACCCAGAGAGTACCCACAGTTTTTTTTTTTAAAGTGCAAAAAAATAAATAAAACATGAGGGCTTTGATTGGAATTGAACTTTGGAAAGTTTGTGTGAGATTCAATATTGCCAATAGGCTCAAGGGTCGAGAGAGATGAAAAGGACTTCATTTGGTTGACTTACTATTTGGGGGCTTTCTTGTTACTCCTCATGGGTCCTTTATTCTTCAGTCAATTTGGAAGGCATGGGAACAAGTGAAGCACTTGGTGGTTGGACAGCGTATCTTCTCTTCATTTGACATTAGGTGCCAAGCCTACAAATCGATTTCGTCGAATCAGAAATCTAATGACAAGATCCTTGCCTTGACAAGAGGTTGTTCTCGCCCTCCTTTGGTTTGAGAAAGGAATTAAAATATTTTATTTCTTTAAATGTTTTTTTAATGTCCAATGATACGTCTAACTCAAGCTTAAGGCATTAATAATGAATGATCAAATCTATAATACGATCTATGTTATTAACTATTATGTTTTGAACATTATGAATCAATACAAACTCAAGTCTCAATTCTCAAAGTATTGGAAATTTGTTTTCATATTCTATGAATGATTTTAAGTTGTATGAGTATTAAATTTCAGTGAGTATGCAAATGTTTCTTTAAATTTATAATTTTATATGCATATATATAAAACGTACCCAAAAATGTACCGTACTCGAGATTCTTAAAATTTGCCGATTCAACGTGACTGAAACCGTACTGGTATCTCGTATCCGTACCCGTATCTCATGCAAATAGCTTGTTAAGTAATATATTTTGGTTATAACTTTTAATATTTTGGATATCTAGGAAATCTTTCTGCCATGTCGTTTAGGTGAACATCCAAGCATTTTTATCATACGACCTCGAATAATTTTAACGAATGGAAAATATTTGTGTCGAATGGTAGAGAATTTTTTCTATTTAAAAAAAAAAGGAATATATCTATTATGTCGAGAGGAAACTATGTATTACATGATATATTAGAGCTTTGAGTTGAGCAGGTCGTGCCACATTAGGGTAGAAAATGAAAGTGTAAAGAAAGTTCTTGGAGCAAAGGGACTCTTTTGACCTAATTTGTAGTTGAAACTCTATTTATGAAGATTCATGTATATCTTGCAAACTGTTGCAAGTTTTTCGCCATTTCTTAAGGCAAATCACGATTTATACAAGGAAGCTACAACCCAATTTTCAGCACTAAGTGATTTTTTTGCGTGTTATTGTGATTTTAGGGTTTTTCATAAATTTCTTTGAGACAAATTTTTACAATTTTATGATTTTCTTACATTTGCAAAAAGATGGCAAAAATTATTGGGGATCCTTTCCTTGAATTTTCGGATTTGAGGTGACCTCATTTTGAAGTTGTTTGGTCAAAGGTGAAATCAAATTTTGCGGTGTCAACCACACCATGGTAGGGCTGCAAACTAGACTAGTGTGCATTTGAGTTAGAATCGGGGTCGGGTATGATTTTAGATATATGGGGTCACGTACTCAAGAGGATAGAGTGCGCCTAATTGAAGATCGTGTGTAAAGAGTGGAGAATGATATGTCCACAAGAACAAATATAGACCGGATAAAATCATTAGTACGTTTGAATAATGCCAAATTGGATGCACTCAATCTGTCACAACAGTCAGTAAAAAATCATTACCTCGCCGAGTATATTGAGATTCAAGAACAAAATCTATATTCAGTTCTTCACATTATTCCTCTTGCATAAACAATAAATTATACAAAATAATATTCCTACTTGTTCTTATTTCCAACCGGTATACTCTGCATTTTACCACATACTTGCCATGTTCTTAGCCGTATCTAGCCAATATTATCTCTCCTCTAGCAAACGCTAGGTCTTATCTCTCATAAAGTGACATTTTAATCTTCCTATATGTAACTCCTTGATGTGGTTCTCCTTATTAACCGTTGCCAACCAATGGTTCTTGAATAAGAATCCTTCCTGGATTATATTCTTTGTATTGATCGCTATCACCGAATCACAGCACCCCTGTGCATATACTTGAACTTACGGTGTGATTGGATAACATGGGTACTATCTCCAAGTTGTGGGACTTGCTACTTGAGATAGACCTCCAGAGAAAGCTGGTTCTTGCTCCTAAACTACACCTCGCCACAATCTACTCTAATGCAGGATAAGCTAACTGTTCTAATCTAAATTTCCAAGGGACCAGGGAAAGAGAATGCATAAAATGAAAGCCTACACTAAAGCGGTGATACACCAGAAAAGGAGGATGTGAGAGTAGTCTCCAAATGTGTGAAATACGGAGGGAAAGTGCACACTAGAAGAGGTGATGACAGTTCACCATAATCTAGCAAAATGCATTCACAACAATATTTCAAGCATACACAATGTTAATGAATCCTACTGCAAGACATAATAAATAGACACAATATCCTTATAGAAAGATTAAAGGGCAGCAAGAAGAATGCAAGAAAACACAGCGGGGAAGATACATCCACAAACTTGTATTTTATTGCTACAGTATGCACACAGTTCGAGTCTATTACAAGATAAGGGCCGGATCACCATGCAAGGAGTCCACTACAAGGGCTGCAACACACCGGCTTCACAAAGCAATTTTGGCAGAGCTTTGCTACCCAAAAACTCTCTCCTTTACAATGAGCCCAACACTCCAATTTATAGAAAAATGAGAAGGAAAAGAGAAGGAAAATGGAAATCCTGAAATCTGTCCTTCAACCACCTGTAAGAGGCATTAAATTGAGTGAAATGTTTGAACATTACTTGCAAAAGGCTCCCCATATTGTCCCATGTGCTTTGCGAGAGAGAAAGAATGATGACCATGCCTCTTAATTGCACTCCCAACTACCCAATAAAACACCATTACAACCCGGCCACGTTTTCTTAAAAATCTCAATCAATTTTTGATCAAATCTGGAATTTCTTGATTGCTATGCATCGGACTCGGAACCACGATTCCAACGGTACCAATTTTGTGTGATTTCGTTGAGAAATGCAAAAGTTATGGCCTTCTGAGTGCGGGCAGCTATTTTGGGTCTGACAGGCATTTTCTGTCATTTGACGGGAATGAGCATTGACTGACTGGAGCTGAATATGTTTCTTTTATTTAAATATATCTACTCTCATCAAAAATAAGAAATCCAGTTTTTGTGGCGTAGAGGATGTCGTGTTCGTTCCGAAAAGTCCAATTTTGTGAAAATCGGAGCTCGGAGTCAAAAGTTATGGCCGTTTGAAATTTCCGACCAAACGTTGACTTTTCTTCCTCTCCCTTGGCCGCTTGCTTTTCGCGCGTCCCACGCGTCCCTTTGTCCCCAAAGATCTTTGCGTGGGACAAATTCTTCCGAACCGTCCGAAATGGGCTTCCATGTCCCTTTTCTGCCGGTGACACGTGGCGTGATCTGATTGGCTTTCGGCTCCTTCGCCATTCTCTGCGTCCGCGCGTCCCACTTGGCATAGTGCTGAAATTTCCCATTTCGCCGAACTGCCTGATTCGCGTACTCGCGCCCGGTGTCCCATTTGCTTTCGGACCGTTTGTTCTCATTTCGGCCGATCCTGGCCGCGCGTACTTTCGGCCCAACTGTCCCCGATTTGGGACAAATTTTCCCGATTCACCGGTTCGCGCCCTTTTCGCCCAACTGCTCCGGCTGACTTAAGTCTTTTACGGCCGACTTGCATCCTCCGCGTCTTAATCGTCCAGATGTCCCAGATCACTGTTTCAACAGTTAGTCAAATTTTTCCATTTTTCGGCCAGTTCGGATTTCCGCGTCCCTTGCGTCCTTTGTTCCAAATGTCCCAAATCTTTGCCATGAGACCACTGGCGGCCTTTCGGTTGGTTCGCGTCCTTTTGTCCCAACCGTCCCCCATTGCGAGGATTAGGACTTAGCCATTTTCATGATTTTTCTGCCCGAGCCTGTTTTTTGCAATTTTTTCACCTTTCCTCAGCACTTGCTCTCTTCTTCTTGGACAGGGGAGTTAGAAAAATATGAGGGGACCCTAGAAACATGAAATTTTTACCCTGACTCAATCTATTTGCCTGGGACTTGAGAATTTGATGCATGTTATCAAAATTACCTTGAGGGGTGAATTTTGGATAACATTGACTTTTATTAAACCATGGCTCTTTGCAATTTTTTCATACTAATGAAAAGTCTTCATCTTTTTCATACAATTTCTTTAAACTCTTTCGAGAAGGATTCAATTTCTCACTAAAAATGAAATCAAGGTCTACCTATTAGTTCAACACCACCAATTGTTGTTCTTATTGCATCAAAATCAACTTAGAACACTATCATATTCCTAAGTATGTCCAACATGGGATCTCCACGACCTTTAATAGTTCAAAACATTTTGCGGTTTGGGATGTCCAAACTAAACAACCCCCTTTCAATGCCAGTCCATTAAAGTTTATAATAAATATCCTATAGAAACTTGGTAAACCATGAACTTCTCATCTCAATAACATTCCTTTGTGAACACCATTCCAATATTACTTCGTGCTTTTTTCACCATTTTCAATTGTTCTTGTGAAATCACAAAGTCTATGTATACTAGCTCTTCCTTTAAAACAAAGCATTTGTTTAGATTTATCAACTTCTCTAAGACATGCCTTAAATGCTATAGATACTCCTCCCTTGTTCTACTTGAAATTAACTATATCATTCACATACATTACAAAAGTATTACGAGAATTAGCTTGACACTTCATTCATCAACCTCATAAATTTACTAGGGGCATTGGTTAATCCAAATGCATTAATAACCATTCACACAATTCTTCCTTGGTCTTGAATGCAAAATGCCATTCATCACCTCCCCTTTTGATATAATGTTATCCCCTCTTCAAATGAATCCTAAAGAAGTAGGAGTAATTTGCTCAACTCATATGTCTAACAAGTCAACCATGCTTGGCAATGGGAACCGATACTTTATGGTTTTCTTGTTGATAGATCTTCAATCTATACACATTCTCAATTCTTCATCCTTCTTAGGCATAAGCATTGTGGAACTGGGCAAGGGGAATATTTATTTATCAAAACGAATCTTGAACCTTCTTGTTTATTCTCCAATCGTTAATGGATTCATTATATGTGGCGTATTTCTTAGTAAACATGCTCTAGGCATCAAATCGATGTGATTAGAAATAATTTTCATTGGTAGCAACCTACTAGGTTAGTCACTTGGCATTACCTCATACTCTTTTCAACAATATGCCACTTTTGGTGGCATTTATTTATTATTTTGTTTTATCTTGGGAAAGACTACAAAGCATACTTGTCTTCTTTCTTACTTTTATAAATTCTTTTGTTGAAAGCAATATCATTGAGCGATTGGCTCCCTCCTCCATAAGCAAGAGATCAAACTTCTTACCATCCTTGGTAATTGAGAAAGTATTCTTCCTTCACTTTTGCATTGCACTTTGATCGTCTTATCGTGGTGCCAAATATGACATGACAAATGTCCATTGGTGTTACATCACACCCTACTTCATTATGGTGGCTTCCATTTTGAAAGTTAACATTTTAAAAATAAGAAACCTTATATGGATTGGTATGAGCAACATGTGTCAATCCCAAGTTTTGCACCATATCAAAGGGAAAGTAAATTATGCGGGTTGCACTATCTATGCTTGATTTGCAATTTACCACAATATTTTAAGTTTCTTCTAAACATGATTTTCTACTAGGGCTCATTCTCTCGTTTGTATGGATTCAATAAGACTCTTTGTAGCAATATTTTTCTCCATGCGTAGGCATTGTAGAGCAAATTTCTTCTTCTTTTTCCTCCCTTGTGTGTGTTACATGCACTCTCTTTTCGCTTCTTTTATTCTCTTTTTTACCTCATTACATTATTGTGCCATGCGTCTATGCCCATGTTGGACACATCTAAAACTTGAGCTATTGTATTCTCTACCATGCCCTAAGTCTATGTATCCTCTTGCTTTCTACGAATTATAATCAGCTCTTTGTTTCTACTATGAGGGACTTACATCCTCCTCCAACTTCGTATAGGTTTTGCCTCTTCCATAAGATTGTCTTCCATGTCTCCTACCTTTTCCGCATCCTTGTGGTTTTCTTCTAGATAACTCTTCAACTCTCAAAGCACATTGATAGGCTTCTTATGCAAAATATAACCTTATCCTTCCAAACTCATTTTTTTATGGAAAGTAAAGACCATTTCCATACCCTAAGATCTTTTCCTCATCGATTCTACATGACTTTCTTACGAGTTAGGGTATGGAACTTAGAGAGTCGGAGTTTTGCATCGTCTTGATATAGCTTAGCTAATAATCTAAATACAAAAACCAACCTTTCAATTTACCAATCATTTAATCCAAAATTTTTAGTCTATCTTTACCTCCATCCAACCGCACATTATCTTGCCATAAGGATGCGTGTCCTTGTAATTTTGTGCAAGAAAATTCCACTCTATTGGGGCCTCAATTTGTTCATAATCAAAATATTTTTTTTGAATATGCAATCCAATCGATCAACTCTTAATGATTCAAATTCCTAATGAGATAGAGTTATCCCACTTTGGCTTGCCACCATGTTGGCAATAGTTTTCAAGAATGTATCCTCTAGTTCTTTATTTAAGTATTATAGCTAAAATTTTAGGTCTTTTTCTCCACTCATGTCAATAATTCCTTTCGTGGCATAGTCTTTGTAAATTCTAATATAAATTGCATTATTCTTAATGGATATACTAGATCTAGAACTCTCGATGCCCATCCTCCTCTTCCAAGATATATTCCTTAAGGTGTTATATCACTTTTAATTATTTGTTACATTATTCAACTCGCAACAAACTCAACTTGAGACTTACACACTCAAGCGCATAAGACACAAGTTTCTCTCGAACTAGGCATCATACAACCTTTTATAAGACCAAATGATAGATAGGTGGGTTTTGGGTCAAAAGAAAAGCAAACAACAAACAACCATATCAAAGTATGCAACACAAAATGGAGAGACAAGGTTAGCACATAAACTTGTTTATTTAAGGATATATGGAGACATTACACAAACTTGCTTCCACTCTCGACCGGGAGTAGCTCACAAATAGACTTATTACACGTTTGTTCAGCCTCGACCTTTTTCTCTTTGCATTCCCGTGCACACTACACCTTCTAACTACAAGCTACAAATAATTGACTAATTACTTGTACTTTATTGGAAGATTTATCGGAAGACTCTTTTGACCCAACCCCTCTCTTCGGTGGTAAGAAATCTCTATCTCATACGTGGAACTATCTTTGTTAATGAACCCCTTTACACGAGCTTTCCATTGTCGTATATTGGTAGGAGGCATTAGAATAAACAATAGATGTTAAAGAGTCCATATTTCCACTTGAATATCGAAACCCATGTTACGAAGAATGCTTGGGAGGAATCAACCAATTGTTGTAGTCACATTGCATGCCATTATATTTTCTCCATTTTAAAATGTTTTGGCATGTTCCATATGTACATGTATATAATTTTTAACAAGGTGTTGATCTTGCTTTCTTATTGGGAACACCTCCAAGAAGCAATTGATGGTGTTGATTCACCACCACTCATGATGTAGAATGCATACACTCAATAAAGAATTTTCTTGACGTGAACAATTGGCTTGTTACACAAGATCTTCCCTCTTTGGGTAGGGGTATACGATTGATGTCAACACACAATAATGCCACATGGTACAAGTCGACCTTTGCGGTGTGGCTTGAACGTGTCAAGGACCTTAACAAAGCCTTAGTCAAGATCACATGTAATTTGGCGTCCACCCAAGTTGTGCCATGTCTAAATGTAGAAATTGTGTTGCACCACTTTAGATGTGTGTGGCTTTGGATGAAGCTGGATTGAAGATTTTGGGAATACTATGAACCTCCATGCATGGTTATGGAGTTCCAAATACCATTTGATGAAAATCACCCTTACCAAATGACATGATAATGGACTTCGTGGTAACATTTCCTTTGTTAGGATGATTTATTGTGCACACAACATTGCGGGCCAATTTTAGGCCTCTAGGTTTCAAAATTTTCCATCTCCTCTCCCTCTTCTCTTCTTTACTCGATATAAATATAAGAACAATCATGGTTAAATGGTTGGTTCTTCTCTTAGATGCACAAACAGTCACTTTTCCCTTCTACGTGACTCGAATTCCCAAGTGTCAATTCCTTTGTCTTTGACGTATTCAATGTGATCGAAGTGCCTCTCTCACACTTTGTAGAAGATTGTTAATACTTATAGATGAATATGATCTTGATTATGGATTTAATCTACCATCCATTCATAGTTGTATTCTCGACCTCTTACATTCTAATTTTTGTGTGATATATAATATGAGGGTTATACTTGTAGGGTCACAATTCAAGTGTGTCTATTTCGAGACAGGAGAGAGATTTCCCTTCGTATTTGGTTACAATCACCACTATTAGTTTATGTTATCCCTTCCACCTTTCCTCATGCATTTTAAGAATATATTAAGGTAGTGGTAGAATAAGGGTATATAAGATAAGATTCAACCAAATTTGGAGGTTTTCCTAGAAGGAGCCAAGGCCTTAGGCCTTAGGGGAACTCCCAAGATGATTTTCCTTGGGTGCTTAATTTTGACATAAACCAATAATAAACATCCCGGTGGGGGCTCAATATTCTTTTTTTTAAAGTGCAAAATTTATTGACACAAAAATTTGGTTTTTGGTTTTTATAGCTATGTATTGGTGTTTCCTTGGCTCATTTTGTTTTTCAACCATCTTTTGAAGAAACTAGTGACTCCACCGTATTTGAGGACCCATTTCTTTCATTTACTTGACAACTTTCATCCATACCCATTTCTTGTTCTAACATGGTTATACATTCGTTTCCCATCATTCATTCCATTGAAGCTCTTCCCACCCAAATTAAGCTCTATTTAACTCTTTTGTTATTCAATGGGCCCTAAAATGCATGATAACACTAAGATATAGGGATTTTTGCATCACCTTCTCCAACTTAAAGGTGGTTGAAGAGGGCTGAGCACAAAAAATCCATCAAACTTCTTTGTGCAAATTTTTTTGAAGTCACTTTTGACATTCAAGAGTATCAACAAAGCCACAACGCTCATGTTCAATTTTTCTAATAGTAAAATGATAGCTTCATCACAATTTTTCAAGTGTGATGATGTAATGACTTCGATCATTTTTTCATTTAACTTTTCTTTGACCTCATAGTGGATGAATGGAGAAGTGAAGAAGTAATGTTTCCTATTCTATAGACATAATAAGAAAATGTTGTTGCATGCAATGAATGCCTGTGTTAAATTCTATGTTATGTAAGATTTTCATTGAATGCTATACTATTTTGTTGTGCTTAGTTTTTATCGTATGTATACTTTTGTAAAATGTCTTATAGTTTTCATATGTAATTCGTATTGAGCCTTGCTAATGCTACATTTTTTCATGTTTTTGCCTTTGGTTAGTTTGCTTCATGTCTTCCCACTCACCAACCTTTTTAAAATTAATCTAATGGCCTTTGCATTATTTTTTTACTAGATAGATTTTAAAATCACATTATTCCATAGAGCTATTATCTTTGTAATTTTTTTATATTAAATCCACAAATTCTAGAGTTGGGAATTCCTTAAAATGAATATCATTTTTGGAATGCTAAATACTATGTAACCTTAAACAAATTTCATGCTTATAATGTTGCTACATGTGAACAAATTGGTCATTCTTAACATGCCAACAATAGATTCTTTAGCACTCTTTAAATTAAAGAGAGATATATACTAATAGTTTAAAATGGTTCCACTATTTTAAAGATACACTTTTAATTCTTCTAGTGTTGCTCGTAAAAACCGGAAATGTTTATTATTGGTCAACTCTTTCTTATGTTATATTTGCAACAAACTAATTACTTGAATTTTATTATTGTTCTAAAATTTTAAAAAAGGTATAAGATCAAAAAGAGATATTTGATTTATAAAACTTTTTGTATGCATAAAAATGAGTCGTGTCGTGTTGATGCTACGTATAAGAAGTTTGAATTTTATCGTTTGAATGAATGTATTTTTGGTGACGATCAATTTAGTTTGTTGATATACAAACTAAATTTATCAATTTTTGTGATGTTTGTTTTAACTTATTAATATGCATACCAAACCTGTCAATAAAAATGTAGGAAAATAATAAAATAGTAATTGATGATGCGCAAAAGTATAATAAAATTGGCATGATAAGAAAATAGAGATGTTTATATTGTTACATATTAAATTAAAAATGTTGTTGTATATGAAGAATAAGGATTTTATGACAATTTGGAAAATATACCATAAAATGTAGAAATAAAGTGGATTTTTTTAATACAATACAAAAATATGTTAGTTTTGAAAAAAACCAACACATTTTGTAAAGCTTGGATGTATTCTTGTATTTCATGTAAGGCATTGCCTTAATTGTTCAAACAAATCTTGTAAGCTTATAATGAAGTCCTTGGCCTTGATCAATAAATCTATCTCACTTTAATTGTTTGCCTATTGTTGTAAAAAATGTTCAAATCATAAGGTTGACATATCATCTAACTAGGTAAAATGATTGCATTAGTAAAAAGAAGTTTGTTTTGATCAAATACCACCTTGGAAAATGGATGCAGATTGAAAGTTTTGGGCTTGACAACCTAAAAATATCCCCCGCCATTGATGCATTCAAGTCAAATGATGATCCAATAAAGGAAATGTCTTCTTGGTGTATGTTCTACAAGCAACAATTTAATTCATGAAGGAATTTACGATAAATTATCCCCTTGGTTCCCGTAAAACGCAAATTGAGATTCTTCTGATAGGAATAAGTTGACACTCGAAAAATTCTAGCACACAATTGTTCGATGCGCCTCTCGATAAACATTTGCTTGAGTCCAAACCTCGTACGTCTACCTTTATTTATGTAATCTTGCATCATTTTGGCCATGCAATTGTCCAAATCTATGGATTTCACCAACATCATGAGGTTAAACATGCATGTAATTGTTTTGGAAATTATACAAAGAACACTTCATAAATACTTGTTGTACAAATAATTTAACAACTAAACAAAAGCTCACCTTTTGTCACTTCCTTTGACTTAACTATGAAAGCTATGATTTTACCTTTGATCCGCTTCTCAATCATCTCATGAGTGATTTGATCCATGGATCAAAATTCCATACATTCATTTTCATGACACAACAAAACAAGGTCTTAATAATAATACTAAAATGTTGTTAAAAATATTCACTTGGTTTTGCCTAGTCTTATATTGGATCAAATCCTATGCAACAAATATAAAACAAACATGCATACAAGTAACATTTTCAATAAAGATTTTGCTTCAAGGTCTCACCTAAAACACAAAAATTAGTCCAAGTTCCTAGATATGGGAAAGTACCATGGAAACCATCTTAGCGTGTGTAAACAACATTAAACCGTAGTTAATCTTAATAAGTATTCAAATAGATAGAATAAACACAACCACATCATCACCATAACATAACCAAATAATTATAAACATGCTTGCATAATCCACAATTAAAAGAAACATTGCACAAAAGTGATAAGTCCTTACTATCCAAGGCACACCTCATATATGAGATACATCTATGTGCCATGTGTCACTTATCAAAGGATTACCAATAACTACATTTTCAAACATGTAAAACATGCATGAACATTTACATCACAAAACTCAATGAAACTTTAGAACCTTTCTCACTTCTTTTCCTTCCCCAAAGCATCTGCCAATATGTGATGTCTTTAATGAGGACCCCGTCGGGGGTTCTATAGTATTTATGCACACACATGCCCTAGCTAGTTGGTGTACCAATATCTTTGTTGTCAAAATGAGCACCATTGTTCATTTTAAGAAAACTAATCTAAAATTCAAAACACGAAGGCTTTAACAATAATTAAATAGTGTTTTATGCTCGTAGTTTGACTAAAATCCATCACATTCTTTCCCCAATTTCCTCGCAGTTCATATAGGCCAAATAAAAAAAAGATAGCCAATTTTCATAAAATTTTTCCCTTGAGGTGGCTAGAAACGTTCAATCATTTCGTTCATTTTTAGACAAATAATCTAAAATGCATAACTTGAAAGCTTTAACAATAATTAAACAATGTTTGGGGCTCCCAATTTGATTGAAATCTATCACAATCTTTCTCCAATCGCCCTAGAGTTCATACAAGCCGAGATAAAAAAATAGCTTATTTTAGTAAATTTTTTCCTTGAGATGGCTAGAGGTGTTCAATTCCTTTCTTTCTCTTCATAAGGAAGGTTGTCAAATTTATTGGAGTGAAGTAGGGAACATGAAAATCTTGTAGCATTTAGGACTTAACTGTTTTGTTCTAAAATCGTAGAAAATTTAGTCATGGATTAATAACAAGTAGTGAGGAAAGACACATGGCAAAGATCGACACGACAACGAGTTGAGATTAAGAAGCCAAATCTTGCCCAGAACCTGGGAAACTAAGAACTTGAGATCTCAAGATTAGCATTTAGCATGGATGCTAAGGATTTCGAGTTATGGTGAAAATTAACATTATTAATAGAGGGGAACAAATAGACTGAGATCTTTGAGAGTTTAGAGATCCAAAGATTTAAATATTGATACACGAATTTTCACCTCGGATTCTCATGGTCTTGAAATTTTCACAAAGTAAAATCAAAGGGACGAGGAGGAACTTAAAGATCACAAAAACATGAAACCACGACTAAAATCCATGTAGACCAATCCATGTGCTCTTAATTTCCAAAGGCATAAATATATAAAAGGTACTTCAATAAGTAGACTCTGAGATTTGGAGATTCAAAGAGGTTAACACATGACACTAGTATAAACATGGCAAATCTAGGAGACTACATATAGTGTCGATTTCCTAGCTTAAAATTAACAGTTTTCCCTAATGTAAAAAATGAGATCAGGAATGGCACAACATGGGTGAATGATGAACAACAGAGTCACTAGTTTTTTTCTTGTTTATTTGATTGCAACCTCCATTTCCATTGAGACTAGTGGAATTTGAAGTGTCTTGGAGAGGGCTTTACATTGATCCCAATATTGAGAGAAAAGGTTGGGAGTTGGTGATATTTTGATGACACTGTTTGGGTCAGTTTTATCTAATTTTCTTAATCAAATTGGCTCCAAACAAATTTCTGATGCCTCCAAATTGTTTGTTTCACTTGTAAAGATGCTCTCTAGGAAGAATATTCTAGTTATGGCCCACCTAAATGTAAGGAAAGAGTTTAAACAAGTTTTGAGACATGATAAGGTAATTTATGTGGTCCACAATGTAATTATAACTCTTTTTAATAAATGACAACTTAATTCACCTTCAAGCTTCAATTTCATTATTCAACCTTGAGAGATTATTTTGAAAACCGGTAGCAACTTTCCTTGCTTATGTGGTAGATATGAAACAGAACTTGCTTTTTGAAAAAATGGGCATGTTATTTTAGTGAGGACCATTGTAGGTTTCATATCATTATAATTTGGGGCAATAAATCATGAATCATCTAGAAGGAGCTTGAGAATATGCCTCGTGGTTATTTTGGGTGAATTAAGGAATCTTTCAAACTTCTTGAAGAATACAGACATTGAGGATAAATTTATTATTTAGGCGTCTTTCGTTTCTCTCTTCTCTTCTCACTTTCATGTATGAGATCCAAGCCAATTGTAAAAGGTCCTCCCTTTGGAATATAAGGCACTTTCCTCTTTGGAGTGCTTAGTTTTCTCGAGAGCCTCGACCCCTATTTTCCTTCGTAGATGTATGGATGCTCACGAATTATAAGTCATAATACTGTGCACATTTACCGAATTTGATATAATTGTCATTGTGGATTATATTTTCCCTTGGTCTTTGTGTTATCTTGTGTTACCTCTCTATTTAATTTAAAATTTTTATTGTGTTTATTATTTACGGGTTTAAGTCTATCGCGTCTTAAACAAATTTACACCAAGAGTTTGATTTAAATGTTGTCCTATTGTGGCTATTATTTTCCCTTTGGGAGTGTATTTTTCCTCCTCTCCTTAACTCATTTCCCTACTTTTATTGGTGTATCACCATATTTTCCTTTATGTTTTTCTCTTCCCTAGTTCTCTCTTACAAATAAGTAGCTTAAATTAGGTTAGTGATAACACTTTAGTAATGTAGGCAAGGAAGTTGATTTTTATCGGAAGTTCGTATGACGGGTCAAGGTCCCATACCTTGGATACAATCCCATGTTGTCACTTGAGATAGCCAACTTTATTAGATCTAGTCATCTTGCATTGGGTGCACACATTTCAATGACAACAATTTTAGCACACTTGATAGGACACATTTTCTTGAGCACTATTTTTAGAGGATAACTTTTACTTTAGAAGTGTTCTATTGCAAGTAATTTTGAATTCTTGTTGAGTCAATTGTTGTAATTGTTGACACAAAAATGTATACCCTTTAATTTATAGGCTGATAGTTGGTGTGTTCTCAACTCATATGGTTTGTGAACGTCATTATGTTACGACTCTACTTTGACCATTCAAGCGCACGAATATTTTGTTACCCTGGAACACACATAAATATCTAGCTTTCCATATCAACCTATCAAGCTAAGGTGGAGAACCTTAGCATGCTCACTTATGGTACGACTGATTCTGGGCCCCAGCTCATTTAGCATAGTGAAGGTGAATTATATTGAACTAAACATAATGTAAGCATAAAGATAGATAAAAAGGTAAGCGAGTTATGTGCACATGAACATGCAAGCAATTTACTTCACAACACTTGGGATATTTAGTAGATAAGGTCTCCATACATTTAATCAAAGTTACAAAGTACAATTAGTACTTCTTTGTTGATAAACCCTAACTAGCTTGCTCTACATAGCTATGATCCCAATCCCTTATTACAATCCTTCAAGGGTATTTATACTAGTGAGAACTTTCCCTCCACTAGTTCTAATAAGTCTATACTTGGCCTCGAGTTACCAAAAAAAAATCTAACTATTATATAGGGTGGCATTTTGTGCCACTTGTCCTTATTTCATCACTTCTTTTCTTGTATGAAAGCTTCACTAGATGCTTTTATGCTTTGCATGCTTTAACTCGCTTCTTAGAGTTGTTACATTTATCCATTCTACCTTTCTTTGTGCACTACTTTCTTTGTTTTTATCTTCATCATGTCTATATTCTTATGCTTGATTTCCTAATCTTGCACACGTATCCTTCCCCTGAATTTTTGCGTAGCCTTTCCTTACTTTCTCATAATTTTCATGCAGATTTCCTCCACTTTTCTCATGATATTCCTTTGCGTAAGTTTCACATGTGGCTTCCCAAATAATAAAGAATAGTGAATGAGTCCCAATGTGAAACTTAACCAATTAAATAATATAAGAATCTTGGGATCCAACATCACCCCACACTAACTTGGTTGTCTCCGCCTTGGCCAACACTTTATGCGGCTCCTCGAACAACTACATAACTTATATCCTTAGCACATTTTCATGCACTTTCTAATCATCCAGTCCTTTTGGAAGAGGGGAATTATTTGATCAAGCCACATGGCTAGCTTGGTAAAATATTTTCTCGCCTTTTACTCCGAAGTTTCCCGACATGTATTGCTTAAAAAGTTTTTTCTCAAGTTTGGGTGATTGTATTTTCCATCTCGCTTTCAACCTTGGCAATAATATTTCTTAGGTTACCTAGTCACTACTTGATCCATTCCCTTTTTAGCAGCTTCTTCCCTTATCTTCTCATATTCCTCCACGAGTTTGTTATGAGTGGTCTTATTAGTTCCATCGCTATCAATTTGGGCTTCCAAGGTGGCTTGTTTTCAAGGTGTCTTCTAGCATGTGCACATAAATTATTCTAGTTTGTTTGAAAAATCCTTTGAGAAATTTGTTTTTGTATGTCCTTTTCTCTAAATATTTTACTAGGATTTCACATGTCTCCAATTTTTTTGCATACAACCCTTATATTATCTCTTTCTCCTTTAGTTTGCTTCGCCGTTTCCCTTTCCACATATATAATCTTGAATAAGAGGTTTAGTAGTTGTTTTAATTCTTCTATATTTTTTGCGAGGTTTATTGGGTGGTTTTCTCATTAATTCGAGTAAATTTCAAGTATCTTCTCGCCTAACTCCTTCACCTTTTATCCACGTGCAAGTATTTTTCTTGTAGGGTTTTATGTTCCTTGGATAAATCACCCAATTTATTCCTTATCTCTTTGATCTCCTTCGTTATCCCATCCACTTTTCTCCTTTGTATATGGTCACATTGTTATTAAGATTATGTTGAACCACATCGCTTTCGCTATTTTTAGGAGTGGTTCTCCCGCATATGTCTCTAACATATGGTAAGTATATGTGATGGACATTGGTTCATCATCACTTTCTCCAATTTTATTGAGGCTTGAGATGTGGAACTCGTAGAAGGGTTTGTTTGTGCATGCATCCGAAATGAAGGATATATCCTTCTCTCGATTGAATTAACCCCATATATTATCTCATGTTTGGCCATTTGAAAATTCCTTGTACGATTTCCCTTTAAAGCTAAGGGATTTTATGGGTTTCTTCTCATTGTATCTCAACACATCTTCCCCATCTCCTTCTTCCTCATCCTCATCTTTAGTGTGCATGCCTTTACCCTTACTTTGGAATTATTTCTTAACTTCCTCATCCTTGATGCCTTCTTCCTCTTCGATATAGTGCCCCTCTTCTTCATATTAACACTCTTCCTCCTCATGCCCACGTTCTTCCTCCTCTTCCCACTCCTCACCTTCTTCATTTGTAACCTAGATTACTTCAAAATTTTTCCTTATAGGTGCGGTGGTTCCAATGCTAGATTCAAGATGGATTCTCTCTTTATTTACGTGAAGGGCTTGTTGTTGGAGTAGGCATAATAGGGGAGTTATTCCTATGGGTGCGCCTGAAATGATTTTATCTATTTATGTCTCTTTTTCTATGTCAATGACCTTATTCCCATCATCCCCTTTGTCCAAATCACTTTCCCGAGATTTTTGATTTTTTCTTGAGTAAGGTCCTGACACAGAAGTCCCTACTGCATCCATTCTTTTATTCTTCGTGATCGGAGTTTCTAGATCACCTTCCCCCTATTTTGAGCGCTTTTGAGGCATAAAGGAAATACTTATTGGGTGGGGGGCCTTGCTTCCTTTGTCTTTAGTCCTTGATGGAGGACTCATTTCCTTGTCTCAGTCATCATCTTCTTGCGCGTCAATTTTCTTCCCTTTCTTTTTTGGCAAAAGGTAATAGAATACCCTTACTTCTTTACCATCTATAACTAATGGCTCAACCCGACTCGGGAGCATATATCCGACTCGTGCCTTTCCACATAAGGATCATTTCTAGCATATTTATATTTGACATTGAGAGTGGGGATATCTTCATGTATTCTCTACACATCTATCCTTATCTTCTTGGCATCTTTGATTTGATTAACAAATTGCATGAAATAGTCCACCATAAAAGAAAAGGGAAACTTGGCCCTTGGAAACTTGTTCTCATCTTCCATCCTGAAGCACCTTAACTAGTAGTGTTGCATGACAACAAAATTGGCATCTCCTTCCGATCCTTGGGTAGGCGGCGTGGAATTCGTCGGTCTTGTTCAAAGACATCTTGCAGTTGTTTCAACTAGCTTTTAGTTTGTCCTTATATACATTATTGAGGTTGGAGGGTGCCACAAATTCTCTATATTTTTGTGGGAAACTTAATCTCCTAGCGTTATACACAATTAAGCTTCCCAATTCCTTCAAGGATGCCAATTTCATTGAACACTAAAAGAAAAAGGATTATTCCCTACATAAAATTCACCAAGTTCCACATCCTCTATGATACCCATAACTCTACTATAGGATCAATCATACTACGTACCTTGTGCCATTTTCTCGCGCAATGTATAATTTTTTTTGTTGACCTCTATATTTTTTCGACGACTCACAAATTAGTTATGAGAAGGCACATAACTATCCTAGTCACTGGATCTACAATATAATAAATTGGGAAGGTGTGCCCACCATTTTTATAAATGAGAAGATCCCCAATTCCATCAATTTTCTTATCCTTGTTCAAGGCCCACCCCAAGTCTTCTCCTATGTTTATTAACCGGTCGTTATACTGATCAATGACCAAGTGATCCTTATGTGTCATCTCGCAAAATAGAAATAACCTTCTTAGACGTGTGAGATCATGTATTGAAAAAGATCTAGGGGTTTATTGAAATAGGGAAGATCATATATTTGAAGGACCCCAACATTCTCAAATGTTTGTTTTACGTTATAAATGTAGATAACGACACCTTCAACGGCTTATCAATCTCCTTGTTATGATAATAATTCCTTCACTCAATCCTCAGCTTTGGTAAATTTCAAAATATTCTATATGATTTAATGGTGGAGAAAAGGTTGGTTTTTGTGCTCTAATCGATTTTATCACTTATTTTATCTATTTGTTGCTCTCGAGATCCGAATGCTTGGTAACTCATAAATGAGTTTTGACCCTCATTTTTTACCTCTCAACCATTTGTAATAAATCCATAATTAATGTTTCTTGCACATATAATATTTCACTTATTTTACCAACCACAATCAATTTCGTGCTTGATAGTTGTTACCCACTTGTTGCTTATTTTTGCTTTCATTGAAACTTGCCATTAATGACTTGCACTAGTCAATTTTCCCGCAAAATTTGTGGATGTGTTGCTTTTATCCCTATGCCTCTAGTTACGATAGGTGACTTACATTCCTAGGCCACATCACATTCTCCCATGCATTTATTTCATTGCATGCTTCCTTGCCCCGTAGTCTTCCTGCAAACACCTTACCATATCCACTTCCATTATTTTATGCACTCCCCACTTATCCCCTTGCCTAAGCTTGTTCCCAACCGAGCTTTGCACCTTATCCAACCATCTCCCCTTATATGATGAAAAAAATCCCATTTAGATACCTTATTTTTCTTGCACCCATTTCTTATGAACTCTTCCTCGTACCCCACTCTAAAATGATGTTCCTTCTTCGACACATGATCATGTGCAAACTCACTAATTCATTCGCCTATTACGAAGCAATTTCTCCCTAAAAATGTGCTAAAATTCTCCCTCAACATATGTGCCCGCAATCCCTCATGTGGAATTAATTGAACCTTCGGTTTTAAGAGGGCCTTCACATAAAAGGAACCATTGTTATTGGAAATATTTAGTTATGTATATGGATATCAACATTACAGCATAAATTACACACTTATTACAACCCAAAAACAGACGTTAACATAATTATACTCTAAAATAGAAGAGAAACTACCCTAAAATTGAAATAACATCTATTATAAACAAGAGCTAAATAAGAATAAGTGAAAGGGAACACACAAGAACAAGTAAATATCAGATCTTGATCACTGTGAATAAGAACAACGTATTAATAGCGTTGACAATAAGATCCAAGACAATATTCACATGCAAGATTTAAACACTAACATCTAATGAACATAAGAACATCAAATGCTATGAGAGATAATGAATGGGACACAAAGTTCATATTTCATTAACTCCAAAATGTCTTCACAAAAGAACACATTTTATTTCTTGAAACAAAGCTTGCACACAAAAGTATTTTCTTCTCCTCTCTCAAAGTCACCCTTACAAATGAGCCCCTAACTTCTTTTTATAACCCAAAAGCTTTTTACAAAGTAGTTAGGGTTTACATGAACATTAAATAGGGCATCTTAAATGAATTTGAATTTTTCAACCAACTTTAAAAAGTAATTTGAAAATAGAAATCACTTAAGTTATCAAAAATTTGCCAAAAGTGAGTTTAACAATAACATCACTTTATAAATAAAAGCAATGGGTACATGTGGACCCCACTTAAATGAATTGGACACACACATAGAAATCCTAGTCAACAATACGCCACCTAGATCAAAACATCTAGGATCAATGGCTTATATTGTGCTAAGGTAAGCCTATCCCGGTCGTACGGGAATGAACTCGTTGAACGTGCTATGCAATCCACAAGATGACAAGAGAGTTGAGCTTGAAGCTTTAGATGTTCATCCACCTCTCTGTTTGAGCAACATCCCAGTGTGAACATTTTTTTTCTTTATTCGCATTCGCATTCACAATTACACACAATTCTCCACATGTTCTGAATACCTTTCCATGGTGAATTCTTCATTTGTCGCGAGACCGTAGTCATTACGCCACCTTGACTTGTCAAAATCCAGCTCCTGATCTTTCGCCATTCAGAAGATATTCCAAGAGTCGAGATTATAATTCAATTCCTAGATTTATTTATTTCATCTCTATCTCCATCCCGAAGTGTTTCCATTTTGATCCGTTCTTTATCATCCAATTTGAGAACGCTCCAACTTTAAGATCGGTCGATGAAGTATCATGCTGTTGCTAGCGAGAATTGACAGGGACACACTTGAATGATGTGGCCTTGCTTGATGATCCACATAACCCCACTTGTTTGAAGATGACATGATTTTGAAGACGTGATGTGAAGCTTGATTTCGGCTATTATTTCCAGACTTCCAAACTTGAATAAATCACCTTTGAAACTACCTTGAGAAAAATAACAAATCTTGTTATGAGAAGCTCTCACTAGATGAGGAAGTCTATATTAAGGTACCAAAAGTTTGTGGATCAGATATTTTTTTCCCAAAAAAATTATTTAGTGAAATATTAAAGGTCAAAGTTGACTCTTCTGAAACTGCTAGGAAAATGCAAGTGTAAAACTGCGAAAATCCTGTTTGGTTTTAGCTTGGGAAAAATATCAAACGTCACCCTGGGAATCTACAACTTGGAAATGGAGCATATGAATGTGGGGAGAATCCAAATAAACAATAATTTTATCTTGACGATCATCTAAGTTCAAAATATCAACTCTCAAACTCAGTCTCCTTGATAGGATGAAAATCTGCGTGCGCAATGAAATCAAGCAAACTTCATTTTATTTGGCTCCATGAAAAATATCAAACACATTACATGCATTTAAAATTTATAAATTAAGTACATTAATGTGGGGATAATTCAATGAAACAAACCATTCTTCTTGACAATCACTTAGGCCCAAAATATGGATTCTCAAAGTAGGCCTTCGAACAAGCTGAAACAATGCGCACAACGAAATTCAAACAAACCGCATTTTTGGATTCATGAGAAATAAAAATGAGGTGTTGTGCATTTATAAATGAGTATGAAAGCACCTTAACATGATTAAAATCGCGGGAAATGATTGATTTTTCATGAAAATCATTCAGCTTCGAGATATTGAGCTCCAAATTTTATTACTTCCGACAAATACAACCCGCAATGCAACCTTCGCTCCGCGTCAATTGTTTTCTTCATTAATTTCATTTTCCTTGTGTTGATATATATCTTGTTTTCTATTTTGTCAAACGGTTCACGTGATTTCTCTTCATGTATACGTCCTCATCTTCTTGCAATTGCGTGGATTTGACTCGTCTGGTAAATGCATTGAACTCGCTGCTTTTTCTTTGTGAATGCGTTAGACAATTGCATGTTCCTTCTCCCAAATGTAGCTTTTCCTCTTGAATGGTGTGTGGGATTTTCAAATACGTAATAGTCCTTTCTGTTACATGAAAATGTGTAGTCTTTTATTTTATTTTATTTGGCTTTGCGTGGATAGCGATTTCTCTTTGCATGTGTGGAGGCTATTATCGTTCACCTTGGCACATGAAAACTGTTGTTATCTTTCACCTTGGCGCATGAATCTTCTTATTAGCTACGTTTTGGAGTATGCAGGATGATTTGACTCTTGGAAACCTACGTGGGGGTATCTAAAGAATGCGTTGAAAGTTGTTTTATTTTTCCTGTGACTGATTTTTGCTTGAATTTTCAAATTAATCTTCTTCCCAAAGTAAATGTGTGAACTCTCTTCTCCACATGGGCTTTGGTGAATGTGTTTTCTTTCTTGTTTTGGACTGTATGGACTTTTCCCAATGCGTGAAAACAGAAATTCAATTTTACTTCTGACTTTTACCTGCGTGGACATGCAAAAATGCATGGTTTTTTAACTATTGCTACTCTTTGGCAATGCGTGGGAACTTCAGTTTGCTGCCTCTTTTCTTGCAAAGGCGTGGAAATTTGTTATTTCTCCTTGGCACGTGGAAACTTATTTTATTTTTCCCAATGTGTGGGCTGCTTCTATATCCTTGTGTGGATCTGTATTGCCTTGAGACAGCTGGGCATGAGCTTCTTGTCCTCTTCTTTGACAACGTGGATCTGTATTACCTTGGCAAATGCGTAGTATATGCTACCTTTTGCATTGAATTTTTAACTTTGTGTATGTATGTCTATTTCCTTAGACTGGATTCTTTCCTTCCCAATGTGGACAACCTCCTCCTTCACATGCACAACTGATGGAGTTATTTCAATAGCTTACTTGGAATGAGTGGAGAATCAATCGAAGAATGTGCTATGAAATCTTGCAAACAAAATATTTCTCCGAAAACGCTTCTACAGGGGAAAAAGTAAGAAGTTGAAATAATAATAAGAATTTGGAAATAAAGATCCCTAACTTCTTACTCATGACTTTTTCCAACAGATCTTTCATGGAGGAAAAATTAAGAAGATTAAAAATCTTTCCCATAACCGTTTCTTTGTCTCTGTTGGAATACCCAATTTCCCTTTCTCCGAGTAGTGGGAATCAATTGTCGAGTTAATACGGGAAAAATTCTCAATCATTTGCCCGTGGAAATGGTGAAACAAGCTTACAATTCCCATTTATTTCCCCATGTGGGAAATTGGGATATCTTTTGCCGGTTTGCCATCCAGCTTGGGTTGGCAATCAAGGAGAAATTCCACAAGTGGGGAAAAAAGAAGATTTTTCCAGAAAGGGAAATCTAGGACCGGAAAACCAATTTAGCATCCCCGACAATTGGAGGCGGAATTTTTATTTCCCACGGCAATGAAAAATACTTGTTGATTGATTTTTCATGAATATTAAATTAATACTTATTTAATAAAAAACCCCCAAAATTAATAAAACTGATTTTATTAAATAAAAGGGTAAGAAATTAATTAAATATTAATTAACTAAATATTAACGAGGTTTGTGACATGTCGGGAGGAGTTCGACCGAAATGGATGAAACGAAGACCAAAATGATAATGAGAATAAGACGATCACCATGAGGGTGATAAATGATGTGAAATAACACTTTTTGATTTTTTTAAATTTTCATGCTTATTAATTTTGTGAAGTCAAAATTGGTTGATAACAATTGATTCTAATTGCGGACAAGGACTTCACGGATGCGCAAAGAACGGACCCGGACTCCAAATATTTAATGAACTTGATCTCAAAGGTGATGATGCAAAAACGGACGACGAAAGAGAGGAAAATGAAAAATAAGGAAGCGAAAAAACCAAAATCTTAATTACCTACGCACATATGTGGGACAACCCATTTTCAATTTTGATAGTGCTTGAGATATTGCCCGTTGAAGGGCATAGGAAAATGAGTTTTATCAGGATATGCCAAGTAATATGTGTTATCTCCACAGAAATGCTTGATTTTGAAAGGGCCCAACCATAGTGAATCAAACTTCCCGTGCTTTCCTTTTGGTTCATGCCTCTTGTCCCATAGAAGAACTAGGTCATTCATTTGAAATTGTCTCTCCTTATTTTTCCTGTCGAACAATTTCTTTACTTCAGATTGGTGTTCCTCGATCTTGTTTACCACTTGACTTCTTCGTTCTTCAAGATTGCTTAGGAACATAATCCTTTTATCCAACGCATTGGCAAAGCATTCATCATCAACTGCTTGAGCCAATCGTAATGCTGGTAACTCCAATGTGATGGGAATTTGAGCATCGGTTCCATACAAGAGTTGGAATGGAGACATCCCAATTTCTCTTTTTAGAGTTATGTGGTCATCCCACAATGTATCGTATAAATTTTTGTGCCATGTTCTTTGATTTTCTTTGACTAACTTGCGCACGATAGTAATGATGTTTTTGTTATTGGATTTTGCTTGACCATTTCCCTGAGGGTAGTAATATGATGAATGAGATAAAGATATCCCATACCCATAATAAAAACCTATCATCTCTGTTCAAGAGAAATTGGCGGCATTATCCGTCACGATTTTTGTGGAATTCCGTAATGAACCAATATATTCTCTTTGATGAAATCACATATTACATGCAGAGATGTTTTTTTCAACAGAATAGCTTCTTCCCACTTCGTAATGTAGTCAATCGCCATGAGCACGTGAGTATGACTAGCACTAGAATTAGGATTCAATACCCCGATGAAATCTGACCCCATTGTTGAAAGAATTCTTTAATGACAACTGGCTTTAAAGGCAAAGCTACCAATTTAGGTCTTCCAACAAATTGTTGACAAACTTCACATTTGGCTACCCATTTTTGGGCATCGAAAAACATAGTGGGCTAGTAATAATGTGCTCGCATAATCTTATGAGTTGTTACTAGTCCAAATAAATGGCCAACACAAACATGATTGTGAAAAGCTTCAAGCAACCTGGGTTATTGTTCCTTATCAACACATATGAGGAACATGCCATCAATACCTTTCTTAAATAAGGTGTTGTCCTAGATGACGTACTAGAAGCTCTTAATTTGATATCTCTCTTTACCTTAGTTGTCATATTCTCAGGACATTCGCCATATGTGAGAAAGTAGGATATATTCAAATACCATTCATTTGTGGTACTGACGAAAACTACTAGTGGTAAAATTTCTTCAATTGGTTCTTCCTCGTAGTCATCTCGCAATTTGTTCTACGTGATGAGTTGGCAGAGTCCTCTTCCTCGAACTAACTTGGTAGGCTTAATTCCCAAGTCATATTATTGGATCTTGGAGACCCAATTACCTCTTTTAGATCCTGGTTCCTGTTGTGTCAAAATTGATTTAATTGCGGTGTCCCAAACTAAGACCTTGGTGTGAGAATTCAACACATAGTACCTAAAATGTTTCAAGTCTCTAACCACTACCTATGCATGCCTCTCAAGGGGAGTGTGATTCAGTTCATGTTTCTTGAATCCAAAACTCATGAATGTAATAGGAGATTCAATTCCCTCTTGCTTGTGCCGAGTCAGAATGGCATAGATCATGTGTGTAGAAGCATAACAATAGATGATGAAATCATTTTCAAAATTGGGACATACCAATATAGGAGATTTTGCAATATCATCCTTGATTTGCTCAAATGTTTCTCTACCTTCCTTTGACCATTTGAAGGATTATTTACCTTTCATCATGTCAACAATTTCTTTGGTTAGCTCGGCAAAATCTGGCACAAACCTTCTCAAAAAGTTCACCTTCCCAAAGAATGAGTGGACTCCAAGGCTTACTTGTAGGCAAGGAAAGATTCTTGATAGCTTGAACGCACTCAGGATCAATCTTAGTTCCTTCTTTAGAAACAATATGACCTAGGAGTTTCCCTTATGTAACTCCGAACACAGACTTCTTTGGATTCAGGGAGATTCTATGAAGTCTGCATCTTTGCAATATTTTCTCCAAATCTCTTAGATGATCTTCTTGCTTCTTTGAGAAAACCGTCAAGTCATCTAGGTATATCACAATGATCTTGTCTTTATAATCGGCGAATGCCATGCCCATAGCCCTTTGAAAGGTTGCATCGACATTGATCAAACCAAAAGACATTATTTTATATGTGAACGCATTCCCCCGGGGTGGAGAACGTGGTCTTATATTGGTCTTCACTAGCCACTTCAATATGATTATAAACGAGAGAAACCATCTAGCATGGATGACATTACCGATACAATTATTGCTTGAATAATATGGTCAATGATCGACATTGGATAGTTATCCTTTAAGGAATCTTGATTAAGATTGTAGAAATCCACGCAAATCCTAATTTCTCCATTTTTCTTGTGAACCGAGATAATATTAGCTATCCAAGTTGAATGTCGAATAGGAAAAACTATTCATGCGTCTAACATATTTTGAACCTCATGGAATATTGTCCTTGCTATCTTGGGATTATATTGTCTTTACTTTTTCCTTAATGGAGCTGCACCAGGTTTCAAGGGTATGACATGCTCCATTTCCCTAGGTTAGAAAGACTTCAAGTCTTCATATGAGTAAGCCAAGACATCTAAATATTTGGTAAGGAGGATTACAAATTTCTTGTGCTCCTCAGGTGAGCAACACTTACTAATGTTGACCAGCGAGATTTGTTTTGGTACCAACATTACCTTGCTCATAGTCAACAGAATTCACAAGTCATGCAAGCTCTTCCTCTTTGATAATCCTGTCATGTTTATCAAAACGTTCTTCAAGTTAAACTAATCCTTTTGGAATTTTATTTCATTTGAGTTGAATGATTCCATCACACGATATTTGTTCTAAACTCTTTCTTGAAAGGGCGAGGTGGTCGATTTGTGAAATTTGTGAATTACTTCCTTCAAAATATAACTATTCAAAATCATCTCTTTTTTCCAAGAAGGCAATAATTTGTTGATCATCATTGAAAACTTGCCAATTTTCTGCATTGTCAGGAACACTTGGCCTGAAAACCATTTCAATGGTGTATTTGTCTTGATCAAAATTTGAATGAGGGATCATCAATGAAGATGAGACTACTAGAGAATTTTCCTTTTCATTCTTTTCACGAGGGACAAATTCTATGGAAAAAGCATCAAAGATTTCTATTGCGTCCCACACTTTATTTTTGTAGTGTCTCAAACGATCATTCTTTACTTGAAACTGATTTTTAACTTGTTTCACGATCAACTCTGCATCTCCAAGACTTTCAAATTTTTGATCCCTTTCTCTTCTACAACTTGGAGGCCAAGGATTAATGCCTCATATTCTGTAGTGTTGTTAGTATTTGAAAATTGGAGTTTGTAAGAAAAATGAAACATTTTACCATTTGGAGATATAAGCACCACTTCGAGCCGGAACTTGTTGAGCAACAACTTCCATCAAACTCAAGATTCCAGATCTCATTAGGATCTTGGCAAGTGATCTCAGGTGCATGAGCCTTTGTAGTAATCATATAATTACACATACTTGATTTTGAATCGAGACCTCAGTACTCGGGATCATTGGTTTTTGTTACTACAGTGAGTTTTTCCTAAGTCTCCGACATTAGCTTCTTCATTTCTCCACTGATAGGGATCATAGCATAAGACCAGTCCATTTTAATCTTACCACCCGAGATATTTGCAAAATTTCCTTCTCAACAACATACCATATGAAGTGGGCATGTCGACAATTAGAATAGTTACCTTGACTCACTTTTGAGGAAATTGAGCTAGAACCATTTGAGCATCTTTAATCGCCCATAAAAAAACTTGTCTTGTCTCCACGGAGTAATAAGATCTGAATGTTCTCGTCGCAAGTCAACCCAATAACATGTGTTAGTTTTGTAGGCATCATATTATCGGAGGCTCCAGATCTATAATGCAATTACTTAATTTTCATCCATTGATCACAAAGGACACAAAGAAAGGTTCAATCTTTTCATTTGAAGGTGTAGTGGTTGCCAATGTTTTGAGTCTTCATATCTTTGAAAGATTTCAAAATTCCTGTAGAGGAATTAACGGTAGAGTCACCTTTGATAAAATGGACCAATTTCTCGAGCTGATCCTTATTGGACTTCAAGTACTTTGCTTGTCACATGGAAATTTTTGTTTTATTGATATGATCAATGATATCAAATTTGGGCAAAATGACCATACTTGATGTCTCGGACACTAGTTCTTTTGAACTTGATGATGACACTCTTTTAACGTTTGCTTCAGAGGCTTGGTTGATAATGTTGTGGAAGAAGAAACTTTCTTCGTAGTAGATTTATCAATTGATTGACTTGACAGAGGTAATCCTTTCTTTAAGATAGTTTTGTCCTTGGAAACCTCGGTCATCTTGGACTCTTTAGGAATCTCGATTATTTAGATTCTTTGGAAGTTTCCTTAGTTTTAGATTCTTTGGGAACTTCCTTGGAGCTCTTTTTATCTTCTAGCTTGGTTGCACTCTACTCCTTTTACGAGAGTGTGTAAAGACCGCAAAGGATTAACTATTCATATCTTCCACAATTTCTTCATATTCGTCTTTCTTCTTACGAGCGGTACTCAAAGAAATGATTATTAATTTCTCCTTCAGGCTCTTCGACTTTAGGTTCAGATGTCACGAGAATCGACTCTTCTTCATCAACTGAAACCTCAACTTCATCATCGCTTTCTTCAACGACATCACACTTTGAGTTAGTTGTGGGAGCTGCTTGATAGTCATACTTGTTGGAGAACCTACAATTCGGATTTATTGAGAATGTAGCCTTTTCTTGGGATGTCTTTGTAAGTAGCAGGTTTACTACTTTGAGCAACTTTCTTTTTCAAAGCTAGCACATCATTAGCCAACTTAGTGAGTATGGTCTCAGAAGCATTGGGGGTTTCTTGACTCTTTCCCTTGAGGGAAGTTTTCTTGAATTTTCCCACCATGATTAAGTCATCCTCAATTTCTATTGCCAAGGATTGCAAAAGTTCCAAAGTAGTCACTCCATCTCTTCTCGAGTTGATAGCACACTTTTGGTTGTGTGTTAATGAAGAAACTTTTTTGTCCATCGGGGTTCAAAGCGAGTCAGCGGGAACTTTGTTCACCATTTTGTTGAACTTAGCCACAAAATTTCTCATGGGTCCTATTGGTTATTTCTTCATCCGAGATATTTGGACAAGAAGGGAATCTTCATCTTCGCCATTTTGAAATGGTCTTCAAACTTAGTAATGATACTATGAATTGGTATTTCTACTACGTAGGATTAAATTATACCTCAACTACATTTGCATGTGCGATAAGCAATTTAGTTCTTGCTCTAACATTTCTCATGGCTATTCCTCTAAGGTAGTTTTATGCATCCATCAACCCAGATGTATAAGAAAAATTGTAATATGTGTGCCTATAAGTAATGTTTAATTGCTTTCAAAAAAATGATGAATAATTTTTTTGTGTTTTCTCGAAATTTCTTTTCTCGAATGTACCAAATTTCCAATATGAAACATAATGAGCCAACTTTCTAATCAATGTTCCAGCTGATTGTCCTCCAACAACGGTGGAAAAAAAAACCACCATCGCTATTAACACAAGATTTGACTTCCCTTCGAACATCAAACAACATGCAGCCCACCGGGAGGCCACTTGAGCAAGGGTGGAGATAGGCTCGAAGTCCAAAGCAAGCGGAAAGGATTCCACATGGACTTGTTTCCACCTTTAGATTTTCAACGTATCTACCTAGGCATGCTTTGCTTCATTGATTTCTTGCCAAACGTCTGATTCATCGGGATCATTCCAATAGTATAATGCCTTTGACATAATTATAGGTTGTTTTATATGGGACAGAGACAACTATATATGACACATCTTGAATTTAAATTTTATTGTTTGATTAGATTAGTATTTTATAACTAAAACATTGAGAAAGTATTGCGGTGTTTTTAAATACTAGCAATTATACATGAAATGTACGATGGAAAAAGCTGAAGAGGATGGATCAAAAAATAAAAATTGGAGGGAATGAAAAATGTGGGAGAGGAAGAGGGATGATGGAGAAGGGATTTGAGGGAGGAGCGCCCTTTGCAAGGAACCAATATGAAACTCTTCTTTCCTACAATCACATCTCATTTTTGTCAATTGTTTCAAAAAGAAAGTTGGTGCGGTGTGCCATTCATCAAGGAAATGTATTTTGGAGATATCTCTCGAATAGAAGTTGCCCATCAATACTTGCCATTGTCAATAGTTGCTTGTAATTTCAGCGCTTGGGTGTTTTTGTGTATTTGGAACACATAAATGTAAGGGGAATTCACTTGTGTCTTACAAGAGATGTTAGAGACATGGATATGTGGAGTGGACATGACATACCAGGATAATGATTTCATACACAATCACAATTAGGATTTCTCTCTAGCTATTAAGGTAACGACGAGGTGTTCCCTCATCAAAAGTCTTGATGGTATTGTCCATCAATGACCACCAAAGATAAGATGGGATTTACTAGTTTAAAATTATTTTTAGGCCGTCAATAATTTTGATTAGACCGTGAAATTAACAACCTTCATGTCCTGCACCTACTCCATGGCTCATCTTGTTCCTTCCTAATAATATTTGGTATATGAGCTCCATTTTATAGTTGTGATCTCGCACACACCATTCACTTAAGTGATATTTGCGATTAGAGGGGACAAAATAAAAATTGGGGAAAATCCAACGAGTTACGAGTTCGAAACATAACCACAATGCTTGCTCCTTGTAGAACATGGTTTGGCCCCTTTACGCTTGTAAACTCAAGTAATTGTGGGAAAACAAGAAATTTGCAAACAATAACCGCTGATTGAAACACAAAAATTGTAGTGCCGGTGGACGGAGGAATGTGAGAACATGGTATTGGGTGATCTCGAGTCCATACTTTAACCATACATTTGGAGGAGTTAATGAAAAACAAACTACCGGACCCAACCGCCTAGAATTGACAACGCCATGTTTAGCTTGAATGGACTCCACACATTTGAAATCCAACATCCTCCACACTTTGACAGTCTTGTCCAATAATTGGATGACATTTAATTTGTTAGAGAGGATGAGGAAATGAATGGAAAGTTGAAATAAACACGTGGGAATTAAATCCTGCATGTCGCACACCTATTCCACACCTCGATTGTTTACCCAAAAGGTATTTGCTATTTGTGTTGCACTTTATCATGTCAATCTCTCTTGCATTAGTTACATGAGTGCAATTTGCACTTAAAAGGGCCAAAATAAAAAGGGAAATTCCAATTGGTTTAAGGTGTGAAACCCATAAAATGGGCTTTGTTATTTAATATATATATATATATATATATATATATATATATATATATATATATCGATCGTGTTAGTGATTGGATGGCATTTAATTTTTTAGATAAGACAAAGACATGAATGGAAAGTTGGAAATAAAAAATGTGGGAATTAAATACTTGCATTTCCCACACCTATTCCATGCATCATTGTTCCCACCCAAATAATATTTACCATCTTTGATCCACTTTATAGTGTCAATATCACTTGCATTACTCACATGAACTTAATTTGTGCTTAAAGGGCCAAAGTACAAAAAAGGGGAAAATCCAATTGGTTCAAGGTTCAAAACCCAACCAATTTGCTTGCTTTAGAACATTTTTAGGCCCCCTTTTCGGTTTCTACCATGTGTAGTTGTAAACCATTGATAGTTGAGCCCCTCCAATAGTTGGTCATATGAGTGACGGGAATGTGAAACCCCACTTCAATTTAAGGGTTTTAATCCTCTCTTGGCGGCAAAATGAAGGATGGATTTAAGAGAGTTACTTGTAAAATTGGTGCTCTTCCTCTGCCATTTTCTCACCTGGTAATAAGCCCATGGCGGTTATGATAGAATGACAGTGATCCACACATTTTCATAGCCACCCCAGTGAACGCTCATTTTCATTGCCTCATGCACGATGTGGAAGTGACTAGAGGTGTGGAGTTTGTTGGTGAGGATGATGAAATCCAGTATTAGATCTATGCCAAACAAGTTTGGTTTAGTTACCATTCCTCTTAAGGCCACCACTATATTGGGTGCACCCAAAGTGGGTGGGCTCGAACACCAACAACCTTTTTGCTCCTTTTGTAGACCATGCCAATCAAAGGTTAAATTTGATGGCCGTTTACTCATTTTCATGATTTTAGCGATAAAATACATAAATTTTGAAAATAACACCACATTTTCTTGTAATTTTTTACAAAAACCATCCAATATGATTTGCATATTTAAAATAAGACACTCATATATATATATATATATATATATTCAAAAAATTAAACAAATAAAGATTAATGTTTTATATATTTTTTAAGTAGTATATAAAATAACACTATTTTATATCTTAGAAGGGTAATATTGCAAAACTATCGCCACCTAAAAATTGTTTGACATGCATAGGAAGTTATCAAATGTAACCCACGACCTAGCACATTTCGCTCGAACAATCCCGCACCATTCTGCATGTACACACCTTGCACTAAACTGGTAGGTCACTTGATTATCTTGTTGTTCTAACATATATCGATATCTTACCGGGTTCACCATGAAAATAGCATGAGCTTCAAAGATTGCAACCATGGCCGACTAAATTCCTCGTAGAAAAATTAAAATCACTCTCACAACACCGGTTCGAATCCCTCAAAGCATTCCATGGCGGAAGTTCAAATCTTGCGTTATGACGTTGCGAATCCTTTTCATGAATAACATAATAATAGTAACTAGCAATTGCACATGCGTTTCATGAGATGTGAACACTGAATCTGTATATGTTATTTTTTTTAGAGGTATAATTATTACTTTTGTAGTTGATGTTGATTAGGGGTGTGATTGATTTTGTAAGTGTAGAAATATAGATGGGCCACTTAATTTGAAGGTTGTTTCTACATTTCAAACTTGTTAAAAATTCGTACATGAATACATTTGATACCATTTTCGATAGTTAATTTATTTTATAGTTGATGTTGTATGTATTTAATTCATGTTTATTAGTTGTGCATCGGTTGTTCGGTTGGTGTTTTGTTGGAAAAATATTTATTGTACAGTTGATAATGTGTGTGATTGATAGTTGTAGTGTAGGAATTTAGTTGAAACATTACATTGAAATGTCGTATGTGTACATTTAATTGCATTCTGATTCGTACAATTAAAGTTGCATATCATATTTCAAAACATCAAATAAATGTAGATCTGCGTGCACATAATGAGACATGTATACATTCGCAGTATTTATATCATGAATGGTAGCCTTTAGTGGGAAATTTTAGTTTCAATAAACATGATTACATTTGATACCCCTTGAACAACAGTGTCGCTTTGGATAGAAGAAGTGTTGAGTATAGTAGTGGTGGAGGTGCTATCAAAGCAGAGGGTAGCTTTTACGATAGGCTGAGTGATAGTAGTCTTGACTCCTCCTTTCTTCTTGCTCCAAGTGTTGTTACGTACACCATTTTTGAGTATCTCTTGAATGAAAAAGCAGGTGAAATACGCAGATTTGCAAGCAAGGGAACTCTGGAGAAAGCTGTGAATGTCAGACCCTGCCTTTCAGTGGTTCCAATGTCGACGGTTGCTCTATGCAAAGTAAGTCCCTGCCACTTGTGGATAGTTAATCCCAAGCCATTTTAATCAGCAATTGTCTTCGATTCCCTCTTGAAATAGGGGGTATGGGAATATGTAACAGGTTGGAGGGATCCCAACATGGGCCATTGTATCTATCAAATTTGACAACAACAAATAAAGGTAATGTTGGTGGTTGCATTGATGCGTCGTAGACAATGTCGGTGATTGTTCTTGTGGCACCATTCACGAGGCCTACGTCAACCCATAGATTTGTAACTAGTGTTACGAAATTGGGCAAGGAAGCTTTGGAAGAGTGTATCAGGGTAATTTGAAAGATAAAGATGTGGCTATAAAGAAACTAAAAGGTAGAGGCAAAGACATCAAGAAATTAGTTGAGAATGAAGTCAACACGATGTTGGGCACCAGTGTTGAGAATGGACCTTAGGGAGGACAAGTGCAGTATCTGAAATGTGGGGTCCTCCCACTGAATCGATTACGTGTTGCAACAAGTTCTTGTAGCTTGGTGAGCTTGAAGCCAATTTCTACCAGAAGAGAGCCCAAAAACTGGTTGAATTCCAACCCAATGGTTTACAACTTTGTACAGTTCAAGAGAATGGAAAAAACATCTCCCTTCAGATTGTTATTGCCAAACGTCAGTTGTTGTAGGCAGCCCAACATTCCCAATTCCTGGGGTACCATTCTGCTTAATTGGTTGTCTTCTATTTGAAGAAAATTAAGCGCCGAAATATTTCCTATGGATTTTGGGATGCTTTGCCATTTAGCTGATTGATGGACAGGTCCACCAGTCGCAATTTGGTTAGCTTATGGCCTACATCCTCTGGAATTGTCCCCACAAACTTGTTGTGATATAGGTTCAACTTTTTCAATTCTGTACAGTTCATGAGAGAATATAGAATGGACCCTCCTAGGTTGTTATTATCCAGCGACAATTCTCGTAGTTGGGAAAGTGAACCTAATTCTTGTGGAATATAGCCATACAAGGAATTAGAAGATATATTTAACTCCTCCATGAAAGAACAATTTCCTAGCACCTTGGGAATGGCACCTGTAAGGATATTGTTCTTCAACTTGAGCTCTCTCAGTTTCCATAATTGACCAATCTCTTCTGGGATACTACCATTGAGTTTGTTGGAATTTAGAAGTAGATGTTCTAATCTGGTCAATGTTGTTAATATCTCAGATGGAATTGGTCCCTCAAGCATATTATTAGACAACGACAAGTGATGCAATTTTGTGTAGTTATCCAGCGACAGATCTCGTAGTTGGGAAAGTGAACCCAGTTCTTGTGGAATATAGCCATATAAGGAATTAGAAGATATATTTAACTCCTCCATGAAAGAATAGTTTCCTAGTGCCTTGGGAATGGCACCTGTAAGGATATTGTTCTTCAACTTGAGCTCTCTCAGTTTCCATAATTGACCAATCTCTTCCGGGATACTACCATTGAGTTTGTTGGAATTTAGAAGCAGATGTTCTAATTTGGTCAATGTTGTTAATATCTCAGATGGAATTGGTCCCTCAAGCGTATTATTAGACAACGACAAGTGATGCAATTTTGTGCAGTTATTCAGAGAATTGGGAATTTGTCCAGAAAGCAAGTTATTTTTTAGATTGAGCACTATTAAACGCCTGAGAGCACCTAGTAAATAGAAATAATAAGATAAGCTAATTATTCCCTATAAAATAGAAATAATTGAGATAAACTAATTCACGTCCATATTTGTTGTATAACCAATTTCATCAACTATATCAGGCCCGCAAATCAGCCATTTGTTTGTTTATGAGTTGATTATCGTAATTTTCATTTACTTATTTAATTTTAAACCAGGGATATTTGGGACGAAACACAACTTTGCTTATAGGAAATCATTCAGATCACAAGAGAGAGTATCGTTGATTAGATATGTGGCTGACTATCTCATGCAAAATTCAAAAGCAACTTTACATATGAAACACCAAGTTGCAACCAATGTGCTTGGTGAAACATGCTCTCGCAATGTTGATAATACAACTCAGATTCATGTTTGTCAATTACATAATCTCACAATGTTGATAATACAACTTAGATTCATGTCTGTCAATTACATGATCTCGCAATGTTGATAATACAACTCAGATTCATGTCTGTCAATTAAATGAATACACTACAGATATAGTATGGCACCAGACCAGTAGGGTGCGGACATCCATCACAACATAATTGATGACTTCAGACACTCTTGCAGAATCTGAAAAGAGTGACAACAAGTCCCCACTGCTTCCTGAGAGCCACCATGATCTACAAGATTCTGATTGCAAGGATGCTTCATTTTTAGGAGCAATATTCAATCTGTGAACAACCATTGTGGTGTATTGCATCTGGCTTTAAATTTGATCAAGTTTTTATGAATGTATTTCCTTGGGTTGTGAGCTGAAAAAGTGGTTGTTGTTGCTCTGTTCTTCCTTGAATTAAAACTCAAGGAAGAAATTCTCTAGGCATCCAGAAATACATGCCCTCAATTTCACATCCACAAACTTTATGAAACATTGTGCAAATGCTTAGGGAAATCAAATAACATATACCGTTCAGCGTTCACATTGCCAACCAGTGCTTGGCGAAACATGCTCTCGCAATGTTGATAATACAACTCAGATTCATGTCTGTCAATTACATGATCTCGCAATGTTGATAATACAACTCAGATTCATGTCTGTCAATTAAATGAATACGCTACAGATATAGTATGGCGCCAGACCAGTGCATACAAAAAAATAAATTATTTTAAACAACAAAGATTAAACCCTTACAATATCATCCACAAATTCTTAAAGGAACTGTGTAAAGGCGTCTGGAGCATAACTTACTAATCTAGAAGAAGTGTCTGAAACATCAATCTGACTTCTCGTGCTTCCACTGCTTTGTTTTCTTTTATTTCTTGTGTCTGTATATTCTCTGTGTCACTCTAAATTCCTGAATCTCCTTTTGATCTCCCTTTTTCTGTGTGTATACTTTCTTTTCTAGCGTTTGCAATTTATTATTGATCTCCCTTTTTCTATTTTCAGCTCAGCCTAATTAAAAACAAAAGCTAAAATTGTTAATTATTAGAAACAAAATTATTAAAAATAAAAGTTAAAATTGTTGTTAATTAAAAACAAAAGCTAAAATTGTTAATAGATTTCTATTTTCAGCTCAACCTAATTAAAAACAAAAGCTAAAATTGTTAATTATTAAAAACAAAATTATTAAAAATAGTAGAGATTTCTATTTTTAGCTCAGCCTAATTAAAAACAAAAGCTAAAATTGTTAAAAATAGTAGAGATTTCTATTTTCAGCTCAACCTAATTAAAAATAAAAGCTAAAATTGTTAATTATTAGAAACAAAATTATTAAAAATAAAAGCTAAAATTGTTGTTAATTAAAAACAAAAGCTAAAATTGTTAATTATTAGAAACAAAATTATTAAAAATAATAGAGAAAAGTTAAAATAGGGAGGAAAAGCACAAACGTCAAGACGGCCGTCAAACCGTCAAATTTAACACAGTCGTAGAAACGTCCGCAGTGCCTTTCCCATAGGGGAACGCCTTCGGCGTAATAATAGCAACTAGTTTTTGGTTTTGGTGCTTCTTTAATGACATTTGAAAGGTATTCTGTTGCATGTCGGAAAATCGTTAAGAATGTCCTACATATAATATATATAATATTGGTGAGGGCCAAAGATATATATAATATTGGTTTTTCTGGATTGATGAAGTAAAATAGATTACTCGGATATTATAGTTTTTTGGTTACTCGGATAATAGATTACTCGGATATTATCGGATATCCATCAAATAAGTTCGATTTAGTTACCATTTTTCGAAGGCCACCACTATCTTGGCTGCCAAAGAACCTTTTTGCTCCATTTTTAGGTTACTCGGATAATAGGTTACTCGGTTAAAATTGACGGCCGTTTACTCATTTTTCATGATTTTAGCGATAACATACTTAAATTTTAAAAATAACATCACATTTGCTTGCAATTTTTACAAAAACCATCACGTATGATTTGCATATTTAAAATATGGCAATCATTATATATATATACAAACTATATAAATATATATTCAAAAAGTTAAACAATAAAGATTAATGTTATATATATATTATATATATATATATATATATATATATATATATATATATATATATATATATATATATATAAAGTGTATATAAAAGAACACTATTTTATATATTAGAAGGGAGATATTGCAAAACTATCGTCACCTAAAAATTGTTTGACATGCATAGGCTGTTATCAAATGTAACCCCTGACCCCAACACATTTTGGCTCGAACAATCCTACGCTCCTCCGTGACCACTCCTACATGTACACGCTTTGCACTTAACTAGCGGGTCACTCCAGGATATTGTTCGGATATATAACAAATATCTTACCAACTTCACCTTGCAAATAGCATGAGCTTTAACAGCAACCACCATGGCTGAATAACTTTCTCATAGCAAAATTAAAAGTACTCTCACAACACCGGTTCGAATCCCCTCAAAGCATTTCACGGCAGAAGTTCAAATCCTGCGTTATGACGTTGTGAATCCCCTCATCCATTTGAAGACGACAATCTTTTTGTCTTTGTTACTACTCAGAAGAGTCATAGAGATAGAACACCTTCTCATGAATAACAAAATAATAGTAATGGTGACAGTAATAACAACTAGTTATTTATTTTGGCGCTCTGTTAACGAGGTTAAAAAGGTATTTTGTTGCATGCTGGGAAAATCATGAAGAATGTTTGAGCATGGAGATAAGATGGCCTACGGATTCGATCTGACAATATACTAATGGCGGAGATTGTTTTTATCAATGACAGTGTATGGGTTAAATTATAACCATTTATATTTGTGGCATTTTTTCAGAATGGTAAGCCAATGCTAACTGAAAAGATTCCTTGGGCATAATCACTTAAGTTGTAGTCCTATAGAGGGGGCTACGTGAAAAGACATGTTGTAGGTCTGATAAGGTGATAAATGAAAATCACATTCATTTTACCTACAACCAAGCTCCTCATAGAGATTCTGTCGAGCTCGTTGTCGAACTACAAGTTGAACTAGTTTTAATTTGCTCCTAATTATTCAAAATATTAGAGTTTCTCATAAAGGTAGCACCGAGCTTGTTTTGAGCTCATATTCGACCTCTTGTCGAGCTCATGTCGAGCTCACGCTGATCTTGCCCCAAGCTCTATCTAATCTCGCACCGAGTCTGTGCTAAGCTCATCTCCAAGCTCGTGCCGAGCTTGTATCTAAGCCCACATCATCAAGCTTGCATGTGAACTCGTGCCAAGCTCACACCAAGCAGGGTTAGAGCTAGCCTCCGAGCTCCTGCCAAGCTTGCACCGAGCTTGCTATGAGCTTGAAACAAGTTTGCCATGAGCTTGAAACGATCTCACCACAAGATTAACACTAGCTCAACAAGAAATTACCTTTGAGCTTAGGCAGAATTTGCACCGAGCTTGCCTCCAAACTTGTGTCGCACCATCCCTAGCTCGCCAACATTCGCAATGAAAACCAAAAGCTAAGGCGTGTATCAATATTTTATTCTGGAAAAATCATAAGCGTAGGAAGGAGCATGTGTATGCAACAAAAATTGAAACATTTCAGCCCTGTTCAAAAAAATTGAAACATTTCAACCCTATTCCAAACATTTTAGGATAGAAAGAATTAGTACTTCATACTCTGGCAAAGCCCATCTCAAAACCACCACATAAACTTAATCTTATTCCCTAGCTATGTGGATGGTCACAGTGCCTTCCACGCATCCCTTGGAAGGATAACATGATGACCGATTCAGACTGCGTGTGAGCATGCCAACATTCATGTAGTAGGTCTTATGGACCATAATTTTTAGGAATGTAGCTGAGAAAATTTAGGTGAGAAATTATGGGAATACAAAGTGCAACAACCAACCACAATGTAGACTGTGCATGTCAGGGTGTCACACGAAGGCAAATAACTATAAACAATAGGGTGAAATTTCTACCTCTCCCAAACAACCTCTCAAAATTAGCAGACAATTTTTGGCGCTCCTAATTTACAAAAGAAGATTGATTTTTTCTATTGAGTTGGAAAATACTTCATAGGACCTATGAATGCATATTTTTGCAGCATAAACCTCTTCATCAGATCGCGCCCTTAGCATATTATAGGGGTTACATTTCATTGTCTCTAATGGAGTGTCAAACTAAGGAGTTGTATTCGAGCCCTCTATTCGTAGATTGCATTCCTAGAGTAATTTTTAAACAAATTTTATGTTCCGTTAATAGTGATTGATATAATATAGTTCCTTGTAACCAAAATAATCTTTTCCCCTTGCTTTGTGAATATTTACTGTAATTTTAAGTCTTGTTGAATTGAATTGGTAGATGTTGCTAGTGTGCAGAGTATGTAGGGTTTGGAATTCCTAAGCCATGTACGAACTGTAAATTGAACACTTCAATTTATTCTAGAAGTATTTTTACTGTTTACAAGAAAGCCAACATTTTTCTGACATTTTCAATAAAACCAACATCAAATGGTAATTCGTACAGAGTGCATATAAGTAGTACAAATTCTTTTCTAGGTAACCTTGATGCCTCTATTTTGGAAACTCAAAAGCTAGAAACAATGACCTTGGACTTATGGAGCAACATCTACAAGAGGGAAATATGTTTGCAAGGACATTTGCAGATTCCTTGCACTTCTACTATAGTGAAATATCAGTCTAACAACATGCTAGCAGCCATGCATTTGACATCTAACTTCAGATCCAATATTAATCAAGTTGAATTAAAAAAATGTAACTATCTAAAATTGTTGTTAAAAAACTACTTGGAGAAGATTTTTTTGCACAACAAACAAAGTAATAATTTTTTGACATCAAACCAACCTTCAACATTAATTCCCGTGGAAAAGATATTAGAATATGTTGTCTGTTGCTACCTAGCCCTTGTTAAATGAATGTCGGAATAGTCCTTGACATCCATCAATGCACACAGAAAAAGGATATTTTTGTCTTATTTTGTAGTTTGAGTGCCCTATTGACAGACCTTGCAGCGCAGACATGGCGGTGCTCACAAATGACACATGACTCATTTGAAAAAATATATCATATGATGTGTGGCCGCATGGACTATAATGAAAGAAGAATCTGCACAAAATGGGATAGTTGGAAGACCTTGTAAGCATACACAAGGTGCACAAGTCGTGCGATAAAATGTCAGAAATGAAATGACAGATTTTAATAACGTCTACAAGATCAAACAGTCTATAGGACTAAAAGTTGTAACAATGGTGACTTAAGTAACAATTTTGTATAAGAATCATGTAAAACTTTCTATCCCTTTTTGAGGTTGGATATTCTACTATGGATCTTGGTCAAAAAAACTTGTTGTTTTGACTAGCTTTGTTTTCTCAAACAAGTGGGTAAGCGTGTTTGCACTAAGGTTGTAGCTGATATGATTGTAGTTATAGGATGCACACCCAATGATGTAGTGTCATTCTTTATAAGAGTATGTACAATATGGTTTCATGAGGTACAATATTTACAGGGTAAACACAAAATGAGATTACTGAATAGGCTTTGATTTTTTTTTGCAAATCCAAATGTGATGTATATGCCAGATTTCCTCAACTCTTGTTATGCTCTTCTAACCTAAGGAAAAACAGGACATTTAAAAGAGTATGGACTTACATCAAAGAATAATAGAAATCATACTTTTGTTTGATGTTGCATTTACGAGGATGCCAAATCTTTAACAAAACACATAGTGCAATGTGGTCTTATGGACCACGATGGTTATATGATATGCTCATATCGGTGTTCTTGGTGAGGTTTTTAGGTTCTTAAGAACCACGTAACCCAAATGTGGTGTCTAGGTTTTCCATCATTTTTATGCATACACAAAATGAGCTTATTGAGTAGGGCCTTGTAGGTGTTTAAACAAGTGGATTCGGTTAGTGTAAACCCCAACTTCAAATATTTTTCTAGCATACAACAAACATATACAAAATGAGAGCTTTGAGAGCATGGTATGGAGCTCCATTAGAAAATTTCTTGAAACAAGATTTTTGTTAGATGTTATTGTCGATAATACCCTCATAGTCATGTATAAAAATGTAGAAAATTATTGTTTGACAAAATGCCTCAATAAATGAAGCCTATTGGAATTTGTTGATTGTTGGTTTTGTGCAAAATGAAACCTTCAAATCAATCTCAAGAATCACTCCTTTCACCACCTCCTTGAAACAAGCACAAGCTTCTTCCCCTCATCAAGTTCTTGTTGTTTTATTCTAGATTTTAGGATTCGATCTTGTTAAGTGTCACATTGTAGTCTAGTGAATCAACACCACATAGTCGAGTGCACTAGCACCTCTTTTAGAAAAGGGTCTAAGAGCTCACTCGAAGAGCACAAAAATCCACCGAGTTCCTTGTAGGGAGAAAATAAAGACATGGTCCCTATAGACATGATTAACATAACATCCAATATATATTCCATATGTGAATTATAGTATGCGTCTGACGATAGTTGATCATAAAAGGAGCTTGTATTCATTCATCAACATATACAATCAATAACATAATCTGAATGCCAATTACACCATGTGCATCATTTCGTACTTTGGAAATCCATACCATATTATCCATTACAACATATGACTAAGACACTTGACAATCTGCAAACATGCTCGCACATCTTTACATATAGATATGAACACAAAGACACATACATGCATTCACCACATACATCCTCATTAAATGGACTTCTACACACACACACACATAGGGTGAGAACTTTTCCTTCACTTCTTACATTCTTTAATCTATTAATAATCAATTCCTCAATATAGTTTTCACGCTTACATTTTCCTATAATTAGGTGCCATCTTGTGATTCCTTATAAGCAACACGTTGTGTGCTATAAATAGCCCCTTCTTTACTCCAATTACATTTTCTATAATTAGATCTATCCTCACGCTATAAATAGATTGTTTTATTTCCCACACCATGCTATACTTAATATTATCCGTCCATACATATCCTATATTTAGCTTTCCTTGGTGAACACACCATCTCTACTTTTGTCTATTTTTAGTTCATTCCATAATATTGGCTAACTCCTCGGTCTAGTGATTCTCTGCGCAATCCTTCGCATGTTATCTTTTCACTCCTCGAGTCACTTTGGTATTTACATAAGTTGGATGGGTCTTGTAGTTATTCAATTGTACAACCAAATTCTTATTCTTTTTACTTACATTCTCCAGGGTCTCTCACATGTCACGTAATTATGATCCTTTGTTGATATTTCTTTGCCCCATTTCGCAACTATATTATTCAAGGAATTGCTTGCATGTTTGTCTAACAATTGAGTCTAGTCCACAATGGTGAATACCTTTGATGGATCCTTCTTTCCATGTAATTCGATGACTGACTCTTTATTCGCATCAAACTCTATCTCCTCAATGTGTGTCTCGCATCGCGAAGGAAAACATCTTGTGCATGTGAGTATGGGATTCGTTCTTATTGAACATATTCCAACAATATAGTTTTTAGTATCCATGGAACTCTAAAATATGCCTCTAATAATTTTCATTATATAAAAACTTGTATGACAATTTTAGGTGAGGAGGTGACCTAGGTGGAGCGAGATCATGGATTTTCCTCTGTCGTGATGACTCGGATCTTGACATTGTGTGTTTCCTACGTAGTATTTTCACACAAGACCAGTGTCCTATTTCTCATCCTCTCCACCAAATACCAATCCCTCTTGTTCCTCCTTGCTCTCTTTCTCTTGCTCTTCTTAATGCACCTCTTCACGCTCCTTTTCATGTTCCTCTTCGCACGTGTGCCCTTCACATAAAACAAACTATCTTTTTCATACTCTTGGTCATGTTGATCATCTTCTTTATCGAAAATGTTTATAACATAAGATCTTCTTTTCTCTTGCTTACCTTCACCTATTTGAAGAGTTTCTTCCACGTGATACTCTTTTGGCTTCTCTTCCTCCTCTTATATGGCATTGGGCTATCACACTTATTTAATCTGGGACAGATGGAGAAACTTGAGGAGTGCATGAAGTACTTTCTTCATGTCATTGCATTTACATCCTCTTCCTTGCGCTTATGATCCATCTTACTCTTTTCCTCTTCCTCTTCCTCTTCTTCTTCTTCTTCTTTTGGATTGGGCTTGCACTGCACTTTGGTATTCTTGCAGTTTTTTCCTCAATGGGGTGGTGTAAGATCGGTGTTTCACATTTCAAACACCTTACCCTTCATCATCTTGGTATTTAAGTAGATGTAGGCCCAACATGCCTCCTTCCATATCGATAATGTCATGATGGGATTAAGGTCCATCATATTAGACTCGATTGTCTCCACGTAGGGTGTCTTGATATCATATCCACATGTATTTCGCATGAGGTGTGGTATTTAACATCTACCTTATCCACGTTAAATTTAAGTGGTTACGCGTATTTGATCCTGTTAATCTTGTACTTTTGAAGTATTTGGCGGTGAATGCAAATGATATTTTGCACCAAGGGCTCATCTCTCCATTCAACAACAAAACCTCCCAAAGCTAAAATGTTGGATCACTGCAAACTTTATATGCTCTCCTAGTTCTCTTGGTAACTCTCTAATGATGTGCCATTCATTCTCAAAGGCAGAGTGCAACCTCTTATACCATTTATCCAAGTGCGCCTTATAAACATTTTATGTAACAATGCCATCACAACTATAATTAGAAAACCTTCTTACCGATGATCATTGTTCTAAGGGATGCTCCCAATCTCTCCCATCTTGACCATATGGCACTCTAATCTCCCAAAACACTATGAGAAGCAAGATTGAACCCCATGTAATCTTCTCTCCTTTAACATGTTGGGCTCTTGCCTCTTCTATGATGCCCTCTACTATGTACAAGGAAATGTTGTATCTACCCTCTTGTGCCATCTTATGCACAATGTGCAAGGAATTTTTATTCACTTCGGACCATCACTCTGAGGTAGCTAACTTGTAATTTACCAAGCACGCGGTGATTTTTTCCTAAGGTCTGAAATGTTGGTGATAGTGAATGCCCAATCTTCCCTCTAGTAGTGCAACTTAGTTGTTTTCTCCTCTTGGTTGTTGTTCTTAATATGTCTATCATGTTAGGCATTTTGTCTTTCCTTTTTGTTTTCTGAATCCATCTAACAATTGTTATGCGATGTTCATCTAACTCGTAAGAATTTTTAATGTGCATGACTACTATATGTTCATTTACAAATCCTCCTACGTGCGCAATATGCAAGGATGAAAACATGAACTCAACTCGGTAAGGTGACCTCTAAGTCAAAAACCAACTAGAAAGGTGTTGCTTTATTCAACCTCTTATAGGTAGTTTTGTATGCCCATAGTACAACTGAAACTTTATCATTCCAATATTTTCTTCCTACATCAAAAATTTCTATCAAGGTTTTTCCCAAGATCTTGTTGAAAGCCTTTATAGTTCCATTTACTTTAGTGATAGGGGTAGTCTTATGATGAGCAACCATGAACTTGACTAATAGTATTTAGATTGTCTCATTTAGAAAATGGGTTCCCCTATCATTGGTAAGGATCAATGGACAACCATATTTACTTGATAATATTCTATGATAAGAAACGTGCTACATTGTAGCGTTGGTACAATCCTTGGTAGGCACAACCTCTACCCACCTTGTTAAGTAATAAGTGCAAGTTATGATGTATCACTCACTTATTCGCCGTGCAAAATGGTGCAATTGGTCCAAAAAAATCAATTGCCCATTTTTCAAAAGGATTTGCGCTTGTTATGGGTCACAATGACATCTCATCAAGTTGTCCTAGTTTTCCCATCCTTTTACAATGGTCACATGCCTTGAAAAGTTCCTTATTATCCTTGTAGAGTGTCTCCTACCATAAGTACGATGAGGAGTATCTTTCTTCTTGCTCCTTCCCCAACATAATGACCACCCACAATTACACACCATGTTCATATGACATTATTGCCTTTCTTTCAAGTTCGAGAACGCATTTGTGCAATACCTCATCATGGTCCATCTTATAAAGGTATCCTCCTACTAGTTGATAGGGTCTGCAACACATGTGGCCAATTACTTCTTCTCCATGGTCTTCATCCCTTTAGGTGCAATGCCAATGTGCAAGAATACCACTACATATTCTAAATTTGTAGGCTCATGATGCAGCCTAAACAACTGTGCATCTTTCAATGTCCTCAATACTTTGTGCATCTTATCCAAAATTGATGTGAGAAATATGGTCAGGTCCCAAATTATTTTTCTCATGCTTGACTATCAATGTAAATTCAAATTCCTGAAACAACAAGATCCATTTGCATATCCACCCTTGTATTACTGGCTTGTTTTAATGACATGTGATCTATGTAAAAGAAAAATGGTGTCACCAAAACATGTTGCCTAAATTTTTGTAGTGTGTACACCATTGACAACGTTTCACACTTTGTTGTGGTATAATTATTCTCTACAGTGTTAACTTATATTTTTCAAAACTGATAGGATGGTCTATATTGCCTTCACCAGGTTGTGCCAACATAGCTCTAATCGATGTTTGTGAAGCATCCACATTAATATGAAATGGTAAAATCCATTAAATATATGCACAATGGTTAAGATGTCCTTAAATTGATCAAAGTCCCTCTCGTTGCATCCCTCCAATAGAACTTTCCTTTGGCCTTTAATAATTCCTCCAATGGCACAAAAATGTTGGCATACCCTTGAATACATTTCCTAGAATATCTTGTATGGAAAAAGAAACCACACACTTCACTCGATTAGTTGGTTCCGGAAATCCCAATATCACTACTACCTTGGTTGGATCAACCAAAAGGCCCTCTCTACAAATGATATGCCCTAACAAAGTGAGCCAAAATATGTTGCAGAAAGATGCACTTCTTGATATTCAATGATATGCACAATCATTTTCATCTTTCAAACATCCATCTTAAATAGTCACAATGGTCTTTAACTAGTCATTAAGGTACACCTGCAAGAATTTGTGGATAAAGTCTTCAAATTCCTGTACAAAATGTGTGAGAACATTGTTGGCACATTATTTAGTCCAAATATTATAATTTTATATGCATAGCACCCCACTTTGTAGTAAAAGTTGTCTTAGGTGATCCTTGCAAAGGGTTGGGCCCAATTTATCCAAATAAGCGAGTGTATGAGTTTTGTCAAGTTTAGGAATTATACCCTCTAATGTGAAGAGAAGTTGAAAAGTATGGAGTGTTTCCTCATCACTGACGTTGTCTTAGTGGGCGCATCCAATATTCTTGAGGAATTTGTGTTACGCTCGCACACCGGGGTAGTTGATACCAACAACAATAGAGTATGGCTCCATAACCTGCCCATCTTCATATTGCAGCATGTATGTTGTGCTTCCATGCATAACTCCCACTTGCCCCTTTGTTAGAGTAGTACTCCCTGCACCTTCCACCCCTACCAAACTCTCCTCTTCATCCTAAACGAACTCGTGAATTAGACCCATCACGTTTGAACCATGTCCAACGTAGGGAAAACAACACATCGCTTCCCATCCCAATTTTCCATGGCTCGCCTACATGTTTCTTTGCCAATAAATGCGTTGAAATCCGTTACAATTATAGGGTAGGGATGTGGGCCAAAAATAATCCCATTATATGGTGTGAGGTTTCCATATTATTGATGAATGTCTCTGTAATATCCCCTTTTGGGATATTAATTAAAATTTATTAAACTACTTGCAAAGAAGCAAACTTAGAAGAGAAACCCTTCTAGGTTCACCTCAACTAACCCAGTGTCGGCTTCAATACAACCCAAATGGGGTTGGAGTGAGCCAAAGTAAGGGTTTAGATGGGCTAACTAGTCGGAGAAAACACTTCTTTAACCAATTTAATTGCAGTAGTAGTAAATAAATAAAAATGCACTGAAATCAACTGAAAACTTCAAAAATTGATATCTCATGCAATACTTAGAATTTTTGATGAAACAAATTGCACAATGAAGTAGAAATTATGAGTTTTCAAATGATATATCAAACTGAATTTTCTGAACATGAAAACCCACTCAAATCTTCCCACAAAACTGCAAAACCAGTCGCTAGGGTTAAGGGAAAAATATTAAAATAATTTTCAGCCTTTCAAGCACCACCAAACCCTTGCCAAATCACTGTAAAAATCTGAAATACTGATTAGAGCAATTGCAGATCCAAATCACGCTAGAAAACCTTCTCAAAATAATATAATCAATGCCCAACTAAGTTGATTTGCTATAAATAAATTCCAGTAGTAAAAACAAACTAAAATATCATGGGAATGGGCACAATATACTTCAAATATCATGCAGAAATGAATAAGATTAAATCCCTCATTAAAACATCATTAAATCATACAAAAAATCTAGATAACCAATCGATTTAGCTAATTAAAAATTTGGAAATTGCAGTAGTCACTTGAGCACTCAAAACATCACCAAATGTGCCCAAAACAAGCTCCCAACAAGTTGATCTCTTCAAGGAATAAACAACATCATATAAAAGAATTACGTACACTATAAATCACTCTCAAACTCTCCTAAATCTATCTTAGAATACTCTTGATAATGACAACTTCACATGGGTAAATAGAATGAAGAAAAACTCATCAATTCATAGCTCAAGAAGGCATACACACTTCACAAATGGGTGGTGTTAATGAACACCTTTTATTTTTTTATCACTAGTGGACATTCATCCCTCTTCAAGCATGAAGATAAGTTATAATAACCGTCAACATGCGAAAATGGGTGCCCATCATCTCCTTTTATAGAATTTCCTTGCTCAATCTCCAAAGTTTTCTCCTTTTTGGCGCCATCTTCTAGAGAAGAGAGTCTTTTAATTTAAAAATAGCCTGAAAGTCAACTCCATTGCAAATGTTAATTTCCCCAAATAATATTTAAAAATTAGAATGCATGGGAGAATTAAATATTAATAAATGATGCCCAAAGGAATCGACCTATGCCAAATAAAGTCGATTTGTTCAAATAAAAATAATTAATTAATTCCAAGGAACTCGACTTGCCTTTATTTAATTTTTTTTCTCCAAATAAAAATCGATCTTCTCTAACAAAGTCAAATTGCATAATTAAATATTATTTAATTTTTAAATCCACATGTGCAAATCGATTTCCCCCAATTTTAATCTCCTTTAATCCAAGGGGAGTGGATTAAAGGATACCAACCTTCATCATTAATTTTTGCTTGAAAAAGGGGACATTACAGTCCTCCCTTCCCAAGATTGCTTGTCCTCAAGCAATCAAACATGTGGCTGATCTATCTCCTTTTGCAACTCATATGGCCTTTTAAAGTGCATCTCAGTAACTATATTATTCTTCCCTTTCACATATTCAATGTCAAAATCAAAATCTTGTACTTTACTCACCCATTTCTGTTGTCTGTCATTCAATTCCTTTTGATTAAGCAAGAACTTCAAACTGTTATGACCAGATTTGCTAATGAACTTGCCACATACCAAATATTTCCTAAACTTACTCAAAGCATGCATGATTGCCAACATTTCCTTATCATACACACTTTATACCCTTTCATGATCTTTCAATTTCCTACTTTCAAAAACAATGGGGTGTTTATCTTGCATTAGGACAGCCCCTATTCCCTCACCGGAAGCATCACATTCTACCACAAAAGGTTTAGAAAAATATGGAATTGCAAGAACTCGGGAAAGAACACATTACCTCCTTCAATTTTTCAAATGCTTCTTGGGCTGGTTTGGACCATTTGAAGGCCCCTTTCTTAGTCAAATATGTCAAAGGAGTTGCAAATCGTGAGAATCCCTTAACAAACCTTCTATAGTAGCTACAAAGACCACAAAATCCCCTTAATTGTGTGAGAGAAGTGGGAGTAGGCCACTCCATAATCGCTGCAATTTTCTTTTTATCAACTTGCACACCATTAGCACTAATAACATGCCCCAAACATTGATTTTCCTTCAAAACAAATTCACACTTAAATTTTTTTGTGAAGAAAGAATGTTGTCCCAAAGTAGATAAAACCAAATCCAAATGTGTCAAATGCTCTTCCCAAGTTTTGCTATACACAAGAATGTCATCAAAGAACACTAACACAAAATTTCTTAGATATTGTCTAAACACATGATTCATGCAAGATTGAAAAGTAGCCGGTGCATTAGTTAACCCAAAAGGCATAACCAAAAATTCAAAATGCCCAAAATGACATCTAAAAGTTGTTTTGTGCACATCCTCTTCCCTTACCCTTATTTGATGGTACCCGGATTTGAGATCTATTTTTGAAAAGTAAGAAGCACCATGTAACTCATCAATTAACTCATCAATTCTAGGGATGGGATACCTATTTTTGATGGTCTTCTTATTCAACATTCTATAATCAATGCACATCCTCATAGTACCAAAACTACGGAAGATGCAAATGGGCTAGAACTAGGCCTTATGTGTCCCATATCAAGAAGCTCCTTAATGGTCTTTTCAATCTCTTCCTTATAAACTCTTGGGTGGCGGTAAGGAGTGATCATAATAGGCTTAGTGTCCTTTTCTAACTCTATAATATGCTCAAACCCTCTATGGGAGGTAACCCATGTGGCAAATCATCAAAAACATGAACATGCTTATCTAAAAGAGCTTGTAACTCACCTTCTAAAAGATGGCTGTCCACTCAATTTGACCCCTTCTAAAAGCTCTTTCCATCCTCTTCATGGACACCTCTTGTGGTGCACCATTTGCCATGCCTTTTAGGATGATTTCCTTGTCATCTTTAGTGAATTTCAGCTCCATGGTTTTGTAGTTTTGTGTGAAATCACCTAAAGAATGCAACCATTGAACACCCAATACAAGATCAATATCTCCAATATATCAATAACATAAAAATCATCAATTACCTTGTGCTTTCCAAGCATGAGAGGTAGTTGTGCAATCTTTGTAGAACATGGAAGAGAAGTCCCATCCGCTATAGTCACTTTGAAGGCTTTGCAATTCATGGTTTCCAAACCCATCTTCCTCACCAACCCTCCATCAATGAAATTGTGGGTGGCCCCACTATCAACCAAAGTAATGACTCTTTGCCCTTGAATGGTGCCCTTCACCCTAAATGCATGATACTTGGCAAACTGGAAAGAGAGGCAAGAGTACTTTCCATTTCCTCATTCTCTTGCACATGCTCAACCAACTCTTCATTAGTCTCATTGTTAGCATCATCCAAATCAAAATTAAGCTCAAAATCTGAATCAATAATCTCAATGTAATGGATTTGACCTTTACCTTTGCAATTGTGACCTCTTACCCATGGAGTCTTGCAATCAAAACACAATCCTCTTCTTCTTAGCTCATCCCTTTCGTCCTTTTGTGAATTGTTTTGGGGCTGATTTCTATGTGGTGGCACATAGGGCTGATTGGGCCTTTTGGGGCCTCTTTTGATGACCCAAGGGGCTGCCCCCATTGCACTTATGTGGGATCCTATAAATCAGACCTTGGCTGCTCTATAAATCCAATTTTGGATATTGGTTGTGATACATTAGAATGTTGCCCTTTAGGCCCATAACTTCCTCTATAAGCTGCAAATTCTAAATCTAGAGCTTTAGTAATACAATCTTGCAAAGTCATAGGGTTAAAAGCTCTTACCAAACCTTTTAGAGGTTCCATCAAACCTTCGGTAAAGAGGACAACCAATCTTTTCTCACTAACATCTGAAACCATAACTACAATCCTCTGAAAATCTGCCACATACTCATCAACATTACCCAATTTTTTTAGTTGAGCCAACTCTCTAAAATGAAGTTTTGGATCCTTCCTATCAAACCTCTCCATGATCCTTTGACTAAATTCTTCCATCATGTGGATCAAATCATGTCCTTGGGTGTGCATACCATGGAACCACCACTCATGTGCCATGCCCTCCAAGTGAAGAGTATTTAATTTGAGGGTGTCTTCTCTTGCATGTGATTGAGGGAGAAGTAGGTCTCCATATTTTGCAACCAAGCTCTTCCTATAATAGCATTAGAACCATAAAAGTTATGGAGTGAAAAATTACCAAACCTTTGTTGAAGGTTCTTATGTGGTTATTTACTAAATCTCTTTGACTTCTTACCCATCTTAAGGGCACAAAACTCATCAAACCCCAACATGTCTCTTGTGGCTTGGCTCAAAGAACCATACTCCAATCTTTGAGCATCAATTAGCTCTACCAAAGTGTTCTTCTTCTTCTCTTTCTCCATTGGTCTCCTTAGGCAAGAAGACATCTTTGAAAAACTTAGGTGTGGCTTCTGTAGAGCCACCTCCTCCCTTATGTGAGCTCTCTCCATTGGAGCTTGTAGATTTATCTTTGCCCAAAGCATCCTTGATGAGCTTGGACATTTGCTCACTCATGGATTTTTGAAGTTCTTGTCCACACCCTTGCATCAACTCATGCAAGAACTTCACTTGATCCGGCGTGAATGCCCCCTCATCCATGTTTCCCTTATTCCTCCTTTTGTAAAACTGACACTAATTTTGTGAGTGGATTTTGGGGCCCACTTGGTCACTATGGGACAAGAGTTACTGACGTAATTATGATAACGGCCTCGAACTTGCCCTCGTAACTTGACCTCTACTCATCGTAATCAACTTTCGTCAGACACGATGAATTCTCTATATATGGGGGAATAAGTAGGAATCATAAAAATTTGTGATTGAACTTGAAATGAGTGTGTTCGAGACCCAGTTGTAAGCACTTTTGTTGTTTTGGACAATTTTCTCAACCTTAGCTAGAATCTCCTTTTTGAGTCTCGTTTGACTTCTAGCCACGTGTGTGACCTCGTAATACCATTACAATGCTATGTAGAATTTTATTCGATCTTTTATCTTGTATAAATGAATTTTAAAATGTATGGTGATTTTCTCTCTCCACCCTCTTCTCTCTCTATAAATGACTATGATACTTGATTGATTTGAAAACGTAAATGAATTGGGAAATGTGAATTGGTTTGAAATGAAATGATAATGGACATGAAATGTAAATGGTTATGACATTGTGAATGGAAAATAAAATGTCTCTTAACTTTCTCTCTCATCCTTACTCTCTCTCTAGTACCAAAATATTAAGTGCAACTGAATGTGAAAGCGTGAATGCATGAGAAATAAAATCTGTCTTCTCTCTCTCTCTCTCTCTCTCTCTTCTATTTAATTGAAAATGTTAAAAATGATGAATGTGTGGATTTATGCTTGAGTGTAGGGGATTTCCATACTCAGTCCTAGGACTGACACAACATTGGTTGCAGGTACTCCGAACAAGAGGAATTTTCTGGATGTGATATGTTGTAATTAATGAGTTGTCATTGTAAAGTTATATTCATCTTGCAATACATGTATTACCATAGAATAATGATATGTATTGTTGTTCAAAGAATTGTTCTTTGTATATTTTGAAAAGGGAATACCAATGTGGCTATATTTTATAGTGTTGAATTGGATGTGAAGTTGTGCTCATTTTGTACCTATGTTATAAATATATTAAACTAATCTTTTTGTGATGTTAATTATTGGTTTATTTCCTTAACAACCACAATGCTAGGTAGAATCTCCTCTCATCAAAACTAACGAAATTAAAAGAACGAGTTATAATGCCTATTTTCCTTCCTCTCCCATTTGAGTCTTTTTCCATGGTATAAAACATTGATCGTGTTAATAAAATACTCTGATCTCATTAATCATCTTCATGCTTCACACCTAAGACATCTTATTAAGGACCATTTCCTTGACATTTTATGAGGTGGTGCATATGTTGTGAAACCTATCATATTGGGACAAGTGAGGTGATCATGTCTAGGTGTTGTAAGTTTTATCATATCATGAATAAGTTAACTCCTTGTTCATAATTCCCCCGGTACGCTAGTGGGTGACCAGAGCGTTGCAAGATAGTTGGTGGTTGTACCTATGATTAATCTCTTGTGAGATCTAAATTATGTGAGCGGAGACTATGTGTTGAATTACTTGCGTATTTACCCAAAAAATCAAAATAGGTCCTTACGATGGTTTTGAAATGTATAAGATTGTTTGGGATATCTCTCTTGCTACATACACTTACACTTGCATGTCTAAGAGAAATGAAATGAGTTGTCTTGTGCAAGGTCATACTCCTTGTAGTCTTAAATCCCTAAGTGTAAATTATGTGTTATTTGAATTAAAATTGTTCTAAAACAATGCCCATAAGAGTCCAAATTAACCATGTAAGAGTAATGGGAAACAAGAGTAAATAATATATTATTTAGGAATAAAGTTATGCTTGAAGTCTTCATAATTGATTTAGGCATTCTCTTGTTGTTAAGAAAAAAAAAGAATACAAATTGTTCTTGGAGAAATCAAGCATTTGAGCCAACACAAACTCTTATATATACATAAAAATAAATATATGACGTGTAAATGTTAAATCTACTTAAACTAACTATTGAATTATAGCAAAAACTGTAACAGAAAAATAGGATACTATGATGGAAGGATGTTTATGGGAAGAGGTATCTTGAATCTAAATCACCCTTAAATCCTAATAATTCCTTCCTTGATCTCACGATAGTTCCCCTTGTCTAAAGAAAGGTAAAATTTAAACATCGAATATATGTAAGTGTTATAGGAATTACATTTGTTCCAAAATGATGTTAATACATGACCGCAGTAATAGGGTAAATCAGATTAAACTAAGTAAGGACCACTACAAAAAGATGGTACGCCATTGAGCGATGTCAAAACCAACTAAAATGTCAAATGTGATCATAAAATGAATGTAATAAAGTAGAGCTCCACGACTAATACAACAACCTAATAAATCGAAAAAACCAAATATGATGCATGATCACATGCTTTTTTGCATAAATGTGGATTAAACAATGATGCTAATGAAATAATAAAATGTAGCCTTGAGAATGGGATAACTTCAACTGTAGCCAAGGTCTTGTGAGTTAAGGAAATTGCACTCTAGTTAGACTTGTAAAAGTTAGTAGAACCCTTGGCGTAGATAGGAATATATTAAACTTAGTATTACTCAGAAGTAGAATTTATGGTCAAAACATGTAATTAACCCGTTGCTATTAGGAGTAAATCCTTAAGATGATGAAACAAAAGTAGTTTGAAATGTGAAATTCGTCACTTAAATTCAAAGAAAAATCTCTATAATGGGAACACGTGTAATGTACCCTTACATGTACAATATGATTGTGAAAATATGAATTGCTAATTAGAGCAACAAATTGTGAATCAAGAATGATACAACTTAATCAGTGAACCTACATAGTTGGTTGTAATAATCGGAAGATGAAAAGAGTTTATGGTTAGTATCAAACAATGTTATGAAATGAACTCGGGATAGGTTTTCTATTGATCTAATAACCGCCTTTTTTTCCTGTGAATTTTCCTCCTTGTAACGAGAGTATTTTTCCAAACCAAGTAAACATGGCTCTTTCAAACAAATCCTTAAGTCAAATATTAGAAGAAACATTTGTGTATATACGTTCCTAATCACAATCATGCTATATAAAGTTATTTCCACAAGAGAAACAAGTGAATTCTAAAGGAACCACTATAGGTGAAATGTTAAAAAAACATGCAACCTAGTTGTAAAGGAATGAAGGGTCCCATGTTATGTGTTCTTCAGACAATTATAGTCAACTAATAAAAATAAGATTGTAATAAATATTTCACCATGAACAATGATGTGTTGTGGGAATGTCTGTGAGTAAGTGTATATTGTAGTGGGTCGTTGTTGTACTTTGTCATTTTTGGAAATGTGGCTTTGATGTGCATCATGTGTTTCATGTTATGTATGTGGGTCCATGGTTACGCAAACGTCTCATGTGTTATACGTTATCTTAAGTGATCCTATGTGAAGTCTTGTATCAAGAAATGTAAGCCAAAAAAATAAATTTATCCTCGTTATTATGTGTGTTGTATTTGTGTTCACAATTTGTGGGCGTTACAGTTCATCCAACCTTTGGGGTACACAAAACTATAATTACCTCGCAACCTAAGAGTTCCCCTTATTAGAGTGTGTTCCCATCAACATTGCATTAAGATAGACTACCATATCCCTCAGAGCATCGTATATGTTAGATTTACTCTTTGGAGCCTTAAGTTGATGACCATTTTGTTTTTAATATGCTCTCCTTATTATGAAATAAGGGGATGACTATTCTCGCCTCTTTAAAGATTCATTTGGTTCTCTTTGGACATTCATAAGAATTCTCTTGATTCTCTATGGCTTATGCCTTACAAATAACCTACACAATTCCGAAAAAAATAAAATAAAATTGTGACTTCTAACAAGGAATTAAATTTGATGCATGTTTAGACGTTTTTGGTGATTTTAGCCATAAAACACTGTTGTAATAAATGTCACATGCGACTTGCATATTCAACATTTAACCGTCAATTTTTAATATAGATTTATATATAAATTATAAAAATATATATTAAAAATAATTAAATAAATATGGAATGACTGGTATAAATAACACAATTCTGTATTTTTGAAGGGCAGTGTTGAAAAATTCCTCCCACCCAAAAATTATTTGACATACAGGTGGCCGTCAAATTTAGCCCCTCCTTCTAATCAATTGAATTTTTTAAATATACATTATTCTAAAAAGGAAAGAAAGCAAAAAGACCCAAAATAAATAAATTTTATAAAAAAATACATCGCCGAATGTTAAAAATAGTCAATACGAGTATTTTAGAAATTTTATAATACTCACTAGAATTGAACCGAACAAAAACAAAATTGGTTGTAATTCCCGGTGGATTTGATCATTGCAGCCACAGGTATATTAGCAATATACTCTGCTTATTTATAAATTTTTCAGATTCAATATTATACTCTGCGTATTTATGAACTTGACAGATTCAATATGCAATATTCTCTGCGTATTTATAAGCTTTATTGATTCAATATGCTATATACTTCATGGGTAAGTGACAGTTGTGTTGGTTGCAGTCTTACAATAGGTGATTGGATATTGACATTGGGGCAAATGTATACTCTATTTACTGGTCAGGAAAATCCATACAAAACTTGCAAGGATCTTATAAAGGAGATGATTGCGTCTTATTCAAGAGCTTCTGTATGGTCTGAAACACCCACAGATATAGTGGAGAGGATATTCAGCTTTCTTCCTGATGAATCCATCCTTAAATTTCGGAGCGTATCCAAGAATTTGAATACCCTTTTATCATCTAAAAAATTCTTATTTGGTTGCAATCGCATGTCAAATAGTTGTTCATGGCTCATTTTGCCCTCAGAAAAGTTTCTTCCTGTCTATTCTTTCTCCACAAGGAAATGGAAGAATATCCTGATAGGAAATTAAGAGTAACGGAACAACTTCCTATGCTAATCTTGAGGAGAGATATTATGCAAAAATTTCAACATAGTAAAACAGTTACAGAAATATCAGCAACATATTCATAACAGAAACACAAACACCAGATATACGTGGGGAAAATCCTTTCGGATAAAAAACCCCACACTCCAAAAGCTCACTCAATGTATTTCAAATCTAATAACAAGATTACATACACTTATAGAGCAAGTTTCTTACAGGAGTATCACCAGAAACAATTCTAGGAGGATTAAAACTCACTACACCAATTGCTTCTCCAAGCCTTCAATTTATAGACCTCCGGTTATACAAGAAACCACCTATGGTTTACAAAACCATGTGCCAAACCTCTCATGAGGTGGATAGCATTAAAGAGCAAGATTTCGGTCTAAAAATAGGCTCCCACGTCCACAATATTCTCCCCTATTTTTGACCCTCATAGATGTCATAAATATGTCATAATATCTCTAAAATAGCCCTTCCATGATATACTATCATATGAAAATGTTTTGACAACTCCTATTTCTATTTTTAGAGCCTACACAATGTGAAACGGTTGTAGGAAAATCTTAAATGAATAAACCAAACAAGGTTGAGACACATCATTTCCAACAATCTCCCACTTGTCGAATACCTTGCAAGGGCCAAGGAAAGATACCATCATGGATCAACTTCTAGGGGCCGAGAGGCCCATAGACTCGGAACACCATCCGAATTTCGCTTTGTGCTCATGGGCTTAGTTAATGCATCTCGCAACATTCGCAAATCGTCTCTACCTTTTCCACTTCACCCTTCCATCCCCGACCATATCTCTCATGAAGTGATATCGAACATCAATGTGTTTGGTCCTGGCATGAAAAATAGGGTTCTTCGCAAGGCGATTAAGCTCTCGATCATCATAAAGATATCAGAATCGCACTGCTTTTAATCAAATATCCGAACACAAACGCTTCACCAAATGGCTTCTTTACGTGCATGAGTAGCTGCCATGTACTCGCCTCGAGAGTGTACAAAGCGACCATACCTGCCGCTTGCTCATCCAACTAATTGCACCACCATTAAGAGTAAACACATATGCACTGGTGGATCTTCTGCTATCAACATCATTAGCCCAATTTGAATCCACAAAACCATGAATACGTAGGGAATGTTGATCTCCTCTTCCATGAAAACATATAGAGTACTCTGATATACCCCGCAAATATTTGAAGACCCTCTTAACTGCATCCCAATGCACTCTTCCAAGATTAGACATAAAACGAGAAAGAACTCCCACTGCTTGAGCAATTTCTGGTCTTGTACAGACCATAGCATACATTAAGCTTCCAACTACACTGCAAAGACACTCTGCTCATTTCTTCCATCTCCGATGGGGATGATGGACTTTGTGAAATGGAGAGCTTCTTTCCCAAAGTAACAGTAACACAAAGTGGTTTACAATCCTGCATGTTGAACCTTTGCAAAACAGAACAAACATACTTACTCTAGCCAAGCCATAGCTTTCTGTTCTCATGATCTCTTCTAATCTCCATCCCAAGTATGTGTTTTGCTGCACCAAGATCTTTCATTTCAAATTTCGCAGAGCTGAGATTTCAATTCTGCAATCAAACCTTTTCCTTTCCCAATAAACAACATGTCATCAACATATAAAGTAATTACCAGGAAACAATCACCATCAAATTTAAAATATACATAGTGATCAGATTTAGACCACACAAACCCCAAACTCAACACATATGAATCAAACTTTTGGTACCACATCCTAGGACTTTGTTTAAGGCCATACAAGGATTTCTTTAACTTACAAACCATATTGCTTTTACCTTTCACCATGTAGTGCTTTGGTTGTGTCATATAGATTTCTTCCTCCAAATCACCATGAAGGAAAGCAGTTTTCACATCCATTTGTTCAACCTCTAGGTCATAAGTCTGCTGCAATAGATAATAAAAACCGAATGGATGTCATTTTAGCAACAGGAGAGAATATCTCACCATAATCAATACCCTCAACTTGAGAGTAACCCTTCGCAACCAACCGTGCTTTATACTTTTCAACATTTCCATCTGAACCAATCTTTTTCTTAAACACCCATTTACATCCAACAGGTTTCCGACCTTCAGAAATGGTACAAGGTCCCATGTATCATTATTTTTAAGGGCTGCCATCTCTTCATCCATGGCTATTCACCGGACTTTGCATCATTCATACCCAAAGCCTCTTGTAGCATGATCTCGGTTCATCAATATTAGTACTCAAAGCAAATATACACTTCCAATCATCAGGAGAATACCCATACCTTTCAGGTGGTTGCCTTTTCCTTGTAGAATTTCAAACAAGCTGAGGTGGAGATTCTTCCACTTCTTCCTCTTCTTCTTCCTCTTCTAAAGATTTAGATCTTGGTGAGCTCTCCTCAACTTCTTGTCTATTTTGGGGTCTCGATTCAACTTTCTCAGGTGTAGAAGGAAGTTGAACCACATCCTTTTTTGTTCATTTTCTTTATGTTGTTTTGGCTGAAAATTAACAGGGAAAGATTTAATCTCTCTAAAAATAACACTTCTAGAGTATATTACCTTTTGTGTAATAGGATCCCAAAGCTTGTATCCTTTCACACCATAGCCATATCCAATGAAGATACATTTGATAGCCTTAGAATCCAACTTTGTTCTCTTCTCCTTAGGCACATGTGCATATGCCTCACAGAAAAAACTCTCAGATGTCTAATTGAAGGATTTTTCCCCGACCACACCTCCATTGGCGTTTTATCAACAAGCGCTAATGTAGGAGATCTATTTATCAAATAGCAAGCAATGGTAACAACTTCAGCCCAAAACCTCTTTTCTAGACCAGCTCCAATCAAAGCATGCTCCTAGCCTTCTCCATCAACGTTCTATTCGTTTTTTCTATAACTTTATTCTCGCTCCTGAGAATACGAAGTTGTCTTTTGTCTTTTAATCCCGTAATCTGTACAAAATCTGTCAAAGTCTGCAGAATAGTACTCACCGCCATTATCAGATCTCAAACACTTAATTTTCTTCCCAGTTTGAGTTTCAACCATAGCCTTAAATTCCTTGAAACGACTAAAAACTTCAGATTTACTCTTTAAAAAATATACCCATGTTCTCCTACTAAAATCATCAATGAAAGTAACATAATAAACTGATTTAGCAATAGAAGCAACCTTAACAAGACCAAATACATCCGAATGGATTAGATCCAAGATACATGAAGACTTATGAGTAGATGAGTAAAACTGAACGCGGTTCTATTTGCCATAAATACAATGCTCACATAAATCAAACTCCAGATTGCAATCATTCAACCCCTCAACGAGGTTCTTATTTTTCAGGGCTTTTAAACCCTTCTCACCAATGTGGCCAAGCCTTTGGTTCCATAACATGGTCTTCTCTGTAGGTAATTTTGATTCGGTAGATAGAGCACCCTTGGGTACCCAGAAGCCACGACCATCTGCAGAGGAGGAAACCCTCTCCTTTTTCAGTGAAGTAGTTATTGGCTTAGTTTTATCCAAAGTGCTATTGCACTCAACCGTGCATGCATCAAGTTGGTACAATGTACCCAATCTACTTCCTCTTGCTATCACCATAGCACCTCTCACCATTTTCACACCTGCTTTAGAAAACTGTACATGCACACCCGCATCTATTAGCTTGCTAACAAATAATAAATTTCTTGCTAGTCCTGGGATATGTAAGACACCATCAAATCTTCTAATTCTACCATCATAAAATTTCACCTGAATACTACCATGACCAACAATTTCAAGGAAAGAATTATCACCCAAATACACCTTACCACCATCATAGTTTTCATACTTACTAAACCAATTTTTGTTAGGATTCATGTGGAAAGATGCACCTGAGTCTATCAACCATGCATTATCACTTGCACGAGTGGCCAAAGCTGCAATAAAGGCATCTCCATCTTCTTTTTCGACTCAGAATCAAAATCATACTTCTTCTTTTTCTTTTTCTTTTCTTCTTTGCATTCCCTTTGGAAGTGTCCAGATTTGCCACAGTTCCAACGCATATTGCCTTGGACTTACCAAGGGATTTTGATCTCCCTTAGTCTTGGAATGGCCACGCTTTTTCTCATCTTTGCCTCGTTCTTTTGTTCTTCCTTGAACACTCAAAGCCTCTTTGGCGTTCGTAGAGACCTTCCTTCTCATCTCTTCGGAGAGTAGAGAACCAACATCCTCCATCTTCGAGTGACCAAGTGCTCCCAATGGCCATGACTAGGTTGTCCCATGAGTCTGGAAATGAAACCAACAAAATTTGGCACCTTTCTTCTTCATCCATCTTAACCCCAATCGAGCTCAACTGAGTCACCAACATATTGAATGTTTCTAGATGCTCAGATATTTGTCCACCTTCTTCCATTCTCAAGGAAAACAACTTCTTCCTTAAGAAAATATTATTTACTAGAGACTTAGCTTGGTATATCTCACCCAAATTTTTTCAAAGCTTCTCTGAAGTGGATTCTTCATGGACATTTATTAGGATAGAATCTGCAGGACATAGTCTAATAAGACCTTTAGCTTTTCTATCCATTACATCATATTGTGCAGCCAAAATTGGATCCGTAGGCCTATGGACCTTCTCATCCATCGCATCCCATAGATCCCGATCAACCAATAGATCTTCCATCTTCAGCTTCCACATTTCAAAGTTTGTGCCAAAACTTATCTACGCTAATCCTCCTAGATGTGCTCGCCATTTTTGAAAAATATCTGCAACCAGATAATAAAGCATTCTCTGCACAAGCTCCGACTCAAACCCGGATTAGCACGAAAACCCAACAACCAAAATTGAAACCAAAGGTGATCAGGCTCTGATACCACTTGATAGGAAATTAAGAGTAATGGAACAACTTCCTACGCTAATCTTGAGGAGAGATATTATGCAAAAATTTCAACATAGTAAAATAGTTATAGAAATATCAGCAACATATTCATAACAAAACACAAACACCAGATATACGTGGGGAAAATCCTTTCGGATAAAAAAACCCACACTCCAAAAGCTCACTCAATGTATTTCAAATCTAATAACAAGATTACATACACTTGCAGAGAAAGTTTCTTACAGGAGTATCACTAGAAACAATTCTAGGAGGATTAAAACTCACTACACCAATTGCTTCTCCAAGCCTTCAATTTATAGACCTCCGGTTATACAAGAAACCACCTATGGTTTACAAAACCATGTGCCAAACCTCTCATGAGGTGGATAGCATTAAAGAGCAAGATTTCGGTCTAAAAATAGGCTCCCACGTCCACAATATTCTCCCCTATTTTTGACCCTCATAGATGTCATAAAATCTATCATAATATCTCTAAAAATAGCCCTTCCATGATATACTATCATATGGGAATCTTTTGACAACTCCTATTTCTATTTTTAGAGCCTAGACAATGTGAAATGGTTGTAGGAAAATCTTAAATGAATAAACCAAACAAGGTTGAGACACATCATTTCCAACATATCCCCTTTTATTTTTGCCTGGATATAAATATTTTTGGTCATATCCCGAGGATGGGGCAAGGGATTACTCTTATTGTAAATCTTGGGAAGGTCTATGTTTGCAATCCACTCATTGGAACTTATTCACGAGTAAACAAGTTCTGTGAACTTCCTCGCCCACACAAGGGAAGTGGGCATATCAGTGGAGGGCGATGACAGAGAATCCTACAAAATTATGTTTCTTAATTATAAATGTATTGAAATTTATAACTCTTCTAACAAGTCATTGATCGTTGTGGAGTGAGATTCCGATCATTATAGTGTAGTGAATAAGATATGTTGGAATGGGTGCTTAATATTGTTATTGAGATCGTGGGCTGATCTTAATATCAAGGTTTACAACATCCAAGATTTTGCATTTGAAACTTTAGTGTCATTGCTCGAGAGAGGAGCAAAGGAGTGAATGTCACTTGGTTGCATGTAGATCTTCACTTGTAGTGGTACTCACCACAATAATTCCAGGATCCATAATACTATGGGAGCTTCGAAAATTTCGGAGTGTGCGGAATGGATTACGTAGTGCATCTTTCATTAGTTCATGTAGAAATTTTTAGTTATTTGACTTGTGTGGGAGTGGAGGATTATGTATGCTTCGTATTCCGTAGAAAGAGCTGAGAAAGTGAAGGTGACTGTGTACAATTTAAAGCAAGGGTTTTGGGATTACCTCCCGAGTTTATTTGTCCTTTAAACACGGATAAATGGATTCCCTTTTGCATTTGAACCTAGGGCTGATATAATATTATCTTCTGATTAAAATAAGTGACTAATGCAAAGGATATATATATATATATATATATATATATATATATATATATATATATATATATATTGGTGATCCAAGTGTTTGTTTTTAATTTCTTTAAGCCTCGAGCATTTAAATCTCAAATTAAAATATTATAATTTAGGTAATATTGTGTGTTCTTTATGGAAAACTTGATCTCATTCCCTTTGACGAAAAGCAATAAGAAGAAGAATTTTTCACTCCTACCCGCTTTAATTTATTAATAATCAATTCCTAAATATAGTTTGCATGCTTGCGTTTTCCTATAATTAGATGCCATCATGTGGTTCTTTATAAGCGGTTTGTTGTGCACTATAAATAGCCCCTTATTTACTCCACCGTGCATGTGCTATAGTTAGATATGTCCCCACGCTATAAATAGCTTGTTTTATTTCCCATGCCATGCTATACTTAGCTTTCTCTGTCCATGCGTATCCTATATTTAGCTTGCCTTGGTGAACACACCATCTCTACTTTTGTCTATTTTTACTTCATTCCATAATCCTAGCTAAATCCCGAGTCTAGTGATTCAACACAAAACCTTGTGCATTTTCTCTTCTCATACCCCCACATGCACCTTTGTACACTTCATTACTTGTGTAAATTCTTCCTTCATGTTTATGCGCACACCTTCGTGTGTCCCTCTCGCCCTCACCCATGTCTTTATACTTGGCCATTTCTTCACCCAACATTAGCCCACACTAGGGATATTGTCCGTATTTGAAAATACTTGAATGAATGAATAAAAATCATATTTGAATAAAGAATCTAGGAAATTTAAAAAAGAATCAAGGAATAAATAATATCTTCGCCCCACACTCAAAAACTAGGCTCAAGGCGTTGGTAAGAGTTCAGAAATTCTAGACTAATTAATGTCTCTAGTTGTTTCCATTCTTCCAGTAAGCAATCTTTGACTTCTTCCCGTTGATGATTCAACAATGTTGGGCATCTTCTCCAAGGTCATATTCCACCCTTCTCTTACAACTCCAAAATAACATCCCATTCTACAACCATACCTTACACGGTTATCTACCCTCCTCATCACCATGGTTTGCACCTCTCCTAGCATCGCCTCTATCCTATCACGTTTGGATTTATTATACTCTTTCTTGTTTGCTACTTCATGTAAAAATTTCTCTCGCACCGACCTATCTCATGTGTATAATGAATCTGAAAGCGTTCCAAATCGGATTCATCTTGTGTGAGGTGCACACTTATTATTGTGGCGGCCTTAAACATGCCAAAAAAATTCTTAGCCCTCTGCATGACTTCTTCATTGCAGCACCTAGGTATTTATACACTTTGATTCTTTGTCCACCTTTTCCTTGTGCACTCACACTAAGTCCTTTGTTGTTGACCCTTATCCCTTATTTTCCTTCTCAATTAATAAGTTATATTGTGTGTTCTTCATGGAAAACATGATATCATTCACTTTGGATGAGAAAGCAATAAGGAGACAAAATTTTCACTCCCTACATGCTTTAATCTATTAATAATTAGTTCCTAAATATAGTCTCGCATGCTTGCATTTTCCTATAATTAGGCGACATCATGTGGTTCTTTATAAGCGGCTTGTTGTGTGCTATGAATAGCCCCTCCTTTACTCTAATTGCATGTGCTATAATTAGATATGTCCCCACGCTATAAATAGCTTGTTTTATTTCCCACACCATGCTATACTAGCTTTCTCTATCCATGCATATCCTATATTTAGCTTGCCTTGGTGAACACGCCATCTCTACTTTTGTTTATTTTTAGTTCATTCCATAATCCCAAGCTAAATCCTCGAGTCTAGTGATTCAAAGCACAACCTTGCGCGTGTTCTCTTCTCATACCCCCACACGCACCTTTGCACACTTCTTTACTTGTGTAAATTCTTCCTTCATGTTTACACGCGCACCTTCGTGTGTTTTTCATGCAATATTGGTGTCTTATTTCTCATTCTCTCATCCAAATACCAATCACTCTTGTTTCTTTTTATGCTCTTTCTCTTTCTCTACTTCATGCACATTTTCACGCTCCTCTTCATGCTCCTCTTCACACGTGTTCTCCTCATAGTGAAACAACCTCTCTTGTTAATACTCCCGGTCATGTTGATCATCTTCTTTATTGACAATGTTTATAACTAGAGATCTTGTTTTCTCTTGCACTCCTTCACATGTTTGAAGAGTTTTATCTCCATGATGTTCCTTTGGTTGCTCTTCCTCCTCTTCTATGGGGTTGGGGCTTCACACTTCTTTAACTGGGATAGTTGGAGAAACTTGAGAAGTGCGCGAAGTGCTTGCTTATTATCATGACATTCTCATCCTCCTCCTTGCGCTATTGTCTAGATTACTCTCTTCCTCTTCTTCTTCTTCTTTTGGAGTGGGCTTGCGCTACACTTAATTATTCTCACAATTTTTTTCCTTGATGGGGGTGGTGCAAGATTGGTGTCGTGCACTTAAACCACCTTACCATCCTTCATCTTGGGATTCAAGTAGATGTAGACTTGGCATGCCTCCTTCCCTACCGCCAATGTCATGATGGGATTAAGGTCCATCATATCTGACTCCATTGTCTCCACGTAGGGTGCCTTGGTCTCATATTCATGTCTTTCACAAGTTTTGTAGTTAGCATCTACCTTATCTCGCATTAAATTTAAGCGGTTGCACACACCCTTGATCCTATTAAATGCAATTTTAAAGTATTTGGTGGTGAATGCAAATGAGAGTTTGCACCAAGGGCCCATCTCTCCATTCAACAATAAAAACCTCCCAAGGCTAAAATGTTGCATCAATGCAAAATTTTTATGCTCTCCTAGTTTTGTTTGTAACTCTCGGTGGACATGCCATTCTTTCTCAAAGGCATGCACAACCTCTTATACAATTTAGCCAAGTGCACCTTATAAACATTTGTAATAATGCCATCACAAGTATACTTGGAAAACCTTCTTACCAAAGTGATCATTGTTCTAAGGGATGCTCCTATTCTCTCCCATCCGTCCCATCCAACACTCTAATCTCCCAAAAACACTACGAGAAGAAATATTTACCCCATGTAATCTTCTCTCCTTTAACATGTTGGGTTCTCGCCTCTTCAATAATGCCTTATGTAATGTGCAAGGAAATTTTGTACTTTTTCCCACGAATGTGCAAGAATTTTTATTCACTTCAGATAATGACTGAGGCACCTAACTTGCATCTTACCAAGCACACGGCTGATTTTTTCCCAAGGTCTACAATGTTGGTGATATTGAATTCCTAACCTCCCCTCTAATAGTGAAATGTAGTTGTTGTCTCCTCTATGATAGCCTCATCATGTATATTTAGAGGATTTTTTGCACCGTTATTTCCCAACCTTGTTACCCTACTAATCAACTGCGTGGTGATGCATATCCTTCTGCATACAAGACAAAAGTAGTCCTCATGGAATCTTGACACTAACCACTGGAATAGGCACACATGCTTATTAGAATTGTTAACTCAAACAATTGTAAGACCTTAGCATCTACCAAGGTATTGCGCACCTCATCATCTAATATAATTTTCCCTTTGTGGTTAATTTACCTATCTCCTTTATGACATCACTCTTGATATCACCTTCATGCCATGGTGCATGGTGGTTATACTTACTAAGTTTTGACTTCCATACTTGAGATGTCCATGGTTTTCCAACTATCACTTCTTACGGTACTACATTTCGAGTAAAATTCATCATGGGTTTCCTCCATTGTCTTTTTGTTCTTAGGTGCCCTCTTCATTGGTACCATTTCTTACTTGGTGATCTCTTTGTCTAATAACTTTTCCAATTACGTGCCCTATATTATACAAATAGATCTAGGAGAACGTATCACTTGGTTTCAATTGTTTTCTCAGCCTGATCCTTTCACTATGCTTGGTGTTCATATTCTCCTCGAACCTTCTTGCTTAACGATATGCCCTAAATTTATAAATTCATTCCCCTCTACCTTGCAACCCTAACACTTATGTCATAGTCAGTTGTCCAGACCCTTTCACCTCTTCCAATCATTTTTTCCCTAACACAAGGAGATCTTTGGTTCTTAAACTTATATTTTTGTTTTTGTCATCTTCATTTCTATTGTTCACACTAGTTCACTCAAGTTCTGAATTGCACAATTTCTCAATTCACAAGGTAAGGGTTACAACTACACTTGCCCTCCTTTTATAGATTTCCAAATTTTGATCGTATTAAATGAACCCAAATACCATCGCTTTTTATCTTTAATGTGTCTTTTTCATTTCCCCACCTTTTTCCATAGACTCTAGAATCATCATAACCTTCTCTCGGGTGCAAAATTCCATATCCTTCCTCGCACACAACTACTTCTCAAGTTGCATAACCCTTTATGTGCAATCCCTACACCAAACCTATTCTTCCTCTTCACTACTAATTATTTTTCCTCCGTGTTTCCTCCCTCACATTATACTGCTCATTACATCTTCACCATGTTTTCATATGAGAAACTCCAATAATTTCCAATCATGAGAGTAATACCTCCAACACTCGCACTCTCACGCGGTTAACCATTTCAATCATTTTTACATCATGCACCTTTTCCTCCTACCCCACACTAAAAATGTGTGCGGTCCTATTCACATCGTGTATCAACAAATACATCAACTCCCATGTAAAAATTCATTTATTAAAAAGTTAAAATGATTGAAAGGGGAAACCTAATCTAAATAGAAAAACTGACTTTTACAACATAAACGAAGTTTATTTATAGTAGGGATTCAACATACTCCTATTAAAGTAATCGGAAAACATGATGCCATCTAGCGTCAGAATTGACATGTGGTGAATCTAGTATCTTAGATACTAAAAATGGTCCCAACCAATGCAACTTTAATTTCCCTATGTGGCATGTGAACTTGAAATCATATAAAATAACTAACCCTCCAAATGTGAAAGACTTGTTCTTAATATGTATTTCATGTCAAGCCTTTGCCTTTCCTTCTCTCGTCTTCGACTCCATCCAACAATTACACAATGTTCATCTAATTGTAATATTTTATTAATACACACAACTACTATATGTTCATATGAAAATCCTCCTATGTGCACAATATGTAGGGATGGCAACATGAACTCAACTAGTAAGGTGACCTTTGCATCAAATACAACCTAGAAAGGTGTTGCTTTGTTCAACGCTTGTAGGTAGTTTTATATGCCCATAGTAAAGATGAAACTTTGTCATCCTAATCTTTTCTTCCTACATCACAATTTTTTTCAAGGTTTGTCCCAAGATTTTGTTGAAAGCCTTTACAGTTCCATTTACCCGTGGATGATAGGGGGTAGTCTTATGATGAGTGACCATGAACTCAACTAATAGTATTCGATTGTCTCATTCGTAAAATGGGTTCCCTATCACTAGTAAGGATTAATGAATAGCCATATTTGATGATAATATTCTCCCATAAGAAAATTGTTGTTGTAATGGTGGTACAATCCTTGGTAGGCACAACCTCTGCTCACCCTATTAAGTAATCAGTGCAAGTTATGATGTATCATGTCCCTATTCTCTCGCACAACTAGTGTAATTGGTCCAACAAAATCAATTTCTTGTTTTTAAAAGGATTTGCACTTGTTATGGGTTGCAACAACATCTCATCTTGCTGCCCTAGTTTTCCCATCCTTTGACAATGGCCACATGCCTTGAAAAATTCCTTAGTATCCTTGTAGAGTGTCTCCCACCATAGTACGACGAGGAGTATCTTTCTCGTTGTGGCTTCTCTAACATAATGGCCTCCCACAATTAAAATAAAAGATGCACTTATTGATATTCAATTATATGCACAATTTCTTGCATATTTCAAACATCTCGCCTTAAATAGTCACAATGGTCTCTAACTAGACCATACATGGTCTAGTCATCAAGGTACACCTACAAAAATTTATGGATAAAGTCTTAAAATGCCTCGGAAAAAATGCATGAGAACACCGTTGGCACATTATTCAATCTAAATGGAATAAATTTATATGCATAGCACCCTCACTTTGTAGAAAAAGTTGTCTTAGGTTGATCCTCGCAAAGGGTAGGGCACAATTTATCCAAATAATCGAGTGCATGAGTTGTGTCTAGTGCGGGAATTGTGCCCTCCAATGTGGAGAGTAGTTAAAAAGCATGGAGTTTTCCTCATCGTTGATGTTGTGGTAGTGGTCGCATCTAATATCCTTGAGGAAGTTGTGATCTACTCCCACACAAGGGTAGTTCATGCCATCAACAATAGATTATAGCTATATAACTTTCCCATCCTTATCTTGCAAAGAGTAGGTTGTGCCTCCGTACATAACTCCCACTTTCACCTTTGTTAGAGTAGTACTCCCTGCACCTTCCACCCCTACCAATATCACCTCTTCATCCTCCATGAACTCATGAAATAGACCCTTCACATTTGAACTACATCCAATGAAGGAAAACAACACATCTAGCTTCCCACCCCACTTTTCCATGGCTCGCCTACGTGTTTATTTGCCAATAACTACATTGAACTCCCTTAAAATCGTAAGGTATGGATGCAGCCAACAAGCGATCCCATTATATGGTGTGAGGTCTCCATGTTATTGAAAACATCTCAAATTTCCTCCAATGTCGCATATTTTAAAGTGGCGAACTAGAATGAACAATCCTCACCTCAACACCAAGATGACACCTTTTTAACATGTTGAGGGTTGGAGATCAATTTCATGTGCACCTATGTACACCACACACTTGAAACCAATGCACGCGAAAGCAACTATGGTTGTAACGCCGTTTCTATCCTACACCCATCTCCACTATTACACGTTTCCTTCCCACATGTTTGGTCACAAGTGCTTGTGCAATGGTGGTGTTTATCTTGTGTCAATGAGTATGATTTAGATGTTCCCTTTTTTATATAAATATGAGCCCCTCCGTGATTTTCTCACAACCTCTCTTCAAATTATAATGGAGTTTCTCAACAAAGATAATCTTTGAGGCGGCCATGTTGCTCTTGTTGATATGCCTCCTCATATTTTAACATATTGATGGATGACTCCAATTCATAGAGTATATGCTCTAGTACCTCAAAGACATATTTACCTGTATATTTCCCCAAGTTACCCAACTTCTCATGCCTAATCCTGGATGAGAGGGTGCCTTAATTAATGGTGTTGGCGACACAAATGTTTGTTTTTGTTGAAGGGATAAAGATGAATAGAAAGATCTCCCACCTTACTAAGACTACTTAAATAATAACAAAATTTCATCAGCTATCTATTTTTTTCCATACATTTTTTTCCTCTTCCCATGTAACCTCTCGGATCTACCAATCTTTCCATTTTGCACACTTATTTCTTCATATCTCATTTTAATCACACCTAGTCACCATCGACTTGACCAATAATTATCATTCCTATCTGATTTATCAATTGTATTGCATCATTTATGTTTCATTCATATCCAATCTCTCTACATCATGTCAATATCATCATTATCTCCCCGACTACCTTCAAACAAGTCCTTCGATCATATTTTTTTGCATTTCTTTTGACCTATACTTGACCCAATTGCCATGGACTCTGCCTTGCATTCTTGGATTGATGTCAACCCACACAAGTTTGATTTAGTTTAGCATTTTATATATTCATATCTATATTTTATGTTATTGGTCTCATTTTAGGTTCTCTATTTCAATTCGATTGAATCTGTTCCATCTTATCACTTATCCATTGTTATTTTATCTATGTTTTATAAAAAAATGGGTTGACATCCATCCTATGAAGTTTTCACTTCTCGGGACTGAAATTGTCCAATAACCCACCATCCTATCTACTAATCCTTTTCGTGTTGATTTTCCATTTTTTTCGCAGTAATCAAGCTCTCTACGAGGAGGATCTTTTACGCTTATATCCATCATCATATCATCTAGAGGTATCCTTAAACCCTATCATTATTGGAGTTACTTATTTTATTTATTACCATTTCAATAATCTGAAATAGGTACGAGAAAATCAGTTCAACATCTGTCTGTTAACTGTTGATAGGGTTAAATAGTCACCCAATTATTGCCTCCATTGGTTTTGTGTGCATGAGATGAAAAAGGCGAGTCTGGCCCAAATAAGGAAATTTGAAATTGATATACACATCTAAAATATAAATCCTATAGGGGGAAATATGGAATACACATGGTAACAACCATAACATATGCAAAAAATGGGAAAAGGATATCCAAAAGTGTTATTTATAAACAAGTATACATGATGCAATAAACAAGTAAAAACACATAGTAACATGGAAAAAGACACATCGAGTAGCTAGTTAAATACATGGGACACCAATCAAGATGTTTCAAGACACTCAAATACTTCGTGGTGATATAAACAAAAAAAAATGAAGAATAGGGTATAGCCTCGCAAAACAATGACAATCAAGATACAAGCAAAGAAGACAAGATATAAGAAAATCAAATAACCATGATTGGAAGTAGGCATGTAATACAAATGCTACACATGAAGCACCCATTAGCATGTTAGAAAAATTGATAGTATGCCACTATATGTACAATTTGGAAATAGTAATGAAAGTAGTAGATATTGTAACTATGAATCAAAGTAACATGTTGCTTCATATCTCATTTGCATCACACCTAGTCATCATTGACTTGACCGGCGCTTATCATTCCTATCTAATTTATCAATTGTATTGTATCATTTATGTTTCATTCATATCCAAGATACCTACATCATATCAAGATCATCATTATCTCTTGATCAACCTCGCACAGCTTGTTCAAATCTTATTTTTTTGCATTTTTTTGACCTATACTCGACCCATTTGCCATGGACTCGCCTTGCAATCCCAGTGTCAATGTCGACCCGCACAAGTTTGATTTAGTTTAGCATTTTATGTATTCATATATGCATTTTATCTTATTTGCTTCATTTTAGATTCTTTGTTTCGGTTCAGATTTTGTTCCACCTTATCGCTTACCATCCTACGAAGTTTTTACTTCTCGAGACCGAAATTGTCGAGCAACCCACTATCCTATCTACTAATCCTTTTTCGCATTGATTTTACTTTTTTTTACAGGTAATAAATCTCTCTACGAAGAGGATTATCCATCATCATCTCATATAGAGGTATCCTTAAACCCTCTCATTATTGGAGTTACTTATTTTCTTTGTTACCATTTCACTAATCTGAAATAGGTACGAGAAAATCAGTTCAACATATGGTCTATGAACTATTGAGAGGGTGAAATAGTCACCCGATTATTTCCCCGCTTGTTTTGTGTGCATGAGATTAAAAAGTACGAGTGGGGCCCAAATGAGGAAAGTTGAAATTGATATACATCTAAAATATAATTCCTATAGGGGGAAATATGGAATACCCATGGTAACAACCATGACGTATGAAAAAAATGGGAAAAGGATATCCAAAAGTGTTAGTCACAAACAAATATACATGATGCAATAGAAACAAGTAAAAACAAAAACTAACATGGAAAAAGACACATCAAGTATCTAGTTGAATACATCGGACACCACTCAAGATGTTTCAAGACACTCAAGCCTTTAAGGTGATACAAAATAACAAACAAACAATGAAGAATAGGGTAAGCTTGCAAACAATGACAATCAAGATACAATTAAAGAAGACAAGATATAAGTAAATCAAATAACCATGATTGGAAGTAGGCATATAATACAAATGTTACACATGAAGCACCCATTAGTAGGTTAGGAAAAATTGATAGTATGCCACAATATATACAGTTGGAAATAGTAATGAAAGTAGTTTTTATTGCAATGATATCACCCGATTATAGAGAAATATAAACGAAAGATGCTTATAGGAGCCTCAAGTGGGAATGGTAGGGTACAATGCCAAACATCATGCATCATGTAATAACCTAGAAGTAATTTGCATCCACCTAATTAGTACCATGTGGACGCGCATGTTTCGTGGACAAATATAGAGCATACTATGAATCAAAGTAACATGGAAACCGACAAAGTAGGAGTAGGAGATAGATACGAAGAAAAAATGATATTCATTCAATGCGTGTTTTTACAAACAAGAGTGCAGAGCCTTATAAAGGCTGCGAGAGGAGAGAAGGAGAGAGGGGACATTTATAACTGTCCATCAATAATAGTGGATTAAACTAATGCTAACATTCCCCCCCTTAATACATTGTTCGTACAAACATACATTTCCAGATAGAGAGTCCCCCCCTTAATGAGAACACCGCAAAGAGGGTCTTCACACGAGCATGCCTACATGGTCTCACGTGGTTTTTCTAAGGTTAACCAGAAACCTAGAGGGACGAAACACTTTCCGAATGTTCACCTCGGTGGTTTTACAAGATTACCACGAACCAAGAGGATTTTACCTCGGTGGTTTTACAGGCGTACCATGAACCCAAGAGGATGATACCTCGGTGGTTTTACAGGATTACCACGAACCCAAGGTGAGTACCATGCACTGCTTTTAGTGATTTTCTATTCCCCACGATGCTTTTCAATTTAGGAGGTCCCAAATAGGAAACTATGCAACATCTGCACTTTATTGAACAACCAAACAACATAGGAAAAACAACAAACAATACTGACAAATATTCCACATTCACTTCTAAGAATCATAGCAATCATGTTCTTAGTTGTAGCCACTGATGTCGATTGTCATTTAGCCAATCTTCAACAAAGCAAAGGAAACAAATCACTGCCACTGAATGTTGCCCTTGACTAAGTCGTTTTCACCCATAATGTGAAATGTGAATACTGAGAAAGAGACTGCATCAAGAAACATGCTATTGACTGGATCTCGCCACTTAGACCTTGTTGCACATGGTTCATGTTGCAAGTGAACGTATTCACAAGTGAACCATCTTCTTTTCGAAGCATGACACTCAGAGGATCAATTCAAAACGAAGAACCATTGGCAAACAACTATGCTCCAGAGTAATCCATTTTCAACATCCGATCACAAAACAACATAACATAGAAAAAAAACAAAACTGAAATAAACACAAACCAAAAATTGAGGAATAGGTCCTCAATACCTTATTCTACCACAATCTCTGTTGGTGGCCTCGTCGCTTGTGGCTTGCAAGAGGTCGCTGGATTTCCTCCAGCCTCCGTTATCCTCCGTCCTCCTGTTACATTATATCAACAAGCATCTAAATCATGCCAAGGTGGAGGCTTTGGTTTACCAAGAAAAGTGGTATTGTTGCCAATTGGACTTGACATAATACAATCTGGATTTTGTGTTCCAACTCGAAGAGTTTCACCACGCCTATGCATCTCAACAATCTCAATAACGTGCTTAGGTGTAACATCCTCATAGTAGTTGTATGAAAATCCTTTTGAGCCCTTTGTGTAGTCAGCAACAGTAATTAAAGGAGAATTCACACAACATTCCATACAATCCATGAAATGATGAGTGGTGATCAGAGCAAACTTATCTCCTAATTCTGAAAAGTCTACAGAAGCATACGCGGGTTTCAATATCCTTTGTTGTTTGACGTCAGACCTCAAATTGCAAATATCACCGCCAGAGCAATGGCACACGATGCCAATCAATACACAAAAGAAACAGTTCGAGAGAATGACAAACGGTTGCACACATATGCCAAAAAGGGCATAATTGATTTTATTTGGCCTTGGACTTGTCTTCTCTGTCCACAGTCCTCCTTCACGCAGCAAGTTTATCTGCTCTACTTTAACGGTAAAAAGGTCTCCATGCATAGTATTTGTGTTCAATGGGCACAAATTGAAGAAACAAATGCTCGACCACTGAGTTATAGGAAGACTCTAAAAAATCCACAGTACAACCATGTTACAAAACTATAAATCCTCCTCCTCATCTCTCGTGCCAAACAGGTTTTGTCACATAAGCAGTTTCAATGCAAATAAGTCTGCACCAAATTCTTCCTTGTGTATATCTGTTGTACCATGTTTCAACTTTTTCTCTTTGATTTTACATGCTCCCGGGCTAAGATAAAATAGGTCGCAGGATTCCTCTTGCTTCTCAAATGCCCCTCCCACTTCAAGACAAATCTCTCTAATAAATGCCAATGGAAACAACATCACGTCACGATGCTAAACAAAAACGTGTATCCAATCGCCATGGCTCTACAGATTCTGGGCGCTAATAGACATGCATGTCTCCAAAATTTAAACCACGTTTAAACTCCTTCATCCACCGTGATTACAATGGAGACTGCACTGAGAAGGAATCCGCTCTGATACCAATGATAACAAGAGCAGGAGATAGATATGAAGACAGGATGATATTCATTCAATGCGTGTTTTTACAAACAAGAGTGCAGAGCCTTATAAAGGTGTGGGAGGAGAGAAGGAGAGAGAGGATAGTTATAAATGTCCATTAACAACAATGGATTAAACTAATGCTAACAAACAATGTGCAACATATAATAGGATAGGAAAGAAATTGTAACACCTCTAACATGGTTGACATCTATGATGACTTCTATTGGAAGTTGCAAACGTTGACATGTGATTCTTGTTGAAGATGGTGTACTCTTGTGAATCAAGAAATCGTGTTTGTTGTAGATAATATGTTATCTTCTAAAGTAGGTATAATTCTACCATGCTTATGCTGAATAGAAAATGAAGTAATTCATCTATTTTGTGCTGAAAGATTCATTGCTTGAGAAATGAGAAATGGATTCAGTAAACGAATCCATGATTCTTTATTGCACTTAGAATTGAGCTTCAGTTTTCAAAAATCTATTGTGATCTAGGAAAAAATTACCTTGAATCAATTTCATTGATCCAAGGTATGCTTCTAATTTATATACTTTATGGTTATAATGACCGAGTCGATATAGCTTGAAGTGTTCCTAGAATCGACTCACTTAAGTAATGAATGGTCTCCGGGCTCTCTATTTTGTATTGAATTTGAAATTTAATATGTTTATTCTTATTGTTAAAGTGCGATGAAAATTTTACTATGACCTTAGAACCTAATTAAACTATGTTCCTTAAACTAGAACGGTTGTAAATATCTTCCCCTCGGGTAGATATAGACAAGCAGAAGAATATGGAAATCAAAGAAACTCAGAGTCTCCGATATTTATTGTGTCACCAAAAGCCCAAGGCACGGGTAGAAAAGTGTCGACACGAAAAGGTTTGCGCCAAGGCGCAGGTAAAGGGCGCACAACATAAGGTGTCGATATGAAGAAATTTGCGCCTATGGCGCAGGTAAGAGGATGTCAACACAAATATGGATGCGCCTATGGCGCAGGTAAGAGGATGTCAACACAAATATGGATGCGCCTTTATGGCGCAGTAAGAGGATGTCGACACAAATATGGATGTGCCTATGGTGTAGGTAAGAGGATGTCGACACAAATATGGATGTGCCTATGGCGCAGGTAAGAGGATGTCGACACAAATATGGATGCACCTATGGCGCAGGTAAGAGGATGTCGACACAAATATGGATGCACCTATGGCACAGGTAAGAGGATGTCGACACAAATATGGATGTGCCTATGGCGCAGGTAAGAGGATGTCGACACAAATATGGATGCACCTATGGCGCAGGTAAGAGGATGTCGACACAAATATGGATGCACCTATGGCGCAGGTAAGAGGATGTCGACACAAATATGGATGTGCCTATGGCGCAGGTAAGAGGATGTCGACACAAATATGGATGCACCTATGGCGCAGGTAAGAGGATGTCGACACAAATATGGATGTGCCTAAGGCGCAGGTAAGAGATGTCGACACAAATATGGATGTGCCTATGGCGCAGGTAAGAGGATGTCGACACAAATATGGATGCACCTATGGCATAGGTAAGAGGATGTTGACACAAATATGGATGCGCCTATGGCGTACCTTCAGGAGGCACAACATTCTGAGCGCTGATAGAAAGCAAACCCTGACGTAGATATTCAGATGGCCATAACTTTTCATAGGGAGCTCGGATTCATGCAAGGTTGGAATTTTTGGAAAGCTTACGAGGTCCTTTGTCTAACTATGACTGGATATCTTTAATTAGGTGAGAAAAATTCTTAAAAATGCAAAATACAGTTTGCCACTTTTTGGGTTTGCTAGGGTTCTCACCTACCACCATAATGAGATGAATTAAATGCAACCTGGAGGTGGTTGGGGTAGATTTGGATTTCCTCTCTCTTTTCTCTCATTCTTCCTATAAATTGTAAGGAGGGGCTTCTTTCTAAAGGTTGGAAATTCTTGTTTTGCCCCTCCCTTCTCCTCTTTTCTGTAGGTGGATTTTGTGGAGTTCAAACCTCCCATCTAAAACTGCAATGCAACTTTGCCTCTTGGCATTTTGTAGTGTATTGTATCAATCTTTGGAGAAAATAATGCATGTCTGTGGATGATTCTCAACCCTCTCTAGTGTTCATTTTGCATCCTTCTGATCTTTCACTACAATTTGGTTATCTGTGCATGATCTTGCATTACATTTTATTGGTTTGTGTTTATTGGCAAGACAGTGTTCTTCATTCCTGCATCACCTTTGTTAGTTTAGGTTTTATTTTTATGCATCTTCTTACCTCGTCTCCTCGCACGTTAGATTAGGTTTTTGAGTACACAATCTACATTTTTATGTGTGCATCTCAACAGAGGAATAGGAACCGCCTTCATCCGAGAGCTTTTCCGATTTCGCAAGGTCCCACACTTGGGAAAAGCTCCATGTTATGCAATCACACTGAGAGTCTCAACCTATCGAGTTGCAAACATTTAGGGTACTATGATTCGCCATCAACAGAACTTTATCCTAAAAGTGTAAGCTAATTTAAGTTACTATATTCTTTTGTTAATATGGGATGTTAATAATAAAATGGACCTAAGACTACAACTATAGACTTAGAATTTAAGGACCTATGTTAGTTCCTAAACTAATGTTGAACCTAACCTAATGTTTGATAACCTAAAAGGGGCCTATGGGACGACATAGAGAGGGGGAGGTCGGTGGCATCAAATCCTAGAAATTTATGAGGAAATTAATATGGTCTTATCTCTTTTGAATTGCCAAATTTGGCGAATGCATGAGAAAAATTGGGAAAATGAGTTGTATCTCCACCGAGTTTTAGTTGCATGCAAATTTGAACTTAGTCATTGCCAAACATAGAGATGGTGATGGCGTGGGATTTATAAGGACTAATAGTCCTATTTTGCATTTAATATTTTAAAAATGGTGAGAACCGCTTAGGAAGAAGAAAGAGGAGGTTTTGTTTGTTTTGATCATTTGGTCATTCTTGAGATTGAGCTCTGCAAGTGGATTTTGCTCTTTGAACCTCCAGTTCGATTCTTGCATGAATATTTATCCTTGCATGACATGGAAATGATAAAATTAGCACTTTGAAAGATATAAGAAGAAGAAGAAGAAGGTGTAGAGGATTGGTTGGTGTAGAGGATTGGTTGGTGTTTCAAGGAAAGAATCAAGCTCTACCTAGTTATTTTTTGCGAAAAAGAAGAGCGGAGCTCTATCGTGCATGATAGGCCCTATCTATTAAGTCTTATGCTTTTATTTAAATGTTTCCTAAAAAAACTTTTCTCTTGATGAAATATTCTAGTTTTAATTTTGTGATGGAATACTTTTTGCTTCAATGGTGTTGGTTTCTCTTACGCATGTATTATCAATTTTTGGTTGATAGTGAAAAGAGAGTTCGTGAGTATAGTTTTCATACTTTAGGGTAATCTTTCTTTTTCATGATTTAGTAGAATTGTTTTTGATTTTTTTTTACTCGCTTAAGGAAAATTTTGACTTTTGGGTATTAATGCATCAGTATGTATGGATTTGTTAAAATTGGAAGATGCTTACTTGTATGTTTACCTTGTCATTGTTGACGGAAGATTTAGATATAGCAAACATGTTGATATCAATCTGTTGTCAGGACCTTGTTGTTCTAGTTGTTACGTCTTGTATGCCTTCTTTTTGTTGTCATTAAAAGAACTATGAAGGATTCTTTGTGTAAAAATTTCAGAGGATATAACGTGTTATGATATGGTGTTTATTTGTGGATAATACCAGAGAGAACTGCTATTTTGTTTCAATTAACTCTAAATCCATAGGTTATCAAGGAACACCCAAATTGTGTTTTAATCTAGAAAATCCCCTTCCGTAATATCGATCCGATGTATTCATGCATTCCGTTAGAGGTTATCTCGTAAGCATGTTAAGAGTCATTTTTATTCTCGTGGTATATTTCTCATATTCAATTGAGCCCACTTATGGATTTGAGTTCCTTAATAGATCTTAGATCTGAAAAAAGGTTCTTGAATGATTTTTGGAAATGGCTCGAATGTCTATTTGACTTCTTGATTAATGGTTGAATTCATTGGAGGTTTGTTCTAGTTTAAACTGTTGTCTTCATTTCCTTTATTCACCGGGATTTTGGAATTGAATCGATTCGTTAATCCTTTTGATTGAATCATGCCTTATGGAATTGTCTTTCTTGGATTGAAAAGGTAAAGGATGGATGTTTTTTTACGATCCTTTTCCTAGTTCTTTTGTACTGCCTCTAATTCGGAACTTGGGTAAATCTTTGTCTAGATATAGATTCGGTGGTATGTGAAATATTCTTCATCGCTTCAGCAGTTGACTTGAGGAGTTCATACAGAAATCTATTATGTCTTTTGTTATTCTTTTCTTGTGAAATGTTACTCTTCTTCATAAGAATTTGAACAAATGAGGAGACTACAATCTCACTCATACCTTCTTCAATCTCAAGATGGATAAATTGTTCAATGAATTTTCATTTTTGTTTCTTCTCTCGGTATGTTTTAGCTTATATCACTTTTGACATTACGATAGGACTTAGAGGATTAATGTCCTTAGGGAAACAAAACTGAAGTTTATGTTATGCTTAGAAGGAGTATCGAGCCTTAAATAACTTCACGAATTTAAAACAATCCGCTCCTTCCCCGGAATATTAAGGATTGTGTATCTTGTACAAAGCCCGAATGTTAGTTTGTTTTCTTGATAGAAGCAACCTTATACTTTTGATAAGGTCTGAATGATGTTATCTTTGACTTCTAACTTGAATTGAATATTAATTTGAGCCTAGGACTTTTAGGATGCTTCAATCAGGGTTACTTTAATGGTTTATGATGTTGTATTTACCTCCGACTTTTCCATGGGAATTTATTTATGATTAATGACATCTTAGACTTTAGGATGAATATGAGATAGTGGGACAATTAGATGGAAGGCAATATTCATTACTACACAAATAGTAGAATTAAATCTGAAAGATAGTTTTATGTATCTTATATTCTTCTTGTTAAATAGGTTTAGCTGATTGAAGGAACTTAAATTGGTTACATGAAAGTGAAGGTAAGGTTCAGATGAAATGATAATTCTTATTTAACTCTATTGTTTAAATTTTGTATGATTAAAGGGGTTTTATGATGGAAATTTAGGATTGGTAGGTTGTTTGGCCCAACCTTACTTTTGATTAAAAAAATTAAAACATCTCTCTCTCTCTCTCTCTTATTCTTCGATTGTATTCTTTTTGTTAAGTCTTTCTGTTAGTTTCAGATGTGTTTTTCTGGATTGTTTCATAAACAAAAGAGTTATTTTTATGAAACAGTTAGTTAAAAGCACATCGCTTTAATGATATAGTGTTTATCATGCTCAGTTCAATGAACTGACCCATGTTAACAATTTTGCAGATGGATATCGTAAAATATAAAAGGAGAAAGACATATAAGAAGTTGCGTCATTTATTAAAGGAATTGCATCTTTATTTTAATGATATGTGGCTTCATTAATTGAGATGTACTTGTTGAAAAGGAAATTTGTAATAATATTAGTCTTGTATTGATGTATTAATATCTTGAAATCTCTCAAACACTTCTAGATTTAAGAATCGTATCACTCCTTCCCAATGAATAAATTATGTGTCGATTACTAAATAATATTGATTTGTAATACTTTTTGCATTGAATTGGGCTTATTGTTATTCATTATGATGGCCTTATACGAAGTGATTTTTCGTACTTATTATATCTTCTTCTAAGTAAACTAAGCAACATCGAGTCATTGGAAACTAAATCTAGTCTACACCACTTAAAATTCTTATCAAATCCCTTAGCAATTTTTTTGGATTGACTTCAATATTGATCAAATTATTGTAAGCCTTCTTAAGCTCGATAAAACTATTTTCATACTATAACCACTTACTAAGTTAGGTTGCAATGTAACTTGGTTAAATTTTTTTACCTTAGTAAGTACACATGTGATTATAAACCTCCTCAAATTGATTAAAATGTTCCAAGTTAATCATGTTTATAACACTAATACTTACGTGTAGAAATCATGGAATCACCCTCTTTCTAACCTTAACTCGTGGACTTAGAAGAACAATGATTATGTAAAAATTCATATATAATAATAATAACAACGATCTTTCGTTCTCTCTCTCTCTCTCTGCAAGAATAAGATAAAATAAATTAGTGTCGATTACTCCTTGGTTGGGCATTATGGTTTACCAATGTTAGTGTTAATTGTGAAATTACAAGTAATATGGTCCAATAATGGTGAATGTAATGTTTTGTAATCCACACACACACACACACACACACACAACACACACACACACACACACACACACACACACACACACACACACACACACACACACACACACAAGCACAATTGTGTACATATACCTTATAAACAACAATAGAAACATGTAATTATATGTAATTTGGAAAACTCGTCGAATATGTAATTAAACAACCTTGGTTGGACAAAAATGTTATCATTGTTACCCCCTAAAAAGCTAAAATTGAGGTGATCATAAACTATTGCTTCAAATGGAATAAGTAATGTTTATTAATCTTAGTTATGTGATATTCATATAATATGGATTACATGCTAAATGGTTGGTCTTATGTAAGTAACTCGCATCATTGTGTTGTCTTTCCTAATTTCTAGATGAGAAAGTAATATGAATGATTGTGATGGTCTCAATAAATAGATATGCCTTTGGCTATTTGACTCTTAGGAGACTCTTTCATAAGATTTATTTCACATTAGAAAACTCTTAGTAACTTATTATAAGATAAATGATGTAAACCCTTATATTTAGGACTAAGAATAACGATTATCTATTCCTTCCACCTACCTTGAGTGAAGACGCCCTTGGATATCAGTGTAAACACTAGTTAGACAAATTTTTTTTGGAGTGGTATTGAAAGTTAATGTAGCCAAATTAGGAACAACCGGATATCATGCAACAAAATGAACTCCAAAAGAAAATAGATCTCCTTCTTCGTTCTCAAATAATGAATTACAATGTTTCCTAAATAGGAAAAAAACCCCAACTCGAGTTGCCAAGTAAACTCTAGCTAACTCGACTAAATCTACTCTAGGTGGCGGAAATTACTATTTTTAGCAGATTTACTAGAACTCTGCTATTCTTAGTAAGTTCGCATGCTTATTCCTACAGTACGTAAATTGCCACGCATCTTCTACATCCCTAAATTAGAGGAATTGCCAACTTTCTAACTCACAAAGCAATTAATAGACTAAAATTAACTAATGCTCAAAAATAGGAAAAAACCAAACTATAACTTAAATCCTCATTTTCGGCCTCAAGATGGCGGATTTAGGGCCCAAAAATGTGTCAAAAACTTGCCCTAAACTGGTAGGGCCAGTTGCCATGCGTTCCTCTCATCAAAACACGTGGTTTCAAAAAAATGGACTCAAACGGACACCCGGAGCTCAAGTTATGACCTTGTCAAGTTTCCTGCTAATTCGGGCGCATCATTCTCCCCTGCTTGAAAAAAACGCAGCTCCTGCAAGTTGTCTTCTTCAAACTGCTTCCATTTATCTGCATCCAACTTCTGAATCTCCCACTCTGTGACCCAAGTATTGTCCTCTTGTTCCAGTCCTTTCCAATGTACTAAATATTTGTTGTATTTCCCATGTCGCGTGTCCATTGTTTTCTTATCTAGAATCTGATCCACTTCTTCTTTCTTCTTCACCGGAACCTGCTGCTGCCAATCTACTACTTCATCAACATCATCCCTTTCTGCACCATCCCCATGAAAAGAATACAAATCTGAAACATTAAACACTGGAGAAATATCAAAATTCCCTGGCAATTCTACCTCATAAGCATTATCGTTTATTTTTTTCACGATTTTGCAGGGTCCAATCTTCTTGTACTTCAGCTTGTTATAGGTTCCTCTTGGAAACCTTTCCTTCCGCAGATATACCATAACCAACTCACCAACTATAAATACCTTTCTCCGTCTGTGCACATCTGCTATTTCCTTATACTTATCATTACTATTTTGCAGCTTCTTCCGCACTTCTTCCTGTAATTGTTGTATATGTTCGGCAAATGCTTCTGCATCATCACTGACTCTGCCATCAACGGGTAGCTGTACCAAATCTAATACCCCATTTGGATTACTCCCATACACAATTGAAAATGGAGACTTTCCCGTGGATCTGTTTATGGAACTGTTATATGCAAACTCAGCTTGTGGTAATGCTAAGTCCCATTGTTTTGGCTTTTCCCCAACAATGCACCTTAACAGGTTTCCCAAACTCCTATTTACCACCTCTGTTTGCCCATCAGTCTGTGGATGATAGGCACTACTGAACTGTAGTTGAGTTCCAAATTTCTTCCATAAAGTCCGCCAGAAGTGACTTAAGAACCTTGTGTCCCTATCTGAAGTAATGGTTTTTGGAACACCATGCAAACGAACAACTTCTCTGAAAAACAAATCTGCTACACCTGTTGCATCACTTGTTTTCTTGCAAGCAATAAAATGAACCATCTTAGAAAACCTATCAACAACCACAAAAATGGAATCATTACCTCGTTGTGTTTTTGGTAATCCCAAAACAAAGTCCATACTCAGATCTATCCACGACCCTTTAGGAATAGGAAATGGCATATACAACCCTGTATTCTGATGCATGGCCTTTCGAGACTTGGAAAATTCGACATCTCTCCACATATCTTACCACATCTCTTTTCAGCTTTGGCCAATAGTATTTGTCTGCTACCAAGGCTATCGTCTTATCCTTACCAAAATGCCCAGCCAACCCTCCGCTATGCAACTCTTTCACTATATTTTCTCTCATAGACCCAACTGGAATACATAGTTGGCATCCCTTGAATAGGTAGCCATCTTGTAAAATATACTCATCCAGGACATCTCCTGCATTGTCTGATAATGGACTAATTATTCTTTCAACAATATCCTTGAAATCAGAATTAGAAGAATACAAACCCTTTATTGCTTCAAAACCCACCACCTCATTTTCCATAGTGGTAAACAAAGTCACACGCCTACTCAATGCATCTCAGAATTTGATTCTCGTTTTCTGGATTTATGTTTTAGAGAAAAAGTATATCTCTACAAAAATGATACCCACTTTGCATGCCTACTATTCAACTTCTTTTGGGTATTCACATACTTCGGGCTATGTGGTCTCAAATAACACAAACTCCTTAGGCAAAGTAAGTAATGCCTCCAATGCCTTAATGCTTGTACAATTGCATAAAATTCCACATCATAAGTAGAGTATTTCTTTCTTACCTCATTTAGTTTCTCACTAAAGAAAGCTACTGGCTTTCCTCCTTGACTTAGAACAGCTCCAATACCCACATGTGAGGCATCACAATCAACCTCAAACACTTTATCAAAATCAGTAGTGCCAAAATGGGTGCCTCTATCACCTTCTTCTTCAAGAATTGAAAACTATCCTCAACGCCTTTGTCCACAAAAACTCCCTTCCTTTTGTGCAATCTGTTATAGGTGCTACAATACTGCTGAAATTTTTAATAAATTTTCTGTAAAATGTTGCTAGACCATGAAAGCTTCTTACCTCTAGTTATACTCCGTGGAGTAGGCCATTCAATAATTGCCTTTATCTTTTCTGAGTCCATCGTACCCCCACCTGCTGAAATAATAAAGCCCAAGAATACCAAGCTCTCTTGCATAAATGTGCACTTCTTCTTATTTGCATAGAGTTTCTCTTTCCTTAACACTTCAAATACCAATCTTAGATTCCTCAAATGTTCTTCTTTAGTTTTACTAAAGATCAAGATATCATCAAAATAAACCACAACAAACTTACCATTATACTCCCAGTAAGACGCGTTCATCAATCTCATAAAATTACTAGGTGCATTGATAACCCGAATGGCATCACCAACCACTCATATAATCCATTTCTTGTCTTGAATGTTGTTTTCCACTCATCTCCTTCTCTGATCCGAATCTGATGATAACCACTTCGAAGATCAATCTTGGTGAAATAATTAGATCCAGCAAGCACATCCATCATATCATTAAGGCGAGGTATTGGGAACCGATACTTGATTGTAATTTTATTGATCACTCTGCTATCCGTGCACATTCTCCATGTTCCATCCTTCTTTGGTGTTAATAAAGCTGGTGTTGCACACGGACTCATGCTCTCCCTTACGACCCCCTTTCGCATGAGCTCTGCCACTTGCCTATTCAACTCTGCATGCAATGTCGGGCTCATCCTATAAGCTGCTTGATTTGGGAGTGAAGACCCTGGAATCAAATCAATGTGGTGTTGAATATCTCTTTTGGGTGGTAATCCATCTGGTAGCTCATCAGGAATAACATCTGAAAATTCTTCTATTAATTCTGATGTTTCTATTGGTATTTGAGCACTTACAAGTTCATCCTTATTTGCAACTAGTGCATAACAAAAACCGGTTGCCTTTGCCTCCTTCACAAATTCCTTTACAGAAAGCATATTTTCAGCCTTCCCCTCTTCTTTAAGAGGTATCAAAACTATTTTTGTGCCATCCTTCCAGAAAGTATAAGTATTTTTTCCCCCATCATGAATAACTTTTCTATCAAATTGCCATGGTCTTCCTAGCAGCATATGACATGCATCCATAGGAATAACATCACACCAAATCTCATCCTTATAACTGTTCCCAATAGAAAAGCTTATTAAACATCTCTTATCAACAGTAACTTCATTACCCTTCTTAAACCATGCAATACGATAAGGGTTAGGATTCTTCTCACAATGCAGACCCAATTTATCGACCATCTCATTTGAAACCATGTTCTCACAACTACCACCATCAATAATAACATTACATACCTTTCCTCCTGAAGTGCATCTTGTTCTAAAAATATTTGTATGCAGCCATGCATCCCCCTTGACCTCCTTTCTTGGAGCAATCATCATCCTCTTGATCATCAGAGTTTCTCCAACATCTGGTGGAATTTCGAGGTCCCGTTCACCTTCTACTTGCTCACTTCAACAAGATTTACTCTTGGAGCATCTCCTTGCCTTTTTCATGTGTATAAGTATGTGGGCATTCAAAGCCCGATGCCCTTCTTCACCACATTTGTAACAAACAAATGGTCTTCGTGGAGCCTCCCATCCTCTATCGCCAAAGATATCCTCTACCCCTAGAAAATCCTCCCGCCTCTTTGTTGATTCCGAAAATCTTGTCTCGTATCCTCTTGCTTTTCCAACCCACGAGATGATTCTCCCTACCTTGGCTGAAACCAGCTCGTCCCCGAAAGGAAGATGAGGCCCCCTATTCATTCCAGGTGATCTCCTAAAACTTTGACGATTTTGTTTTTCCTCAGCCTTTAAGGCTAATTGATAGGCATCCTCCATGCTTTTAATCCTATGCATACTTATCTCATCTTGAATAGAAAATTTTAATCCGTTAACATACCTTGCAGCCATTTGTTCCTCAGTTTCTTCATGCTCTACACGGATGGAAAACTTGTAGAACTCATCTGTGTATTCTTGCACTATTTGTAAGTTTTGTTTGAGATTTTGAAACCTCCTGTAAAGGGTTTGTGCATAATCCACAGGGAGAAATTTATCTTTTAGCTTCTTCTCCATCTTACTCCACGTCCTAATTCTTTCTTTCCCCTTTCTTGACCTCTCTTTCTGTAGGTGATCCCACCATAACATAGCATGACCTTTCAATTTCGTGCATGTAAATTTTACCTTCTTTTCTTCTGACATAGCCTTCCACTCAAAAAATTTTCCCATGCTAGTCAACCAGTCTATCAGCTCCTTTGGTTTTAGACTACCACCATACTCTGAAACATCAACTCTTATCCCATCATTCTTTCCTTCTAATGCTCGAAGCATCCTTTCTTCAAAAGCTAATGGTGGTGCTTGCGTTTCCTCCTCTTCACAAACTTCTTCTTCATCTGTGTCATCTCCACCTTGATTTCCTCTTTGGGTTATCATTGCAGCAAGCGCAACAACTTGTCTCTGCAGATCTTGCATATTTCTATTCATCTGGGCAATACCGCCTCCTCTTCCTCTTCCTCTTCCTGCCATTTTTAACAAAATACTTCGAACCAGCTCTGATACCAGATAATGTAGCCAAATTAAGAACAACCAGATATACTGCAATAAAATGAACTCCAAAAGAAAATAGATCTCCTTCTTCGTTCTCAAATAATGAATTACAATGTTTCCTAAATAGGAAAAAAACTCCCAACTCGAGTTGCCAAGTAAACTCTAGCTAACTCTGACTAAATCTACTCTAGGTGGCGGAAATTACTATTTTTAGCAGTTTACTAGAACCTGCTATTCTTAGTAAGTTTGCATGCTTATTCCTACGGGCACAGAAATTGCCACGCATCTTCTACATCCCTAAATTAGAGGAATTTCCAACTTTCTAACTCACAATGCAATTAATAGACTAAAATTAACTAATGCTCAAAAATAGGAAAAAACCAAACTATAACTTAAATCCTCATTTTCGGCCTCAAGATGGAGGATTTAGGGCCCAAAAATGTGTCAAAAACTTGCCCCAACCGGTAGGACCGGTTGTCGCTGCGTTCATCTCATCAAAACACGTGGTTTCAAAAAAAAAACGGACTCAAACGAACACCCGGAGCTCAAGTTATGACCTTGTCAAGTTCCTGCTAATTCGGGTGCATCAAAAGTTATGTTATTTTGGGGTAATCTTTAAAACTTGGCCCCATTTATTGTTACCACTCAATAGGGTGGTGAAATTTAAAGTTCTTGGTGTAAAATGGATTCACCCTCTAGTTAATGAGTGTATATATATCTATCTCTAGCAACCCAATGGGCCAATTATGACCAAATAATTGTAAAGTAAAAGTTAACATAAGTTCCATATCTTGAGGAGCATTAGACTATACCTTTCCTTAAAGGAAAATGTGTGTGAGCTCTTGTAATTTTGAGGAAGGTATGCATAGACAAGTTGTATTCCATCTAAATTATAATTGCCTAGTATTTTGATAGGTTCGGGAAACATTCCCTTTGAATGGATTTTGTTTCGCCTAACTCATTCATGTTTTCTCTTGATTATAGTATTTAGGAAAATGATAAAACTTAAGTAAAACTTTTAATGTCTTATTGAATTGATTTTTTTGTTTTCATTAAGTTAAATGTGGCTTTGTTGGGATGTAGGGAGTTTGAAAATTGCTTTGTCATAGTGAGAACTTATATAAAAATTATAAACAATAATAAATTCAATTATCATTTATGATATTTCTAAAGCAAACCTTGAACCAGAATTGAAATGTTCTAGAAAATGGTACATGCTATGAAACTTTGGAAACCAAACTAGAAAACCAATCCTAACCTAGTGGTTGACTATATATTTCACCCACAACTTTTTAATACTATCATTTTGTGAACGTAAAAATAATGGTCAAATCAAGTCATCACCCTTAATTTTGCTTGGTATTATGTGAATCTTCATCCTTGACCTTAGTGAATAATGCGGATGTTTGAACCATATTAAATAGGCTCGTGAACCATCTTCCCAAATTTGAGAGTAATGGGGAGCTAGGAGGTGAAAACACATGTAAACTTGGAAACTTTCACTCTCTTCTTGTGTGGCATTTGTAGTATCTTGGATGGTTTCCTTGAGTGGGCTCATACGCAACTAGTATGCAAAACTTGATAACCCCTTTTAGAACAACATTTATGTTCTCTTGGCTCACCCATCATTATTTTCCTTTAAATATAGACCTTATGTTGTACATCCTCTTATTTGGACCCTTATAGGAAGGTTAGACAATGAGGCAATGAATTCGGTTTGGAAGCTACAACTTTCCTTGATTAATATTCTCCTAATTGAAAAATACAATTGACCTTGAACCATGTTATATTTGATAAGACATGTTTGTAAAAATATATACTAATAATAATATAGTTCCCTTAAAGTGACCCTGACATTGGACATACACTATGTGTGACCATTTAGAGGTTTTAGACAAGGATTCTTTGGAAGATATAACTTCCTTTAATTAAATTAATCTAAGTAAGAGAAACACTTAGTACTTGACCTAGTTTGAATTGGTGGGACATGCTTGTTCTGACCAACAACCGCATGATACGACACGATACCTCATGAGGTCATATCCCTATCTCTTCTAGTGACTTCTAAGAGGAAGTCTAATTTTAGGAGAGGGGGATGTAGTGCCCACATTTTATAGCCTCAGTTATCTGCTCACTTCTATACTCATCTGTATGATTTGATAGGGATTTTGACATATTTTGGACATTATGTTATGTTATTTGATATTCATGGACATGTATGATGATTTGGGCGTGTAGCACCAATTTAGTTTTGATTAGTATGTTGGCACATTTTATTAGATGTTGTGGATACTAACATATTGTTATGTTATTTGGGCCTAATTGATATATGATGGATACTTAGTTTAGTTGCACACCTTGATGATGAATATTATTCGATTATTGATGAGAACACATGATAACATGGATATATGTCATTTATATGAAATGTGATGGCTAACACATAGTGAATTGGTGTGAAATTGTGCATGTTTTCTCAATTACGACTCCATGTTGATGTTGTGATATCATAGATTGCATGTTTAGACTTGATCGTTTACTGAGTAGTTGATTTACACTTGTATTGGGAAGATGCGTTTAATGTGTGCATTGAGTGTGCAAGTTACATGGCACATGAGAACGTGGGTTTCGGTATACACAAATTGTGCACAAGTGGCCCACAAGGCTAAGTCCTAACCATGTTAGTATATGAGGCCTTATTGTTTGCTTGTATTGTTTGGGCACCATGAGTGACCCTTATTTGTAATGTTGTATGTCATGTAAAATTAATTGTGATTAGGTTGTTTATTTTGTTAAGTAAACTAGGTTGGGGGACTTAATGGTCCCCACTTGCATTAAGTATGTATTTTTGTAAGTGTGTGTTAATTAAGAGGATTAGGGTCACATGAGCACCCTTGGGTGGGCCCCACATCCTCTACATATGTGCCCAAATGTGCCAAACCCGAAATTGGGCTATTTATGGCATTTTAAGTGACCCCTTTTAGTTTTGGGAGTTCACTTAGCATGAAAATAAGCCCTTGGACCCTACCTATTAGGTAGGGGGGCTTAATTCCAAGGCATAGAGGGAGTTTCCCTCCCATTTAGCCTCTCTTTTGTCACCATCCATGTAAGATGGATTGGAGTGTGTGTTGTAAAAAGTTGCACAAACTTGTCTCATTTTCTTTTTGGGAAATTTGGGAGAAGGGTGTTTAAATGTGAGTTTATCTTTTCTTCTTTTTATTTTGGGAATCTTGACTTGGAGGGAAGAGAGGGGTGACACATGTCACCCCCTCATTGGTGAGGAAATTTGTTTGTTTTTCTTCAAATACTCCCTCATGTGGGAGAAAGAAGACTTTTGGTTTTGCTTTTGTTTGGTGCTTAGAGACTTTGTGGAGTTAGAGTTTTCTTGGACAAGGAATTAGGAAAATCTTAGAGATTTGGAGAGCTTGTGGAGGTAGGCTCTTGATCTTATTTTGTGTTTATTGGAATGTTAAAACTTGGATTTGCTTATGTTTGTTATTTTTGTCTCGTTGCATGTGTTGTATATTGCTTGGGTATGTTATTTTTATTTTTTTCCATCCATCATATGGCTTGATGGATTTTGGAGTTTTATTGGGGAAGAGGGAGTGATTTTCCCTCTTAAACCTCATGGTTTGATGGGCAAGCTATGTTGGTTTTTTTATTCGTCTCATATAGTTTGAGGTGGGGAAGGTGGTTCATATGGTTTGAACCCCTTCCCCATCCTTAGAGAGGACACCCAATAGGTTTTAAAATCCTCCCTAGGATGATTTTAGATGAATGGGTGGAGCAATAAGGAGGGATTGTTCTTTTGGAGGGATAATGAGGTATTGTGAAGAACATGGTTAGACCAAACACTTTGGCATTTTGGATGTCTCATCTACTCTTCCCCATTGTTGAGGATGAATATGGTTTTATCCTATTTTTATTTGGTTGGTAAATATTTTTTTCTTTAGTTTTGGATTACTCTTGTATGTGATATGCTTGTGTGTATTTTTATCCCTTATTCTTGTGCACATTTATGGAAGCTAGCTCTCTCTCCCATGGGCTTCGGGGAGGCTAGCATGTCTTCCAACCTTTGGAAAGTCATGTAATGATTCCTATACGTTGGATGGTAAATCGGGCCTTTCTCCTTGTGTATGAAGACTTTGGGGAGTGCAAATCATGAAGATTAAAGCTTGAAGATGGGTGGAGCATTCTTGAATATTTGTCAATCTTGTTTTCCCCAATTTTGGAGAGTTTTACTTCTCGATCTCACTTGGTTATTATAATGTCATGTTAATTTACTCCTTTGTAAGCCTCCCATGTTGGGATATGATTTGTAGTTTGACAAGAGTTGTATTAGTGTTGTGAATTCTCTCCAATCATGGGAGAACCTTGTTAAATATGGTATTGTGCATTTTGAGTGTCTTATAACTTGCTTCTATTTTGTAATCAACTCAAGCTTTAAGTTTTCTTATGCTTTATAACCTTGTATGGTAAAATTCAAAAGGATCTTGTATTTTGAAAGAAAATAGAAGGATTTATTTATTGCTTTCTCCTCTTGAAAGAAGGTTTTATGTGTTGAGATTTTTTTGGTCTTTTAAAGTGAAACAAATTTCCACTCTTGTTTTAGGAGTTTTTATCCAATTTTTCCCCTCAGGAAAAATTGAACAAAAATGACCTTGCATACGAGAAAATGGAGGGATTCATTTAGTCATGGGAGCTTGCATTTCGTGCAGGATCATTAATGACAACGCAAGGTCGAAAAATCAATAAACAGGGGAACGTCAAGGAGATAAGAGATCAAGCGGAAGAATGGATAAAGGCTCAAAGTTTTCAGACTTTGCATTTTCAGAATTTCAGAGAAAAGCAAGGCAAAAGGGAAACAAAAAATTCTGAAATCCAAAACTCAAATTCTAAAATTTCAGACTTTCAGGTTTTGGGGTTTCGAGATCTTGGTGAGTAGGAATGGAAAAAGGATCGGAAAATTCAAAATCCCAAGTCTCGAAAGTTTGAAATATTAGACTTTAGGTTTTCGAGATCTCGGTGAGCGGGAACGAAAAAAGGATCAACAAAGTTTGAAATCTCGAACTCCAAAACTCTGAAATTTTAGACTTTTGGACTTCAGAGTTTCAGAGTCTTCTGATGAGAAAATGGAAAAAGACAACAAAATGTCCAAAACTCCGAAAGTTTGAAATTTTAGACTTTTGTACTTGAATTTTAGAGTTTCGGGGTTCGGAGTTTCAGAAGTTTGGAACCCCAAAACACAATAATCACTACTCAATGTGTGAAACTCAGAAACCCAAAAGTCTGAAATTTTAGACTTTCGGGTTTTGGGGTTTCAAAAATCTCAAGCGGAATTGGCAGTGAACAATAACTGATTTCAAACCAAAATGTCTCGAAAGTTTGAATTTCAAGATTTCGGGGTTGCATGCATTTCAGACTCCGATAAAAGAAAGAGCCAACCACCCACCATTTTTGCAGAATGACACCTTGACCTTCAGATGGCCATAACTTTTGATTGGGAGCTCAGATTTGCACAAGAAATGACTTTTGACTACGAGCTCGGATTTACACAAGAAAGGACTTTTTGAAAAGCTTTATTTGAGTAAGACTAATTTATTCAAAAATTAAAAATTGAGTTCACCATTTTAGGGGGTGTCCCAAGGTTCTCACCTACCATAGTAATGAGGTATGGGATTCCTTTCTTTCTCAACAAGAAAGAGTGCATGGGGGTATGGGTTTTGCAGGATCCCATCACCATTGCAGTGAATTCAATGCATTCTAGGGTGGTTGGATCAGGAATTAATATTCTTCTCTCTCCTTTCTCTATTTCTTCCTATATATTGTAAGGAGGGTCATTTTTCCAAAGGTTGGACAATTTGGCTTTGCACCCCCTTCTTTTCTTTTTTTTGTCTATAAGTGGATTTGTGGAGTTAAAACCTCCCATCAAAACTATAATGAAAATCTTGTCTCTTGGCCATCAGAGGTAATCTTGTATTAAATTTTTGGATCAATAATACATGTTTGTGTACTATTTTCAACCCTCTCTTGTGTTCATTGTAGATTTCTGATCTCTCATTGCAATCTTGGTTATCTGTGTATGGTGGTTGCATTACATTTCATGATTTGTGTTTAAAGGAAAAACAAGTGTTCAACATTCCTTTGGTGCATCACCTATGTTAGATTAGGTTTAATTTCTTACATCTTCTTAACCCTCTCTCCTTGGCAAGTTAGATTAGATTTTAGAGTAGAGCCTCTACAATTTGAATGTGTACATCTATAGGAACCAACCTTCATCCGGAAAGCTTTCCCGATCTCAAAGTCCCACACTTTGGGAAAAGCTCCATGTTATGCAATCACACTAAGAATTTCAACCCATCGAGTTGCAGCAGACACTCAGGGGTGTTGTGATTACACATCAACAAGAGCTTAGTAGTATTATTTCTTACTATACCAAATATTGAAGGGATTTCATGTTGTTGTTTTCATATGTATTGAAGTCTTATTCTAATGAAGTTTGTGTGAATGTATTTCTCTACAATAAAACAAACACAAAAAAATGTTAGAGTTAAATTATGGAATGTGATTAAATGTATATTTCACTAAATTTTGTATTTTATTGGCCATTAATAATAATGAAAAAGATGCTATCCTTGTTGAAATTTATTGGGAAAAAATAGAATATTAATCCTTATGGGTATATTGACAAACTAAAGATGGAGAATCTTACCTACAAAATACATGGCTGTCCATTTAATCATGTTGTCTTTCTTCCCACTGGTTACTTGCCATAGTTAATATAGTAAGAAAAACTTTAATATAAATAAATAAATAAATAAAATAAAACCTTTGTATATATAGAAATAGGTGTAGATTTAGTAAACTATGTGTGTGTGTGTGTGTGTTAAATGTGAAAATGCAAGCATTATTTGTTTAAAATTTACACTATATTTTATGAGGTTATATTTTATGGAAAACACTTGAAGGTGAGTTATATTAAAGCTCTTCACATATGTGGATTTTGATTTTTTGAACTTCACTCAGTAAATTATTTGCACTTTATGTTTTAGAGTGCAAATGCAAAGATATTTAAATCCCAATATATTTATTAAAACAAACCCAAATAAATGTAAGGATATTTAAATCCCTGTAATATATTTATAAAAACAAATCCAAAAATAATAATAATAATAATAATAATAAATGATAGGCCATGAATCCTTTCCTCAAATGGTGAACACTATGGGTATGGCCGCCTTGCATGCCTCTCACTCTCCTTCTTCTTTAACATAATATTTTTTTCACGGATTCTACCGCCCTTCTATAGGACTCCAAACAAGAATCGACCACTACTGCAACTAATCACTAAATCTGGTATGATATTTGTTAAAAAAGAGAGAGGATAAATAAATAAAGTACCTAATGATACTCCATAAAACCTCCATGGAAGTGGTGCGACCTGCAACACAAAATAAGCGAGGCAAAACAATAAGCAAATAGAAAATGAAAAGAAAAGAAAATAAGACCATGTATAACCGTATAAGGATATTTAGGGATTCTTTCCTCCACCTAAGATCTTTGGTGGAAAATAATTTCATCACACATCCATATTTAACCTAGTTATTGTCCACTTGCTTAGCAGTTGCTACTCTTCCTTATTGAAACCGAAAAACATAAAATAATAAATAAAAACATTCTCCCTTGAATAATTATTTACTTCTTATTATTAAAAGTAGGAATATTTATGCGGTGGAAGTATTTTTTTTTTGATGAAATAGTCTATATTACTTAATAAAATATTACAGTCTATCCACAAAAAATATGGGTGGTAAAGGGCACACCCCATGATCAAACTAGCCGAAGGCTAGGAGACTAAAGTATCAGGCCCAAGGGGAAATCAAAACATAACAACAATGCCAAAAAACAAAAGGAAAACAAACTAGGCCGCTGCAGCAAACATAGAGGCAGGGGGCGGCGGTGGAGGCCCTTTATCCTCCAGGTTACTACCAGGAAGATCGTTGCCATCTGGAAGGGGTGGCTAGCTGAAACAACTTCTTCGTCTTTGTCATCCTGCTAATTAGGAGAAATGGCAAGAGCCAACTAGGGGACTTTTCTAGAATCCCACCCATCCCACTGCACAGAGGCGGGGAGTGGTGGCGGGAGCCCTAACCAATGTGCTGCACGGAGCGATGCGGGGACCCCCAACCACCGTGGTTGACAGGGCTCTGCCGATGCTCGGGTTTCCGCTTGGGAGAGTGATGATGATGAGCACGATCAACTGATTGGCCCAAGCCATGAATTCCTCTCGAATGAACACTCCCAGAAGGGGAGGTAGGGGGTTCTCGTGCCACAGTGCAAGGAGTGCTGGCCCAATGATCCAGAAGGATCTGAAGGTGCCGCACTTCCAACTCCACCTTGTGGGCTTGGTCCTGGATCTGTAAGAACACATTCAAGATAAACATGGCCTTATCATAATGCAAAAGAATGCATGAAACTGTAGAATTAGCAAAAACAACAGAATTGCGTTCTTTCCATACAAAAAAATAAAGTGGAAAGATTTAATTTATATATAAAAATATCCTGGAATAACCTTTATTTGATTTACTTTTTTTTCAGTGGAAATATTTAATTTATCATAGTGGATATTTTCATCTTGGGGTTAGGACTCAATTAAATGAGTGTCAAATTTTATTGCTAAGCCATTTTTGGTTAATTGCTACTCAAGTGGAATTTAGTTAGAACCTCTAACACAATCCATTTATGTTGATGTTTTAATATGCTTAATGAAATAGATTGTTATCCTTGTTGATGGAATGCATCAATAATAAAGATTTATAATAACTCTTACAAAGTTGTTTCTTTCTATGATGAGAATTTAGGAAAAATTGAGAGTCATGACCAACACTTTATTTGTCTCGAAAACAACCTCTTTTTTTCATCCACTTTACAACACTTTAGGGAGCCATAGCTTGGTGCAATACGATCTAGTGAAGTTGGGTATGCCATCATGGTAATATCGACACATTGTAATCGATTAACGAATCAAGCTACATAAGTGGGTTCAAGAATTTTCTAGATACATCTTTGGTAAACAAACAATAATAATATTAAATTTTTTTAAAAATTTGAGCCAATTTGTTGTTACCAATAATATGAATGATTACTTTGGACCATAAAATTTTTGGGCACTACATTTGGTATCAGTGCGAGTTCCAACACTAGGTGCACTTTGGTATGAACATGTAATAGATTAATAAGTTTGGTTTGGTTTGTATGCCATTGCCCATTCAACGAATTTTTTTGCTAAACTTATTCACTTTCTCCTTATGTTGTCCTAAACACCGCGACGAGGTGATAGGTGTCACACATCTAAAATGACCACTTTGGAGTGTTTTTTCTACACTTAAGATATGATTGTTATCGAATACTTGCTAAGGTGGGAAATATTGAGAAATGTAGCAATTGGACATGATTGGAATGTAAGATTTTCTAAAATTCTCTATGCTAAAACACTTTGTAAATGTTAGAAAAATTCTTTCAAAATTAACGTGCAAAATGGCTTTGTGGCTCTCTGTCAGGAGATCATTTCACATGATCATGTTCTTTAACGACATGGAAGTCACAAAAAAATTCAAACCCAATTTATAAGACCATTTGATCATTTAGTTGAATGCATTTTGAGCCTAGTTTATCGCTTCGGTGCATGGACAATAGCTGAAATCTAAGAAAATGCGTTTCGATTTTGACCCATGGTTTAGGGACCTTAAGTAGGAAATCGAAATCTAACGCTTCTAACCTTTAGTATTTCTACATATCCATTGGTTGCAGCCATTATTTTCGAGAAAACGGAATAGGGAATGAGTTTTTCAAGCATTTTTAGGAGGCCTCTTATCATTCTCGCTCAACAACAAACTTGTCAATAACATAAATTAGCTCCGGAAATGAGGTCATAACTAGAGTTTTGGTTATCATAATTTCATTCTCGTAAGTAAGTTGTATTGATTAAATATATATAGGAGAATTCACGAGAGTTAATAGAATGAGTTTTCAAGTTGTGAATGCCTATTTTCAAAACCCATTTTGTAGCCAATTTCACTAAAAATCTGTTGAAATGCAATAGGAAACTTTAATAGTTGGCTCCGAGAAAGTGCTTCCAGTTCGAGATTCGTTCACCCATTTTGAATTTCATATGTCTTGTTTGACTCCCTATATAACAAATAATTGGTTGGAAGTGTTTGTTTTACCATTTGGGTGTTGGGTACTTGTTTGGGTAGGCCATTTTATAATCGTTTTGGCTAGATCGTAGGACAAGAGAAACAAGGTCTCGGTGAACCATTTGAATTCTTAGAACACCTTTGGAGAGTGAAAGATTTTATAATATGATGACCATGATGATTTACATGTGTTCTAGGTTAAATTTTACAACCTTGACAAATTATGTGCTACAAGACATTTTTGAGTGCTATCTACTTTGGTATGGTTGGTCTTTTGGACACCGTAAAAGTTTAGTTGCTGATTTTGGAAATAGTTTGTGTTTGGATGCATGAGTGTATAATTGTATTCATTGGTCTAAGTAATATGTTTAAGGTATTTTATTTTTGGTCCCTCTTCTAGTGATCCATTGTTTCTTGGGAAACTTGCATGCAATGTTAAGGAAACCACTTTTAAAACTAACAAAGCCCTTTTTGCTACGGGCGTAAAATAAATAATTGTACCTTGTATAAAACCACTTACAAGATAAAATGGTCTTCCACGTCTTGAAATTTCATTATTATTAATTGGAATAATTTCTACCCTCATGTTTATGTTACTAATCACAAATTTATAACCCTCTTTATAAGGAAATCTACCAAACAACCTTATAAAATTCCTTTCTTTTTAAGGCGTAATTCTAAAATTAACATACTTAGATGAATTTGTTTTGTTAATGTAAGCTTCTCTAACTTGTCTCTAAATAATATATGGTAAAACGAAATGATTCCCAAAGTGTCTCTTTTCATACAATGGCCTTATACTAAGTGATTTTTCGTACTCATTATATCTTCTCGCTAAGTAAACTAAGCAACCTTGAGTCATTATAAACTAACCGTAGTCTACACCACTTAAAATTCTTATCAAATCCCTTAGCAAAAAAATATATTGACTTCAACATTGATCAAATTATTGTAAGCCTTCTTAGGCTTGATAAACCTATTTTCATACTATAACCACTTACTAAGTTTTGTTGCAATGTAACTTGGTTAAAACCTTTTACCTTAGTAAGTACATGTGTGATTATAAACCTCCTCAAATTGATTAAAATGTTTCAAGTTAATCATGTTTATAACACTAATACTTACATGTAGAAATCATGGAATCACCCTCTTTCTAACCTTAACTCATGGACTTAGAAGAACAATGATTATGCAAAAAAGTATATATAATAATAATAACAATGATCTTTTGTTCTCTCTCTCTCTCTCTCTCTCTCTCTCTACAAGAATAAAATAAAATAAATTAGTGTCGATTAATCCCTTGGTTTGGCGTTATGGTTTACCAATGTTAGTGTTGACCGTGAAATTACAAGTAAAATGGTCCAATAATGGTGAATGTAATGTTTCGTAATCCACACACACACACACACACACAAACAAAATTATGTATGTATACCTTATAAACAACAATAAAAATGTGTAATTATATGTAATTTGGAAAACATGTCGAATATGTAATTAAACTATTGCTTCAAATGGAATAAGTAATGTTTATTAATCTTAGTTATGTGATATTCATATAATATGGATTACACGCTAAATGTTTGGTCTTATGTAAGTAACTTTGTTGTCTTTCCTAAGTTCTAGGTGAGAAAGTAATACAAATAATCAAATGATTGTGATGGTCTCACAAATTAGATATGTCTTTGGCTATTTGACTCTTAGGAGACTCTTTCATAAGATTTATTTCACATTAGAAAACTCTTAGTAACTTATTATAAGATAAATGATGTAAACCCTTATTGTAAGGACTAAGAATAACGATTATCTATTCCTTCCACCTACCTTGGGTGAAGACATCCTTGGATATCAATGTAAACACTAGTTAGATAAAGAAAAATAATTGGAGTGGTATCGAAAGATATGTTATTTTGGGGTACTCTTTATTTAAATTGGTCCCATTTACTATTACCACTCAATAGGGTGGAAAAATTTAAAGTTCTTTGTGTAAAATGGATTCACCCTCTAGTTAATGAGTGTATATATATCTATCTCTAGCAACCCAATGGGCCAATTATGACCAAATAATTGTTAAGTAAAAGTTAACATAAGTTCCATATCTTGAGGAGCATTAGACTATACCTTTCCTTAAAGGAAAATGTGTGTTAATCTCTTGTACTTTTGAGGAAGGTATGCATAGACAAGTTGTATTCCGTCCAAATTATAATTGCATAGTATTTTGATAGATTTAGGAAAATTTCCCTTTGAATGGATTTTATTTCACCTAACTCATTCATGTTTTCTCTTGATTATAGTCATTAGAAAAATGATAAAATTTAAGCAAAAATTTTCATGTCTTATTGAATTAAAAAATATTTTCATTAAGTTAAATATGGCTTTATTGGGATGTAGGAGTTCAAAATTGCTTTGTAACAATGATAACTTATATTAAAATTATATAAGTTAATTGAGATGGGCGAGTTATTGATATCATTAGACCCCCCAATGCAGCCTTAGATTCTTTAAAGACAACAAAGTCTCTTCAAGAAAAGCAGAGAAGAAATACCCATTGAATTTCTAAATAACATTGGGGTTCTCCAGAAACCGCTTCTGGAAGCTCACGACATGTTTAATATTTTGAACTCCTATTCCTCAAGCTGCTGGCCAAGTAATCAATTTTCATAAATCTGTCATCTTCTTTTTTAACGTTTCTCCTTGTTTGTAGAGAAGAATCAAGGATGTTCTAGGTTTTTCGTTGGTTCCCTTCCCCATAAATATCTAGGCAATCCACTTTGTTACGGAAAAGGGAAAGCTGATTTATGGGATGATCTCCTCCATTCTTTATTGACGTGGTTGCAATATTTGAAAGGGAAATGACTCTCTTTGGCAGAAAGAGTTCTTCTGATCAAATCGGTCCTCTATGCTCTCTCGGATCTATATGCTTTTGTTTTGTTGATCCCCAAATCAGTCTTTCTCAAATTCTAGAAGATATTCAGATCCTTTCTTTGGCAGGGGAACAATGATGGAAAAAAATTCATTTGGTTAAATGGGACGTTGTCAAACTTCCCAAATCTTTAGGCGGCCTGGGATTGTGGATTTGGCTCTCCACATTGCCTTTGACACGAAACTAGTCTAGAATTTTAATTCGATGCCAAGAGGTTGGCCTTCCAGGTTATTTCCCATAAATACCGGAGGTCAGCCGTCCCGAGAGCTCATTATTTCAAGCGAAGAACTCCCAAAAGGTTCTCATATTTGGAACTTCATCTGTAATAGCAGATTTCTGATCACCAATTGAGTTTCTTGGCACATTAATCATGGCAGTTTGATTAATTTATGGGAGGATAGTTAGAACGGTCAAGTTCCCCTCAATCTGAATCCCATTCTCAATAGAGTCATGAATTTATCCAAGGAGATTTGGGTTAGTAAAGTTGCTAACTTTGGTCATCCTCATCCTGACGGGTCACCCTCTTGGCTTTGGAAGGATGTTGCCTCCCTCGGTACTTCTCCCTTGGAAGCTTCCTTATTTTCGGAGGCCCTCTCCTCTAGAAACATTGGCTTTAAGGATTTTGAGGATCACTTTCTCTCGGTTAGTGATCCGAAAATAATAAGATTATTATGACCTGATCTCGGACCCTTATAGGTTTTAATTAGTTGCCGATAATTTACTTCTTTTAAGTAACCAATTTAAAATAAATGCAAGACAATAATGACGATTGCACACAGATTGATTACGGAGTTCGGCAATTGCCTACGTCTCCGGGTTCGTGGTCGAACCGTTCCACTAGTCAAAACTTGTAAGTTACAATAGTACTTTCACAAGAAAACCTAATGGAATTTTACTTGCCTATCAGTACACCAAACCTTCGGATGACAAGGGTGAAAAATAGCACCCGACTTCCACCTTCTTGATGCACAATCTCCTTTGGCTGTGATCGGCCTTCCCGACGCAAACAATGCAAAGCTAGCACTCCGGTCGACAATCCAGGATTTGCAAGTAATTGGTGTGGCTCAATGGGCCTATTCGGTAGTTTACATTTCACTCCCAATCACAAATATTCCATCTAATATTGCCTAAAATAATAGGCCAATAGACAATACCTGTCGACACATCCCGCAAATAAGCTTAACAAATAATAAGCTCGGGATCGGTGTCTCCGTTGCACCGGTGTCCACTGTTCCGTGCTCTAGCAATGAGCTTCTCCATTGCACCGGTGTGTCTAATGTGTGTCCAATACAATGAACGGGTTCCCTATTTATACAAAATTAGGGCCCAAAAATAATGCACTTGCATATTATCCATAGGCTAATATTAGCCTAATCCCGTAGCATAGTTGATGGGATTACATATAATCCTAAGGCTATTTTTAACCTTAGCCTTACCCGTGCATATTTAGGGGGATTTAATCCCATATGGAGTGGCTGTATTTTTAAATGGGTTAAAATCCCATGTGGAACCGCATTTGGATAAGTCCCCACATATTTTGGCGCGGCATTTGTTTGAAAAGAGGGAATAAATCCCACATGGGGCGGCATAGAAATCTTCAAAGGTTTTTAAACCTTTGATTATCCCTTACATTACGTGGACTCCTCCACGCATGGGCCTTTGCCCCCACACCACCGCTTCATCTCCCCCTCCTCACGTGGAATCTTCCACGCATGACAATGCATGCCTTTACCACGTGGACATAACCTAGCATGTTGGCTGATATGTGTGGTCGGTTGGTTTATGTGAGCTTAATACTAATTAATGTAGCCCACTTGTCGAGTTGCAATTAGAAGATCGAACTCGTGGTGGCAAGCCACGTGGTGGCTTGTGGACCCACCACGTCGGTGAAGACCAATTAGTCCACACGGCGGCCGGGCTCCCCTCCGTTATAAAAGTTGAGCCTCTTGTTCCCGTGCACCACTTTTACGCTCGTCGAAGACCGGTGATCGAAAACCCATAAACAACTCCCTTTTTCCTTTTCGCCACGTGTCGCAGTGCGATTGGTCCAAATTTTGACCAGTTGACCAGAGTTGACTTTCCCGTTGACCGAACTTTGACCGAACATATCTAGAGCTCCCGATGTCCGTTTGTCGCGTTCTCACAGTCGTTGGAAAGCTCTCGAGATGATCTTCTGCACTGAAACCATTTAGGGATGTTTAGGGAACTATTTGAAAATGATCCCCTGATCAGTTAGGTCCGTCTTTGGGCATCTACTCCATTAAAGAGGGTTATTCCAAGCTCATCTCCCGGTCTAGTAAAGGGATCCCTATTCATTCGGCTGTTGGGATTATTTTATCCTCCTCAAAGTGGAGATTTTCGTTTTGGCTGGTTCTTAAGAGAAAAATTCTAACTCAATTACGTAGAAGATCTTGGGGCTTCGTCGGGCCTTCTAAATGTGTTCTTTGCGGTGAAGCTGAAGAAGATATTGACCATCTTTTCCTCTTTTTCTCCTTTGCAATTAAGAGTTGGAATTGGCTCCTCTGTAAGCTCAATCTCATTTGGGCTCCTTGCTATAACATTAAAGATTCCCTCCTAGCTTGGCCTAAGATGCATTCCAAGAGTTTTTTGAGCTCCATTTGGACTATAGCTCATTTTTTTCTAATCTGGCAATTTTGTGGGAGTGCAACCTACGAATTCTTAGAGAGCAGCTCCTCCAAATTACCGGGTTTTCGACTAAACCTAAGTGGCTATTTCAGAAAATGTTATTAAAAACAAAATTAATAACCCTTTTTTCTCCTCGCGTGATGTTGTTATTAGAAAATATTGGCCTCTCATTAAAATTCCTAAACCTGGGTCCATCATTAGGAGAAAATTTTCTCAAGTGGAGAAAATTTGGAGAAGGAAAAATGTTAGATGGAAGCCTCCGCCACAGGGTTCGTTGAAATTGAAATTTGACGACGCCTCCAGAGGAAATCTAGGAAAATTAGATCCAGCTTGTATTCTCGAAATGCTAATGGTCTTCTCATCTTCACTAGTTCTTTTCCGCTCCGCAATTGCTTGTGCAATATGGTTGAAGTTCAAGCCCTTTTGGAAGGAATTAAATTGGCGCTTCCGAGTGGTCATGCGATTCTTTATTCATTGAAGGGGACTCTCAAATTATACTACAAGCTATTGCTAAAGGTTCTCATTCCTTTCTTGGAAACTTAATTCTTTCATTTCTAACATTTTTCTAGCTCGAAACTTAGCAAATGGTACATCCACCATAATTTTCGTGAAGCCAATTCTAGAATGATCTCCTTGCCAATCATGCTATAGATTTTCCTTTTTCCATCAAAATCTCAAGTGACGCAAAGGTTTGGGATGGTCTCTGCTCCGCATCTCAAATGACAAGAAGGACATTTAGTTGTAGTGCCATGATGCTCCTTTGTGCCATCTTTCCTATTTTTCCACCTGGCTTGACTTTTTTTTGCATGTGGCCCTTTGGTTTTACCTCCCATAGCCTTCTTGGGATTTCCTTTTGTTTTTATTCGCAAATAACAACCTAATCAACCACTACTAAGAAAATTGACCGTAATAGGCTCTCCAAGATTTTTGGTATTATTTTCATTGAGAAGTCGTGGCCATTGAAAACATCCTTGGAGACTCCTTTAGGTTCCATTCGCATCGCACCATAACCACTTCGGATATCACTGCAGCCTTTGTCTCCTTTTGCCTTCTGCTTTCATCCCGATCCATCTATAGTGGAGTTTTTGTTGTCAACCTAATCTATCAAGTTTATCGAGTTGGCTGCATGACGAATCTGTTGGACTTTACACTCCCGATCCATTCTTTGTGGGTGGAAGATGTCGATGAGCTAGCTTTGGGCTCGGGTCGAGGGATACAATGGCTATGTGGACAATATCGTGATTTGTTGCATTATGCCCAAAATGTGGGTTCTTTGTTTGTTTATGGTCGGTTGGACCATAGACTCCTTCCTCGAGCGGAGACATTGATGTTGCACTCTTTCGAATTCATTTGGTGGTTAACAACCCGAATGAACTTCGAGACCATGCCGTGAGGACCTCAAAATCCTTCTTAGGGAAGCCAACTCCCGCAAGCAGGCACTCGGTATGGTTGATTCTCTAGTTATCAAAGTTGGTTTTGGCGTTCTTGGGAGTTTGTTGCTTCTGTTTTGTTCTTCTTCGCTGTCGGGTCTTCTCATCTTTGCCCTTTTCTTCTACTTCTCCTCTTCCGCTGGTCTGTTTCAGCCCTTCTTCCCTTCTTCCTTAGCTCTTTCTTCATTGTTAGGTTGGGGTCCTCAACCCCCTGGTTCATAGCTCCAGTCAAAATCGTTTAATCATAAAAAAACACATTGGGGTTCTCCATTTTGAGCGTGATGAACTAGAGTTGGCTCAGCAAACTTTTATGGAGGCATTAGGAGATAGCATTTGGGTTGAATTCATTAATGGAAGAATACATTGACCTTGTGTCGATTCTGCAGAATTTTCTATGTAATTGAAGGATATGGGTTTCTTCCACCAATTAGAAGAAGATGGTGTTTCAGTTGAGTTACTTTGGGATAAAGTCACAACAATATTTAATCAAGCTAGGCTGTTTGAACAGCTACACGATACTCAAAAAGCAAATCTTTTGTAAAGGTTAATATTGTTCAAGTTTCCATATTATGTGGATGCATATCTACGACTTGCAGCCATGGCTCAGGCTCGAAATGATGTCTTACTTTGCGTAGAACTGATTGAGGATGCACTTAAGGTGGACAAAAACTCATCGAATGCTTTATGTATGCTTGGCAACATGATAATAAAAACAGATGATTGGTTTAAAGCGAAAGAACCATTTAGAACTGCACAAAATGTAACTGATGGAAAGGATTCTTATCCCTCTCTTTCACTCGGAAATTAGAATTATTTTGCAGCTTATCGCAATGAGAAGAAGGAGACAAAGCTGGAGGCAACACATCTAGAAAAATCTAGAGAACAGTACTCTAAAGTGTTGGCTCAGAGGCCAGGAAATGTTTATGCTGCAAATGGCACAGCTATTGTGCTTGCAGAAAAGGGTCAATTTGATATTGCAAAGTAAATTTTTACACAGGTACAAGAAGCTGCAGCAGAAAACATCTTTGTTTAGATGCCAGATGTGTGGGGAAATCTACCACATGTTTACTTTGTGCAAGGGCAGTGAAAATGTATCAAAATTGTTCGAGGAAATTCTATTTTGGCACTGACACACAAATCCTGTTGTATTTATCTCGAACACATTATGAAGCAGAACAGTGGCAAGATTGAAAAAGAACTTTATTAAGAGCAGTACATCTGGCACCCTCAAACTACATGTTACGTTTTGATGTTGGTGTTGCAATGCAAAATTTCTCAACTTCAACACTCCAAAAGAAAAAACGAACTGCTGATGAGGTTTGCTAGGAAGTGTCAGAATAAAAATGCACTCCGTGTATTCAGCCAACCCTAACACTCATGGGTTTGATGAGAAGAAGATAGAGTTGTATGTTGACTACTGTAAACTTTTGCTTGACCCAGCCAAAGTTCATAGAGAAGCAGCAGAACGTGAAGAGTTCTAGAAAAACCGTCAGAAGTGTGAAGTAGTACGTCAACTTATCTCAGACGACGAGGCAAAATGAAAAGCAGATGAAGAGCACAGAATTCAGATGGAAAGAAGAAAGAAAGAGGAAGAACTTCGACGGGTGATACAACAAGAGGAACAATTTGAACGTGTGAAGGAATTATGGAAGAGTAAGCGTAAAGACAAGGATGATGATGATGAGATGGGTTAAGGTGATAAAAAGAGAAAGAAAGAGAAAAAGAAAAAGAAGAAGGATAAGGATCACAAGACGCAAGATTCTCATATGGAAGAACGGGAACCCGATATTGGCATGGAAGATGAGGAAAATTACATGAGTGATAAAGCAGAAGATGATGCCGAAAATTCCCAAGACCTTCTTGCGGCTGCAGGTCTCGAAGACTTTGATGATGGAGATACAAACGCTCTAGTTTCAACAAAAACACGACGGAAACAAGAATATTATGATTCTGAAGAGGATGATGCATGTGATGATGATGGATAGGCTTCCTCAATTCTAGCCAACCTATTAGGATTTACTTCTTCTAAACCCATTTGATATAGTTTAATGATATCTAATTGGGAATCTGAAATGATTTCTCCAAAATCGATCAGATTTAATGAAAAAAAACATCCTGCATTACAGACATGTATTTTCTAAATCACAAATGTGAAACTGGGGATCCCTAAAGACTCAAGTAAATCTCTGTGGAAGGCTAGAAGCCTAAATAATTTAGACCCGTGATTCCTTCTCCCCTCCTAGAACTGTCACGTCCTCAACATCCTTTTAAACCCGTCGTTTTCCTCGCAGCCGCTCTTGACAGGGAAAATGTCAAATTTTCAAAACTCCAATTTTTACGCATCCTCCCAGTCTGAGTCAATTTATTAGCTTGGATATCACACAAGGGATTCCAAATGCACAAGGCTTATTGCATGTTGAACAAAGCATTAAAAATATGCTTTCGTGGACATCTAGAATTTATTTGATTTGCACAGATGTTTTCATTAAAATATTCATTCTTTGAGATTTTTACCTCGTGAAATGAAGAGGAAATGTATGTTGTTCAAATGTTTTAAGGTTTGATAATAGAATCTTCCTTCTGGGCTTCCCTTGGACGCATCCTCTCTGGTTAAGACGGCACCATTGGAGTAGGCACTCGGAAGCTCTGAATAAAATACACTTAGCAGGCATTCATTTTTCAAACATTCTCCCAACCTGTGCAAATGGGATATTTTTGTTGGAAATTCAAATTAGAATTTATTGTGTAACTAATATTTGACTTTCCCAGATTTAGTTCCTTGACATATCAGATTTGCATTTAATTATGCCTGTTGCACATTTACTTTTTGTTGATTATTCTCCCTGATTATCTCTTGTCAGAGATTTTGTGTTGACTTGCAAGGCAAGTTTGTTGTGTAAGTTTTTATTATTAATGCATTATGTTTTATTGGGAGAAGTAGAAAAAGAAAGAAGAAAAAGAAGAGCAAGAAGAGGAAGAAAGAAGAAGAAGAAGGAGAAAAATCAGATCTGGGAGAAGAAGAAAAATACGTAGTCCCAACTCAAGTCTGGACTGGTTTTGTTGAAATAATTCCTTCATTTTCCATGCTGTTAATGTATGAATGAATGTTTTGTGTGCAACTGTAGCTGCTGTTCATTATTGACAAATATATTTGTATTGCTCAAGCAATTTGAAGCCCAGATCTGTGTTATTTGCAGCCAAGAGTGTTATGTTATTTTGCTATTATAAATTTATGTAGCTTCCTTTCTTTTTCCCCTGTTTTGCATCATTTAAATCCACTGCATTTTATTTTCTATTGCTGTCCAAGGATTCTGTAGATTCCGTAGACTCTGCAGTTTCCGTAGATCCTCGTTTCATTTCCCTTCATCTGGTATCAGAGCTTGGCTAAACCCTTCTTCTATTTCATTTTTGGGTTTTTAGTTTTTCATTTGGCAGCCATTAATGGCTTCTACGTCTGGTGCATCGCTGGTTAGTGTGCAAACTCCGATTTTCATAGGAAAGAACTATGAGTATTGGTCTTTGACCATGAAAGCTTTGTTTCGGTCTCAAGACATTTGGGAAATGGTTGAAAACGGTTACCAGGAACTAGCAGACTAGGCAACATACAATGCTCTTACACAAGCTCAAAAGGACGTCTTGAAGGAACAATAGAAGAAGGATGGGAAAGCATTGTTTTATATCCATCAAGCAATGCATGAGAGCATACTCCCAAGAGTTGCAGCAGCAAAGCAAGCCAAAGAAGCATGAGACACACTTCAGATTGCGATCAAGGTATGGACAAGGTTAAAACGCTAAATTACACTGTTAGAAGAGAATTTGAAAATTTATCAATGAGAAACTCGATTCGATGAGAATATTTCTTTACTCATGTTGTTGGTTTGATAAATCAAATAAATTCCCATGGAGAGGTCATAGAGGATAGGAAGGTTGTTGAGAAGGTACTTAGAATCCTCCCTTCTAAATTTGATGTTGTAGTTGTGGCTCTAGAGGAAACCAAAGATTTGAGCCAGTTTAGTGTTGATGAACTACATGCCTCTCTTATCAATCATGAATATAGACTAAACAGATCAAATAGTTCAGTAGAAAATACATTTTCATCTCATATTTCTGTAAATCATGGAAGAGGAAGGAGGAGTTTCAGTCCTAGAGGTAGAGGGAGAAGTTCTCCTAGAAGTGGACGTAGCAGCAGTTATGCAAATGCTGGTGGTAGAGGTCAAAATCAGAATTTCAGTCACCCAAGTGGCCAAAGATTTGACAAATCACACATTCAATGTCACTATTGTAAGAAGTTTGGGCATTATGCTCATGAATGCAAGAAAAAACAAGATGACCAAAGAGAAGCAATGTCAAAATCAGTCAAGTATCACTCCCTTAGGCAAAGATGTTCATATCATGCACGAAGATTGCTGAAGCAATCCCTACAAACTCTCCAGTTGAGTGCAATGTTATTCAAGAAAGCCCATGTGACATATGGTATTTAGTTTCGGGCTGTAGTAATCACATGACAGGTAATAAAGATTTGTTTTCTAGTTTGGAAGAATCAGTTCAAACTAATGTTACGCTTGGTAACAACAACAAAGTCACTATTTTGGGTAAAGGTACGGTTAATATTCTAACCAAAAAGGGGGAGCCAAAATTTATGCCTGATGTATATTATGTTGCTGGTCTAAAACACAACTTGATGAGCATTGGACAGCTGATACAAAAGGGATATAGAGTGTACATGGAAAATAATGAATGTGTTATTTTGGACAAGCTTCCAAGCAATATGCTTATTGCCAAGGTACAAATGACTGTAAACCACATGTTTCCATTAAAAATAAGGCCAGCCATGAAAGGAAAAACAACTCAAGCTATTCATGAGACACATACTGTAAATTCTGGAGCAACTTTTAAGGTAGAAGATACAAAATCAGCAGTAGCTAGAGACAGCTACGGAAATGTCCAAGACAACTACGGAAATGTTCAAAACAGTCACAAAAAGGTTCAAAATTTCTACGGAAATTTTCAAGAAATCTACGGAAATTTCCAAGACAACTACGGAAATGCCCAGAACAGCTCCAAAGAGGAAAATGATGTTTCTGTAGAAACTCCAGCAGCGTTTCAATCAGTAGTAAAGGATGATTCTTGGCTATGGCATTTCAGATTTGGGCATTTATATTTTGGAGCGCTAAAATTACTTCATATGAAGAATATGGTAAAAGGTTTGCCATTAATTGAGAAACCGGAAAGAGTTTGTGAAGGATGTATTATGGGCAAACAACATAGAGAGTCATTTCCGATTGGCAAGGCAAATAGAGCTATAGCTCCACTTGAGATTGTGCATTCAGATATTTGTGGGCAAATGCAAACACCGTCTATAGGAGGCTGCACTTATTTTCTTACTTTTATTGATGATTTCACAAGAAAAACGTGGGTGTATTTCTTGAAACACAAATCTGATGCATTTGCTTATTTCCAGCAGTTCAAGGCACTTGTGGAGAAGCAAAGCAGCCACTACATCAAGGTTCTAAGGACGGATAGAGGCGGTGAATTTATATCTAATGAATTTATAAATTTTTACAGATCTCATGGCATACACAAGCAATTTACAGCCCGCTATACACCTCAGCAAAATGGTGTGGCGGAGAGGAAGAACTCGAACAATTATGGAGATGGCTCGTAGCATGATGGCAGCCAAACATCTACCAAATGAATATTGGGCTGAGGCAGTGGCAACTGTTGTTTACATCATGAATAGGTGCCCAACAAAGAGCGTAAGAAACAAAGTCCCTCAAGAGGCTTGGACAAGAAGGAAACATAGTGTTTCTCATATGAAGGTATTTGGATGCATAACATATGCGCATGTTCCAAATGAGTTGAGAAGGAAGTTAGATAATAAAGGACAAAAATGTATATTTTTTGGTTACTCAGAGGAAACAAAAGCATATAAGTTGTTTGATCCTATCAATAGGAAAGTTATAATCAGCCATGATGTTTAGTTCGTGGAGGATGAAGCATGGGATGGAAGCATAGAGAGGACTGTCAGAATTGCAGCTACTTTCCCAAATGATAACATGGTAGATGAAGTGTTTCCAACACCAAATATAGCTCCAACAGTAGCTCCTTCCGATCCCAGGATGGTACCACAAGTTGCAGCTCAAACTACACCTTCATTCACACCAAGGAGATCTTCAAGGCTTCCATCCACACCAACAGGAAAGAAAACTTCACAAGCATCTACACCAGCATCTACATCAATCAGTATCCTTGGAGCAACACCATCTAGCACTCCAAGTAGTTCTTCATCTCCAGATCCAAGTCTAGCAAGCATGATGCCACGAAAAACAAGGAGTTTGAGTGAGTTGTATAATGTTGACACTACAAATTCATTTTCAGATTTTGCTTTATTTTCTCATATTGATGATCCATTAACATTTGAAGAGGCTGTGAGTAGTGATATATGGGCAAAAGCCATGGATGAGGAGATTGAATCCATTGAAAAGAACCAAACATGGGAGTTGGTTGATTTGCAGGAAGGAAAAGATGTAATTAGTGTCAAATGGATTTATAAGACTAAACAAGATGCTGATGGGAAAGTGCAAAAGCATAAAGCAAGGCTAGTTACAAGGGGCTTTACACAACAGCCCTAGATAGACTTCAATGAGACATTTTCTCCATTGCTCGGTTGATACAGATTAGAACCTGCTTTAGCTATTGCTGCCCACAACAAGTGGCCTATATATCAAATGGATGTAAAGTCTGGATTCTTAAATGGATATTTAGAGGAGGAAGTGTATGTGGAACAACCACAAGGCTATGAGTTACCGGGTCATGAAGACAAGGTGTATCGGTTGAAGAAGGCACTATATGGATTGAAGCAAGCTCCAAGAGCTTGGTACAGCAGCATTGACACCTATCTCATTCAAAATGGTTTCTAAAGGAGCGGTTGTGAACCGACATTGTACATCAAGGTCAACAAGCAAGGTAACATTTTGATTGTCTGCACAGTATGTGGATATCTAATCTTTACCGGTGATCTAAACATAGATTCTTTTAAATCGGTAATGAAGAATGAATTTGAAATGAATTATTTGGGTCTTATGAGGTATTTCTTGGGATCAAGTCCATCAATCCAATGATGGTATATTTATTTCTCAATCTAAATATGCAAATGAAGTTTTGAAGAGATTTAATATGGCAAGGTGCAAGGTATCCCCAACACCGGTTATGACAGGGATGAAGTTAAGCAAGGAAGATGATGGAGCATGTGTGGATTCTACATTGTTCAAGAGGCTAGTTGGAAGCCTTATGTACTTAACAGCCACAAGGTTGGATATTATGTACGGTGTAAGTCTGATTTCAAGGTTTATGGAGTCTCCAAAAGACTCACATTGGCAGGTCGGTAAGAGGATATTGAGGTATGTAAGTGGTACAAAGGATTTTGGTATTTTGTATTCCACTTCAGATGATTTCAGTCTTGTTGGGTACACCGATAGTGATTGTGGAGGTAACATAGATGATAGGAAAAGTACTTCTAGGTATACTTTTCACTTTGGTACAGGTGTTGTGTCATGGGCATCAAAGAAACAACCCATTGTGACTCTTTCTTCAGCTAAAGCTGAGTATGTGGCAGCCACTAGTGCTACGCGTGTCAAGTTGTTTGGATGTGAAGGATGTTGAAAGATTTGATGCATGATCAAAAGGAAGCCACTACAGTATTCTGTGATAACAATTCAGCCATAGCATTATCTAAAAATCATGTGTTTCACAAGAGAACTAAGCATATTGTTACGAGGTATCATTTTATCAGAGAGCTTGTAAGCAACAAAGAAATTTGTCTTGATTTTTACAGTTTGAAGATCAATTTGGTGACATATTTACAAAAGCACTGGAAAAAGAGACATTTGAGTACTTACAAAGTGGCTTAGGAGTTTGTGACTTTGCACAAGTTAGCAGCTCCGGAAAACTGTTAGTTAGCTACGGAAATGCTACAATAGTTTTTGAACAAACTTGATTCATATTTCTAATGATCTGCAGCAGTTCATAATTAAGGGGAGTGTTGGAAATTCAAATTAGAATTTATTGTGCAACTAATATTTGACTTTCCCAGATTTAGTTCCTTGACATATCATATTTGCATTTAATTATGACTGCTGCACATTTATTTTTGGTTGATTATTCTCCCTGATTATCTCTTGTCAGAGATTTTGTGTTGACTTGCAAGGCAAGTTTGTTGTGTAGGTTTTTATTATTAATGCATTATGTTTTATTGGGAGAAGTATAAAAAGAAAAGAAGAGTAAGAAGAGAAAGAAAAGAAGAAGAAGAAAATCAGATCCGGGAAAAAGAAAAAAATGCGCAGTCCCGCTTCAAGTCCTGGACTAGTTTTGTTGAAAGAATTCCTTCATTTTCCATGTTGTTAATGTATGAATGAATGTTTTGTGTGCAGCTATAGCTGCTATTCATTATTGAAAAATATATTTGTATTGCTCAAGCAATTTGAAGCCCAGATCTGTGTTATTTGCAGCCAAGAGTGTTATATTTTTTTCTGTTATAAATTTATGTAGCTTCCCTTTCTTTTTCCCCGTGTTACATCATTTAAATCTGCTGCATTTTATTTTCTATTGCTGTCCAAGGATTCTGTATATTCCATAGAATTTGTAGTTTCCGTAGATCCTCATTTCATTTCTCTTCAATTTTGAAAGGTGTGGGCATCCAAAAATATTTATAGAAATAGGGATTTAGTCTATTTTCGCCGCATGTACTATATATTCGAAACTTTCATTCTTTTTTAATTTCCCATGTTAGCTCAACCTGGAGTAGTTGCATGGATCTGTTGGCTTGAAAGGAATGTGGGAAGCTTAACAAAACTTCGTAGAAAAAAATCCTCCCCGCTGCAAACTTCTCTCTCGGGCCATTCTCTACGTTTTGGTCTAGTTATCTTTCTCACCTTTTAGTATATGATAGAGACAATAATATATGATGCTCTTGTTAGGAGACACTAGGCAAAATAATGCTTTTTTACCAAACTCCATGTATAAAAGCTCACAAGGTGCTTGATATGTTAAACAAAATGCCATAAAGGAGCATAGTCTTCTAATTTTGACGGTTACATGAATTATTGGAAAGAGTTGTCTCTGGCGCCTTGGAGAACTTAAAGCAAAATCAGGTGGCTGGTGTAAGACCAACACCATGCCCTCACTAGTAATATACTCAACTTGTGTTTAGATGAGAAACACCGAAAAAAAAAGACTTTGAAACTCCAATCATTGTGTATTGTCGACATGTATATAGCTTCACCCCCATAACCCTTGTTGTTATCTTCCCAACTAGCGCTACCAAAAAAAAAAGGAAAAAAATAGAACAAATGGACATCCATCAAAGTATTTTGGAAAAAACAGATTTTTTCCGATTGTTGTTGTAGTTTCATAGTAGGATTTTAAAAAATGTGGAAGAAGATGCATGGTGTGCGAGCTATTAGAAAAATGTCATGTTTGGAGGAAGCAAGCACAAAACACACGATTTGTTTGTAAAAATTTGTGAATAAAGCATTGGAGCACTTGAAAGGACCCTTTGTATGATTTAGTGTCGAGTGTGGTTATTTAGAGGTAAGGCTAAGTTTGTATTATATCTCATCATGTGACTTCAATGAAATTATGGCCAACTATTAGTTTTGTGGAGCTTAGCATGCTTCGTCTTGTGGCTTGCGCTTGGTGACTGTGGGAAAGTTATGTGGTCTCAGGTCAAATGCGAGTATCATGGGATTAACTTAAAAGTTATGGATCACTCTTCCTCTTGCTTCAAACTAACCATTTCATCACTTATTTTTTAAGTGTTGGGTTTCAACATGTTATATATATATATACATATATATGCAAATTGGAATGGATGACATGGCTTTTACCTTTCCTGAAAATAATTTTCCTTAAACTCTTAGGAAAAAAAAAATTGGGCCTTTAGAACCATCTGCATGGAGCGCCATGTCGAATGGTTAATGAGAACCACAACCTCAAACAAGACCCATGTCGAACCAAGACACCATGAAGTTTCTTAACCAAGATGACTAATGTGATTATATACCTTAACAAGGTGAGATTCAATACCCTTTTACACTTCAAATACCACTCTTGGTGACGCGTTTGCACTTTATGAAATTGTGATCGGTTTTCGCTTACAAATGTGGTATCGAGTTGGTGTAACTGGAAAACACCTTCACCTACAACTAGCACTTATATGTGAGAATGGAAACCAACTCTCAATTTTAGAGAAATAATTTTGTAAGTTAGAGTTTCAAGTGGACGTTGGGTCCCACTACTTCGTCTGACAACAAAAGTGTTTGTTGTGTTCACGATAATTGGGCTCAAAGTCACTGTTGACCAATTTTTCCCCTTAGGAAATATTAATCAAACACCTACTTGCAAAAAAGAAAATTGAAGAGTCGGTTCAGTCATGCTAGCCACATTTCAAAACTAGCAATCAGGTTACAAATGGGCACGAAAATGGAAACACATAATGATTCAACCCTAAGCAAATCGGTGGACTCACGGAAGGCACCACATGTCAAAGACGACGCAATTTCAAAAGTAAAATTCAAGGGAGGTCCCAAATGAGCGTTGAGCCTCCACGTGTCTAGGGTCAGACATATGGCCCCGCCAAACAAAAAGGACTTAGCCAAAACACAAGAGAATAGAGCAAGGCCATAGAAGGAGCCATGTGTCTCTTTAGCACTCTTTCAGGGGACAAATCCAACAGCAGGTCCCAAACGTGAGCCAACTCTACACGTGGCCATGTTTCAGGCCAAATGCGGGCCGACAGGCCCGAGGAAGACTTTTTGCCAAAGGGGAAGAAAGCGGGGCTTTTGGAAATGACAAGGTTGCGAGCTTACGGGGGCTTTTGGGAAAAAGTGAATTTTGGGCATGTGGATCCTTCTTGTAAAACTTTTTTTCTCTGCCATTTTTGTATGGATTCAATTCAAATATTCAAATGGGCATAAATTTCGATCCAGTGCTCGAAATTCAACAAATTTTGTACCATTAGAAAGGTCTCGACCTCCTCTACACCATTGAAGCCTGAAAATTTAATTTTGACAAGGTTAGGTGGGTGATAAGTAGGAAAAAATATTTCATGCCATTAATGTAGGATCTGATTGCTTCAACAACCATATTAGATTTAATTTGATCTTCCATTCTTCCTACTTCAACATGCCAAACATACATGGAGTGGAAAACTGGACAAATTGTAGGTGGATTTGTAGGGGCATTGATGGTCGGTAGGTTAGCTTCCAAATCAGATTTCCCACCTCCTTTTCTTCTCCTCTCTTCACTTCACCTATAAAGGTAGGAGCTTGGATCATTGTAAAGGTTTGGACATTTTGGTTTTGCACCCTCCCCTCTTCTCAGTCTCATAGACAAATTCATGGAGTTCAAACCTTCTATTAAGACTGTAATGCAAGTTTTTTTCCTCTTGGCCATTGTAATGTTCTGTATCAATTTGTGAAGCAATAATACATGTATGTGGATGATTTCAACTCTCTCTCGTGTTCATTGTCTTTATCTAATCTTTCATTGCAATATTGGTTAACTCGTGCATCATGGTTATATTACATTTTAATGGTCTGTGTTTCATAGCAAAGTCGGTGTTCAACATTCCTTTGGTGCATCACCTCTATTAGTTTAGGTTTAATATTTTGCATCTTCTTAACCCTGTCTCCTTGGCAAGTTAGAATAGATTTTAGAATAGATCCTTTGAAAATTTTATGTGTGCACCTGAACAGAGGAATAAGAGCCATCCTTCATCTAGAGAGCTCTCTCAATTTCAAATTCCCACACTTTAAGAGATGTTCCATGTCGTGAAATCACACCGAGAGTCTCAACCTATCGAGTTACGAGACATTCAAGGGTGTTGTTATTCGCCCTAATAGTTTTGGCATGCCGATGGGGGACCAAGAGTCATATTTTAGTTTTATCAAGATTGGGTGTGTGTCTTGGTAAAATTCTAGCCTTTGGAGGCTTTGGAGAAACACACCTGGTGACTCCGTCATTCAAATCCAGTGGTTTCTACAGCCCAAGTTTATCAAGTTCATGAGAAGAATAAAAACAAGGTCAAGAACTAGAGAAGAGGGGCTATTTTTCTATTTGCATTTATCCCCAAATAGAGCAAGAAGAGGGAGAAGAGCCCAAAGGTCTCCATCTCCACCAAGCAGGGCATTGTCAACACCTCCACCTAGTAGACCTTTCATTCAATCGACTAGAGTCCTCGACCAATCAAGATGGTACAACCAAACCCCTACATCAACTTCACTGGGCAGCAGCCCACTGGCTCTCAATGCACAAAATCTAGTTCCAGTTGCAGCATTGAAGAACATTCCATATTTCACTAGAGAGAACCAGACTACTCCTGGTGACCACGTTCAAGACATTGCAAATGTCTGTGTAATTCATGAGATTGTTGAAATGGACATTCTTTGTTAAGTTATTGGCATCCTCCTTTAAAGGTAAAGCTTTGCAATGGTTTAGGAGTCTAACAACAGGGTCTATCTAGAATTGGGATCATCTGTGCACAACCCTTCATAACCAATTTGGAGAAAAGGGGGACAATCTATCCTTGTTAGAACAACTAACAACCATCAAGAGAGATCCTAATGAACAGCTGATGGACTTCAACTTCAAATTTCAGAGGACGTGGGATAGGATTTTGGTGGCCATGAGACCAATAGTTGAAGGTGCTTTTCTATACTTCCTCAAATCTTTAAATTTTGATATTTCCATGATGATTCAATCAATGGGAGGTATAACTATACCTACAACCTATAACATTGTTATAAGAGTTGAAAACTATTTAATTCAGGATGGTAAACTTGCACCTAGGTCTGTTTATGCCTCTATATCCAGAACTAGAAGCTCCTACAACTAGCCAAATACCAAAGTGTTGAATCCCATCCCAGCCCCTAGGAATCAAAGCAATAGTGAGGATTCTACTTCTTCAAGCACCTCAAAAGAGCTACAAGAGGTTATGAAGCAACTGTAGAACCTAGGAAATGAGCTAGTGACTATCAAGAGATAGCAAGCTCAAAGTTCTAGGCCGTATCAACCTCCAAATCAGTATCAAGCTAGACCCCCATACCAGTAAAATAGACCACCAGCTCAGGCTGGAAATCAAAATCAGAGCCAAGGACAACCTCAAGCTACTAGGCCATTCTCGACCATATGATCCAAATGCGGTTTCAACATCGAGGGCCTTGGTTCCAACACAAAACAACATGGCTCAAGAATATGACTGGTGTTTCCCATGTAATCAACCTCATAATCAGTCAATGTGTTTTAATGGTGCCTTGAATCAAGCTCTTATGGTAACAGTGACAAGTGTAGAACAAGAGACAAGCCAAGAAGGAAATAAGCAGTAGGAATCAACTCAGCAAGAAGCACCTCTGAATGAGACCACACTTGTCAATTGGCAGGCTGAAGATTTTTGTGGTATGAACCAAGCCCCTCCTCATAGTGTGGCAGAAAATACACAGTCCAAGAAGAGGAATATTGGAGAAGGGAAGTCATCCAATTCAAATGATCCACAACCCTCTATCACTCAACAAGGTATGAGTAATCAAAGCACAACTCCAAATGTGTAGAGTCAACCCAAACCACCTTCTAGACCGACTCAGGCATCGGTTGTAACAACCCATGTGCAAGAGAAGAATATGTAAGGAAAAGGAAAACAAAGGGATAGCTCATCTCCATTCAACATCATTGAGAAGATGAAGAGGACAAATGTAAACATCTCAATGTGGGAGTCATTGGCTATCCTAGGATAAAGATACCTATTGCAAGATGCTATGGAAAATTGGTCAACATCAAATCAGTCACCCAATCAACAAGAGAAAGTGCTTACCAATGTAGCTTAGCCTAAAGGAAATCATAGAGATCACAAAGGTAAGAATCTAAAGCCTCCTCCCTTCTATGTCTCATTGATCATTGGAGACAAGCTAGTGCATAATTGCATGATTGATTCGGGAGCAAGTAGCTTTGTAATGCCAAAACAAATAGCTGATCAACTAGGTCTTCAATATGAAGTCATTTCCAAAGGTGTGGTACAATTGGATGGTACAATAGTAACAACGGTTGGAGTAATCAAAGATTTGAGCCTCACATTGCATGTATGTCCCAATGTGACCGTCTTGCAAAATGTATCAGTCATAGACTTGCCACCACACTTTGCATTGTGTTTGTCAAGAGACTTCATTGCTAAAATTGAGGTTATTTGACTTCTAATTGGTCACACATGTTATTTAGAACAAGGTATGGAGCTAAGGCTATAATCAAATCTGAGCCTATTGCAAACTTCTATATTGAGCCTCATACACCGAGTCCAATCAATGCAAATTGTTTAACCTTTGATCAAGAAGATTATCCAAGCACCCATGAAGTTGATACCAAAGTCGTATACATTCCAGACTTGACCCTTGATGAATGGGAAAACAAGAGGCATGATTTTGAACCTTACAAATAAATGGAAGAATCTAAATTAGGATTCTATTGCTTGCATGAAGATAATCATCCTCTCCCTAGCATCACCATTTCATATCACAAATATAACAATGAAGTATGGCAGGTTATTCTTTGATGAATTGAGAAGTAGATAGGGATCCGGAGGAGGAGCTATGCTTGTTTCACCTCAAGGTATGAAATATTACATAGCCTTCCATTTCAAATTTTGTGCTCGAACAACACAACAGAGTATGAAGCCTTGATCCATGGACTGCATTGGGCAAGAAAGAGAGGGATTAAAAACTTACAAGTTTTTGGCGATAGTGAGTTGGTTGCAAATCAATTCCGAGGATGGAATGCTGCCAAGAATGATATGTTAAATAACTACAAGAATCGGGTATGGGATCTCATCAATGATTTCAAAGCATTTGGCATCAATTCCATCCTAAGGGAGAAGAATGAAGTAGCAGAGATAGATTGAAAGCAATCAGGGTGGCATTTGATGTGGTAGAGAGTATCAAGAGTGAGAAATCTTAGCCCCATATCAAAGTGGTTGTGAGACTAGTTGTTCCAGATAATAATACAAGTTGGCAAGTCTTCGAGAATGATCAGAAAATTGTCAATTTTTACAACAAGAAGCTGAGTTCTCCGCTAGAAACCAAGACAAGTTGGAACAACGGTATGGTGACCAAGTGGTGCACTTAGAAACAAAAAATTACCAAAGGGTATTATAACTTTGGAGTCAATCTTCAACCCAAATGATCAATTCTGGAAGGAGAAAGAAAATATTCAGGTAAAGGGTGAAGATTTAGAGCCCATTCCCATAGATGAAGGAAAAACGTTGCGAATTGGCAAGGTAAGTACCCAACAAGAAAAATATGAGTTTGTTCAAATTTTTCAAGAATTACCATATGTTTTTGAATGGAATTATAAGGGATTAAGAGGTTTTAACCCAAGATTGGCTGAGCATATAATTGAATTGAAACCTAAATCCAAGCCTTTCAGATAGAAGTAAAGGCCATTAAACCCTCACATTGAACCTCTCATGAGAAAAGAGTTGAACACGATAATTGAGGCCAACATCATATTCCCTATCAAGCACTCAAGTTGGTTTGTAAACTTGGTGCATGTGAGAAAGAGAAATGGTGAATCAAACTATATGTGGAATTCTCGTGATCCGAACAGCATCACTCAAGGATCATTACCCGCTTCCATCAATGGAGTAGATCTTGCAAATTGTAGAAATGGCTCGAGAGGTTTTCATTGCTAGACAAATACTCGATCTATAATCAGATAATGGTGAAAGAAGAAGATCAGTTCAAGACAACCTTCACCACCAAATGGGGTACATATGCTTACAAGAAGATGCCATTTGGACTGTCAAATGCCGGAGCAACATTTCAGCGAGCTATGGACATGGCATTCAAAGGCTTAATCAACAAGATAGTTCTAGTGTATCTAGATGATATCACCATCTTCTCAAAGAATGTTGCAGACTATATTTTCCACCTTAGAGGTGTAGAAGGTTCAGAGTGTCATTGAATCCAAAGAAGTGTGTATTCTTGGCACACGAAGGCAAATTTTTGGGCCACATTATCTCAAGAGAAGGGTTAACCATTGATCCTGAAAGAGTTGAAGCCATTAGAACACTTCCACTGCCACATCATAAGAAATCCCTCCAAAGCTTCTTAGGAAGGATAAAATTTGTTCATAGATTTGTGCCTAATTTTTCCACTCTTGTAAAGCCTTTAATGATGATGCTAAAGAAGAGTCTTGCATTCAAATGGACATCAGAAGGAAAAGAGAGTTTTGAGGCCATCAAGCTTGCAATATCACAGCCCCAACTCTTATTAACCTAGAATTTTCAAAAGACTTCATGTTGTATGCTTTTGGAGGGTCAGACACAATCTCAGCTATCTTGGTTCAGCCTAACAAGGAAGTTTTAGAACAACCCATAGCGTTTCTTTAGTCAAAGCCTGTAATATTATGAAATAAGGTATTCTTTTATTGAAAATCATGTCCTTTCCATCATTATGAGTTTGAAGAAGTTAGAACACTTGGTCTCAAACAACAAGATTCAACTACTAGTGTCTCATGTTGGTGTCGGGACTTAATCCTGAAAAAGGACTTGAATGAGAAGAGAGCAGGTTGGATCACCCGTGTAATGGAATATGATATTGAAATCAAGGTGACCAAGCTAGTTCGTGGCAAAGGGTTGTGTGAGTAGCTCGCTTCTAGACAACATGATAAGTCAAAAGGAGGAGAAGAGGTTGTCCCACTACTTGCAAAATGATTAAGAACAACCGGGTAATGGTACACCCATTCTATGTTGTACCCAAGACTTGGTGCATTATCTCTAAACAGTTTATGCCCTCCGAAATGAGCAAAGAAAAGAGAAGATACTTTAGATTACAAGCCATCTTGTATGTGATTGTTGATGGTGTTTTTTTCTAGAGAGACATCAATGGTGTCCTATTAAGGTGCATTGGGATAGTCCAAATTGATAAGGTATTACATGATTTCCATGATGGAGAAGTTGGAGGCCACTTTTCTCCATGGGTAACAATGCTCAAAATTATGAGGGCTGGTTACTATTGGCCTATGGTGTTTAGGGATTGCTACTCATGGGTCAAGAAATGAAATAAGTGTGCATTATTCACTGGGAAAGCAAGATTATCAGCCTTACCCCTTCGTCCAATTTTAGTGGATCAGTCATTCATGCAATGGGGATTATACTTCATTAGAGTAATAAACCCAAATTCAAGTTAGGGCCATAAGTGGATGCTCATGGTGACTGAGTACCTCACCAAGTGGACTAAAGCAATGCCACTTAAGGAGGGAAATGAATCCAATATCTTGGATTTCTACAAAGGGATAGTCACGAGGTTTAGTTCCCCTGCCACTATCATATTCGAAAATGCATTGGCATTGCTTGGTAGAAAAAATTACTGAATGGGTTGTCAAGAATGGTGTATATCTCAGCACCTCTTCAAACTATTACCCTCAAGGTAATGGCCAAGCAGAGTCCACAAACAAGAACTTGCTAAGAATCATCAGAAGGACTCTTGATGAGAATCAGAGAACTTGGCACACATCCAAGAGGTCAATAGTTAATTCTCCCTACAAATTAGTCTATGGGAAAGAGGTAGTGTTGCCTATATCTTTAGAATTGCCCACATTAGAGCTCATGAAGCAGTTGGAATTATCTAAGTTTGAACCAATGGAGGATAGGTATGCAGAGCTGATTAAATTAGAAGAAATCAAGGAACATATAGTTCAAACAATGGAAAATGATCAAGCCTTAATTAAGAGATGGTTTGATAAGAAAGCAAGAGCAAGGACCTTTTAGGAATGGGACTTAGTTTTGAAGTGGGATGTAGGTAAAAAAAAACTGGGAAGGCATTCCAAGTTTGACGCCATTTGGAGTGGCCCCTACATGGTCACAGGATGTAGAAGTAGCAATTCCTTCTAATTTTCTACATTGGATGGAGAGGAACTTATGATTCCGGTCAATGGGATCCATCTTAAACATTGCTACTGAAAAGGAAGGTTTTGCCCTTGTACATATTAGTCTAGGATTTCCAATTCTTCCAAGTGCGTATGCACATTGTCTTGCTGTAGTGTAGGTTTCAATTTCTCTAAGTGCTTTGGCACAGGACCTCATTACTCCTAGGTTGAGTTATTGTGCAGTTCAATGTGCCTCTAAAGGTGAATGTGTGCCTACAGTCCATTTCCAGAAGTAGGTGAATGCTCTAGGTCAAGAATTTTTTTACTCTCAGAAATCTCACCTTCAAGATTTTCTTATAAAAATTGAGAGTGCAAGCGATGGAGTACTCTCGGGCCAATGGGTTGCAGAGTAACCTGGGCTCGAGGTTTCAAGAATAAGATCAATATTAGGCTATCAATTCATAACTTTGTTCCTAATAGATACTTCAAGGAAACTGATCTTTCCACTTAGCAGGCAGGTGACCCCGTGAGTCACCAAATTGTTGACCAATTTTTCCCCTTAGGCAAAATTAATCAAACACGACCTTGCATAGAAGAAAATTGAAGATTCGGTTCAGTCATGCGAGCCACATTTCAAAACTAGCAATTAGGTTACAAACAGGCATGGTAATGGAAACCCAGAATGATTCGACCCTAGCAAAGTAGTGGAATCACGAAAGGCACCACGTGTCGGCCACGATGTAACTTCAAAATTAAAATTTGGAGGGAGGTCCAAAATGAGCGCCGAGCCTCCACGTATCCGAGGGTCGGACATATGGCCCCACCAAACAAAAGGCACTTAGCCAAAACACAAGAGAAAAGAGAAAGGTCATTGAAGGAGCCACATGTCTCTTCGGCACCCTTTCGGGGCGAATCCAAAAGCAGTCCCAAATGTGCACTGTGTCTACATGTGGCCATGTTTCAAGCTAAATGCAGCCTGACGGGCCTAAGGAAGACTTTTTGCCAAAGGGGAAGAAAGCGGGCCGGTGGGCTTGAGGAAGACAAATGGAAATGAGAAGGTTGTGGGCTTGCGGGGGCTTTTGGGAAAAAAATAATTTCGGGCTTGTGGATCCATTTTGCAATACTTATTTTTTGCCATTTTTGTACAGATTCGATTCAAATATTCAAATGGGCATAACTTTCGATCTAGTGCTCAAAATTAAACAAATTTGGTACCATTGGAAAGGTCTCAACCTCCTCTACGCCATGGAAACCTAAAACTTTAATTTTGACAAGGTTAGGTGGGTGAAAAGAAGGAAAATGTATTTCATGTCATTAAAGTAGGATCTAATTACTTTAATAACCAGATCAGATTTGATTTAATCTACCATTCTTCCTTCTTCAACATGCCAAACAGACATGGAGCAGCAAACTTGATAGATTGTAGGAAAATTTGTAGGGGAATCGATGGCCGGTAGGTGAGCTTCTAAATCAAATTTCCCACCTTCTTTTCTTCTCCTCTTTTCAATTCACCTATAAAGGAAGGAGCTTGGCTCATTGCAAAGGGTTGGAAATTTTGGTTTTGCACCCTCACCTCTTCTTTGGTCTCGTATACGAGTTTGTGGAGTTCGAACCTTCTATTAAGACTATAATGCAACTTTTTTGCTTCTTGGCCATTATAATGTTTTGTATCAATTTATGAAGCAATAATACATGTATGTGGATGATTTCAACCCTCTTTCATGTTCATTGTCTTTAGCTGATCTTTCATTGCAATATTGGTTATCTGTGCATGGTTGTTGTATTACATTTTAATGGTCTGTGTTTGATAGCAAAGTCGGTGTTTAACATTCCTTTGGTGCATCACCTTTGTTAGTTTAGGTTTAATTTCTTGCATCTTCTTAACCATGTCTCCTTGGCAAGTTAGAATAGATTTTATAATAGATCCTCTGCAAATTTTATGTGTGCACCTGAATAGAGGAATAGGAACTGGCCTTCATCCGGAGAGCTCTCTCGATTTCAAAGTCCCACACTTTGAGAGATGCTCCATGTTATGCAATCACACTGAGAGTCTCAACCCATTGAGTTACAGACATTCAGGGGTGTTGTGATTCTTCCCTAATAGTCACCTTCATAAATTGAACCTTATTTGACGTAATTGAATTTAGTTGAATCGACGAGTTCTTTTTTAATAGGGGAGTAGGTAGGAATCGATGAAATTTATGTTTGAAAATTAAAATGAGTGGTTTTGGAAACCATACTCTAATCACTTTAGTTGATTTGTTTAGTTATCGCACACTCACAAATAAACCTAGAGAATCTTCCCGAGCATCCCATTAGTTATATAAATTACTCATGAAACCTTTTCAAAACATTGAAGTTTGTGTAGAGTATTATTTAATCAATTACTTTGTATGAAAGGATTTTGCAATATATAGTGTTCTCTCTCTCCTTCCCCTCTCTCTCTTAAAATAAATATAAAATTGTGGTTGGTCTTGGAAACGTGAATGGATTAAGAATGTAAATGATTTTGAAATAAAATGAAAATGTGTATCTATTGAGAAATGGTCAAAATATTGTGAGTAGCAAAGAAAATGTTTTACAACTTCTCTCTCTTCCCTACTCTCTCTCTTGAAAAAAAAGAAAATGAATGTGTGAGGAAATTATCTCTCCTCTCTCTCTCTCTCTCTCTCTCTCCTTATATCTACCTCTCTTTGTACTTTGTTTGAAATTACTTGAAATGATGAATTTCTTATTTATGCTTGAGTGTAAGGGTTTTCCATACTCAGTCCTAGGATTGACGCAACGTTGGTTGTAGGTACTTTGAACAAGAGGAATTTTCTGGATGTGATATGTTGTAATTAATGAGTTGTCATTGTAATGTTATATTCACCTTACAATACATGTATTACCATAGAATAATGATATGTATTATTGTTTGAAGAATTTTTCTTTGTATATTTTGAAAAGAGAATACCAATGTGGCTATATTTTATAGTGTCAAATTGGATGTGAAGTTGTACTCAATGTTGTACCTATGTTATAAAGATATCAAACTAATATTTTGCTATGTTAATTATTGGTTTATTTCCTTAACAACCACAATGCTAGGTAGAATCTCCTCTCATCAAAACTAACAAAAATAAAAGAATGAGCTATAATGCCTATTGTACTTCCTCCTCCCATTTGAGTCTTTTCTAGGGTATAAAACATTGATCGTGTTAATAAAATACTCTAATCTCATTAATCATCTTCATGCTTTGCACCTAAGACATCTTATTAAGGACTATTTCCTTGATATTTTATGAGGTGGTGCATATATGTTGTGAAACCTATCATATTGGGACGAGTGAGGTGATCATGTCTAGGTGTTATAGGTCTAACCATATCATGAATAAGTTAACCCCCTTATGCATAATTTCCCTTGGTACCCTAGTGGGTGGCTAAATCCTTGCAAGATAGTTGGTGGTTGTACCTACGATTGATATCTTGTGAGATATAAATTATGTGAGTGGAGACTACATTTCAAATTACTTGCGTATTTACCCAACAATTGAAATAGGTCCTTAGGAGGCTTTTGTAATGCATAAGATTATTTGGGATATCTCTCTTGCAATATACACATTACTTGTGTGTCAAAGAGAAATGAAATGAGTTGTCTTGTAGTCTTAAACCCATAAGTGTTACGTAAGTGTTAAAGGAATTACATTTTTTCTAAGATGATGTTATTACGGACCAAAGTAATCACATTAATGTAGCTAATGAAAGGGTGAATAACATTAAAATAAGGAATTCCCTCTACAAAAATAGTACACCTTTGAGCGATGTCAAAACCAACTAAAATATCAAATGTGATCATAAAATGAATGCAATTAAACTAGAGGTCCGCGACTAATACAACAACATAATAAATAAAAAAACCAAATATGATGCATGATCACATACTTTGTTTGTATAAATATGAATCAAACAATGATGGTAGTGAAATAATAAAATATAACCTTGAGAATGGGATACCTGCAATTATAGCCAAGGTCTTGTGAGATAAGTATATTACACTCTAGTTGGACTTGTAAAATTTAGTAGAACCCTTGGTGCAGTTAGGAATATATTAAATCTAGGATCACTCAGCAAGTAGAATTTATTGTCAAAATATGTAATTAACTCATTACTACTGAGAGTGAACCCTTAAGATGATGAAACAAGTAATTTGAAATGTCAAATTTTTCACTTAGATTCAAGGAAAAATATCTATAAGGGGAACATATGTGTAATGTGCTCTTCCATGCACAATATGATTGTGAAAATATGAATTCCTAATAGGAGCAACGAATTGTGAATCAAGAATGATACAACTTAATTAGTTAACCTACATAGTTGGTTGTAATAACTGGAAGATGAAAAATGTGTATTGTTAGTATTAAACAATGCTATGAAATGAACTTGGGATAGGTTCTCTATTGATCTAGTAACCTTACTTTTTCTTCATGCAATTTTTCCTCATAACAAGATTATTTTCCCAAACCTAATAAACACGACTCTTTCAATCAAATGCTTAAGTCAAATACTAGAAGACACATGTGTGTATATACGTTCCTAATCACAATCATGCTATATAAATTTATTTCCACAAGAGAAATGATCAAATTCTAAAGGAACCACTATAAGTGAAATGTTAAACAAAAACATGCAGCCTAGTTGTAAAGGAACAAAGGGTCCCATGTTATGTGTTCTTCATAAAATTATAGTTAACTAAAAAATTTTTGAGAAACAAACCTTTAACATAAAAATTGAATATTAGGAGACTCATAGTTGTTTAAAATGAATTTATTTAACAAATGAGCTATGGATAACTAATGGAATTGGAGAAAGAAACCAACCGCACATTCTCTCATTAAAGACTAATGCTCTGCAAAATAAAGTAATTGAAGTTTGAACAATAGGGAATTTTAAACCTTATTTATTTAATTATGTTGAAAACTATAAGGTGATACAATGCAAACCTAAATGTAATGAATATGTAAACTATGAATGGGTCATGTCATGGAGTATGCCTATCTTTTGTTTCGTATAGTAATAGGGTCATTTTCTGGTTTACATCGTTTGAGTAAGAAATTTATTTTTACCCTATGTTATCCTATCATATGAATGGGTTCATGTTTACATAAGTGTCCTATGTGATGTCGAGTTTCTTTATTTGGATCCCATGTGGTGTTGTGTAGCGTGTAATTAAAGTAAAAAAATATTCTGATAATTTTACTGTTGTATTTTGGTGTTGAAAATGTGGGCGTTACATATGGTATCAGAGTGTAGGTTCATGCTCTCGAACCTCTGGGATAGATTGGAGTTGTGGTGATCTTGCATGGTGGTGGTGGAGATGGGAAGAGTAATGTAATATATGTTGTGATGTGAACAATGTTGTAATTGTGATATTATGAACACACGTGTTGTGCATATCACTTAGTGCATATTTTTTATCATGTTGATGTGATTTGTAATGCCCGCTAAATTCTACTCGCATGAAACCCAAGAACAACCTAGGACAAGCTAGAAAATTATGGAATAATATTTTTTTGAAAAATGTGCCCACAAAAAGGTTTCAAGAATAACAGTTGTCACATTAATGTTTCTAAGTCAATTATATTTAATAATAATATTTTTCCCATTATAACAAATTGTTAAAAATCCACATTATACTTTAATGAACTTAATTAGACTAAGCATGGTTAATTTTTCCCTAAGTGTTATTTTAATAAACAATTTAATTCCCATTATAGTTAAATATCCCACAATTAAGTCTCAAGGGTAAAGGGGCCAATATAAATAAATACTAAAGTTATTTAATCCCACAAGGTTTAATAACAATTAACAAGGTCCCCATTTGACATGGGGTTAGAATAATAAACATTCCCTTACCCCATAAAGTGACCCCTTAAAAAGTCAACCCATGTATTTTGGAATTAAAACATTTAAATTTAAATTCAAATTCCACTCACCCACTCCCCACCTACTTTTTGTAGGGATGAATCTCATCCCTTGGATGGATTCACTTAGGACCCTTAGATGAGGGAAAAAAATATATATATATATATATATATATATATATATATATATATATATATATATATATATATATATTATTTTGATTAATGGTATTTCTATAACAATACCCTATTTCAAAATTTAGGTTTTTCCTCCATTAAAATTTATATAAAAAATAAACACACACACACACACACACACACACACACACACACACACACACACACACACACACACACACACACACACGCGTATATGTATGTATATATCCCTCTACCCACAATGAAAACATATATCAAACTTAACTAAATAACAAAATGGGACAAACCCATTTGTCTACTTGAGCAAATAATATTGAAATGAAATAAATAAATACATTTAAAACCCTAATGAGGGTATAAACAAATAAGAAAAATAATGGAGCTTGTATGCCTCCCCAAAAGCTTAAGAGGGCCTCCAATGGCTTCCCCATCCTCCTCCAACAACCTGCAAAATCAAGAGAAACAATAAGCCAAAAGAAAAGAGAAGATAGTTTTCTTTAGCATACTTTAGGGATAATTGTCTTTTCCCTCATCTAAGGGTCCTAAGTGAATCCATCCAAGGGATGAGATTCATCCCTACAAAAAGTAGGTGGGGAGTGGGTGAGTGGAATTTGAATTTAAATTTAAATGTTTTAATTCCAAAATACATGGGTTAAATTTTTAAGGGGTTACTTTATGGGGTAAGGGAATGTTTATTATTCTAACCCCATGTCAAATGGGGACCTTGTTAATTGTTATTAAACCTTGTGGGATTAAATTACTTTAGTATTTATTTATATTGGCCCCTTTACCCTTGAGACTTAATTGTGAGATATTTAACTATAGTGGGAATTAAATTGTTTATTAAAATAACACATAAGGAAAAATTAACCATGCTTAGTCTAATTCAGTTCATTAAAGTATAATGTACGTTTTTAAAAATTTGTTATAATGAAGAAAATATTGTTATTAAATATAATTGTCTTAGAAACATTAATGTGATAAATCATTGTTCTCGAAACCTTATTGTGGAGTACGTTTTTTTTTTTTTTAAATATTCCATAATTTTGTAGTTTGTCCTAGGTTGTAATTGGGTTTCGTGCGGGCGAGAATTTAGTAGACGTTACATGATTTTGATGAGAGTATTCACTCTCCTTTTTGTGGATTCAATGAGGAGTTCACAAGTGATGTACCACCTTGTTTTATGTGAAAATAATGTTATTGTGGATTGCAGAGAGTGTTGGAGTGTCTTGTTATTCGTGATATGTGGGTGTGTTGATGGGTTGTTAAAAAAATTGGTGTGTAGTGAATTGGATTTTATCGTGATGTCACCACCGTGTTGTGATGAATTTTGTGCTCTTCATCAGCGTTCTTTTTCCTTATCAGCGGTGGTCATCCCTAACACTCATGGGTTTGATGAGAAGAAGATAAAGTTGCATGTTGAATATTGTAAACATTTACTTGATGTAGCCAAATTTCATAGAGAAGCAAAAAAACATGAAGATCAACAAAACCGTCAAAAGCTTGAAGTAGCACGTCAATTTGTCTTGGTTGAAGAGGAAAATTAAAAGAAGATGAAGAGCGCATAATTCGGATGGAAAGAAGAAAGCAAGAGGAAGAACTTCGACAAGTGATGCAACAAGAGGAACAATTTGAATGCGTGAAGGAATTATGGAAGAGTAAGCGTAAAGACAAGGATGATGATGATGATGAGATGGGTCAAGGTGATAAAAAGAAAAAAGAAAGAGAAAATAAAAATAAGAAGGATAAGGATAAAAAAATGTGAGATTCTCATATGGAAGAACAGAACCCGATATTGGCATGGAAGATTAGGGAAATTACATGAATGATAAGGCGAAGATGATGCATATATTACATGAATGATAAGCCAAATATATATAATATTGTTTTTTTGGATTGAATGAAGTAAAATAGATTACTCGAGATATTATAGGTTGTATTATATGGGATGAGACAACTACATATGATTGCATACTTGGATTTGGAAGTAATTGTTTGATTAGATTAGTTTTTATAACTAAATTATTGAGAAATTATTACACCAATTTTTAAATACTAATAATAGCACGTGAAATGTATGATGTAAATGTCGAAGGGGATGGATCAAATAAGCAAAACTAGAGGGAATGAAAATGCGAGAAGAGGAAGAGGGGTGATGGAGAAGGGATTTGAGGGAGGAGTGCAAGGGCGGAGAAAATGCTACGAGGAACCAATATGAAACTCTTTTGTCCTACAATCACATCCCATTTTTGTCAATCGATGATGTGGTGTGCTAGTCGTCGAGGCAACATATTTTGGAGATATCTCTGAATAGGAGTTTTCCATCAATATTTCCATTTTCGATACTTATTCGTAATTTCAGTTCTTGTGTTTTTGGGTATTTGAAACACAAATAAATGTAAGGGGAATTCACTTGTGTCTTACGAGAGACTTTAGAGAAAAGGATATGTCTAGTGGACTTGACATACCAAGGTAGTGATTTCAAGAAAAATTGTGATTAGGGTTTCTCTCTAGCTATCAAGGTAATGATGAGGGTTTCCCTCAAATCAACCGTTTTGATAGCGTTGTCGACATGACCACCAACATAACTCCATGGATTTGACATTTTGAATTTATTTTTATGCTTTGTTAATAATTTTGATTAGATTGCAGAAATTAATGACCTTTATGTCTTGCACCCATTCCATGGCTCATCTTGTTCCTTCCTAATAATATTTGGTACATGTGCTCCAATTTATAGTCATGATAGCACACACACTATTCACTTGAGCACCATTTACAATCAAAGGGGCCAAAATAAAAATTAGGGAATATCCAACAAGTTCCTAGTTTGAAACACAACCAAAAACTTTCTCCTTGTAGCACATGGTTTGGCCCCTTTCTAGTTGTAAGCTTGAGTCATTGTATGAAAGCAAGAAATTTACAAACATCAATCTCTAATTGAAACATACAAATCTTCATGCCAAGACTAGAGGAATGTGAGAACATGGTATCGGATGGTCCCGAGTCCATATTTTAACCATACATTTTCTGGAACAGACTGGTGAAAATCAAAATTCCAGCCCAACCTCCTAGAATTGACACCATGTTTAGCTTGAATGGAATCCACACATTTGAAATCCAACATCCTTCCTATTTTGACACTCTTGTCCGATAATTAGATGACATTTAATTTGGTATATAAGATGAGGAAATGAATGGAAAGAAGGAAATACAAATGTTCCCACACCTATTCCACACCTCAGATTGTTCCCACCCAAATGGTATTTTCTATCTGTGCTACAATTTATCCCATCAATAAATCTTGCATAAGCTACATGAGTGTGATTTACACTTAAAGGGGCCGAAGTAGAAAAGGGAAATTCAAATGGTTCAAGGTGTGAAACCCATAAAATGGGCTTTGTTATTTTGAAAAAAATTGACATTACGATTATCAATTGGATGACATTCAATTTGTTAGATAAGGAAAAGGACATGAATGGAAATTTGTAAATAAAAATGTGGGAGTTCAATACTTGCATTTCCCACACCTATTCCATGCCTCATTGTTCCCACCCAAATTATATTTACTATTTTTCTCCACTTTATCCTTTCAATATCACTTGCATTATTCACATTAACTTAATTTATGCTTAAAGGTGCCAAAGTGCAAAAAAGGGGAAAATCGAATTGTTCAAGCTTCAAAACCCAACCACATTGCTTGCTTTACTATAACATTTTATAGGTCCCCTTTTTAGTTTCTACCACAAGTAGTTACATATAAAAAAGTGAGGCATGAACAACCATTGATAATTGAGCCCCTCCAATAGTTGGTCATATGAGCGACGGGTAATGCGAATCATGCACTTCAATTTCTAGTTTTTAATCCTCTATACCGTTGAAAAAATGGACAGATTTAAGAGATGTACTTGTAAAAATGGTGCTCTTCCTCTACCATTTTCGATCTTGGTAATAATCCTGGAGATTATGATAGAATGATGGCTTATCCACACATTTTCACGACCGCCCCTATGAAAAATCGTTTCATTGCCTCATGTGCGGTGTGGAAGCGACTAGAGGTGTGGAGTTTGTTAGTGAGGACGATGAAATCTACTATGAGATCTCTGCCCAAGCGAGTTTGGTTTAGTTATTGTTCCTCTGAAGGAAACCACTATCTTGGGTGCACCACATAAACTCATACATTTTAGGATGGTCATGGTGCCTTCCACGCATCTCTTGGAAGGATAACATGATGACAAACTCAGACTAGGTGTGAACATGCCAATGTTCATGTAGCAAGTCTTATGGACCATAATTGTTTTAGGAATGTAGCTAAGAAAATTTAGTTGAGAAATTATGGGAATGCAGAGTGCAAAAACCAACCATAATGTAGATTGTGCATGTTAGGGTGCAACACGAAGAAAAAAACCCCTAAACAATAGGGTGAAATTTCCACCCCCTTCCCAAACAACCTCTAAAAATTAGCAGATTAATTTTGGGGCTCCTATTTTACAAAAGAAGATTAATTTTTCTATTGAGTTGGAAAATACTTCATATGACCTATGACTACATATTTTTGGAGCATAAACCCCTCCGTCGGATCACACCATTAACATATTATTGTTAGTTGTTAGTTAGTGAACAGTTACTTAACTGTTCTTCTCCTCTCCTTCCTCACGTAGCCTATATATTGGCTTGCACTTCTGTATTGTTTGAAACAATAAATAAAACATTGTTCTTGGCCATCATTGGTATCAGAGCCGGTGAATTTGCTGTGCGAGGAGAGCAGCAGTTTCTTGGACGTGTGGGTGTAAACCTGTAGATCTTCCATCTTCCAACCTGTGTGTGTAGGCATATCGTCTCATGGATCCTAAGATGAAGAAGATCTACGAGTTGACATGAAGAAGATCTACGAGAGTCGAGATGTGGTGTGTGATGAGTCATCCTTTGACTCCCTGCCACACAATAGAGATCTAAATCTGACCTCGTCACATAGATTGCTCACACATCCAGATGATGGGCAAGATGATTCTTCTCAGAGAGAAGAAGAGCTAAGTGGAGACTTGTTCGTTGATCTAGGCACACTAGAAAACACATCTTCACATCAGCAGCAGCAACACCAACGTTCGAAATGGGTCCAAAATACTATCGGGGATGCACACTTGAACTCACTTCCAGGTACTTCTACGGGAGTGAGAACACAAAGTCAAGCCAAACATGAGGTAAATTTTGCACTCATGAGTTCAGTTGTTGAGAGCACCAAACCTGACACTGTTCGTGAGGCATTAGACCAACCACATTGGAAACATGATATGGATGCTGAATATGATTCCCTAATTCAAAATCAAACATGGGAACTTGTCGATTTGCCTCCATGTAAGAAATCCATTGGTTGCAAATGGATTTTCAAAACAAAATATAAGGCATATGGTTCAATCGAAAAACACAAAGCATGACTTGTTGCAAAGGGTTATGCTCAGCAAGAAGGAATTGACTATGACAAGACCTATACACCCACTGTGAAGATCAAAAACATCAGATTTATCATGTAATGGCAACACAAAATGGATGGAAACTTTAGCAGATGGATGTCAAGAGTGCTTTTCTGAACGGTGATCTAAAAGAAGAAGTATACATGGCCCAACCTGAAGGGTTTGTAGATGAGCATCAACCACACAAGGTATGTCATCTGATAAACTCTCTTTATGGACTCAAACAAGCACCTAGGGCATGGTATTGCAGCATGGATTCACTCGTAGCCCCTCAGATACAAATTTGTATATCAAGAAGGTAGGAATAGAGATTTTCATTCTGGTTTTGTACGTAGATGATCTTGTGATCACAGGAAGTTTTGAAAATCTTGTGGATGATGTAAAGAATGATCTGAAGAAATCCTTCGACATGACTGATTTGGGACTACTTCACTCTCTGTCTTGGCTTAGAGATATGGCGGAAGAAGAATCATATCTTCGTCTCTCCCGGATGAAATATGCCAAGACACTCTTCGAAAAGTATGGAATGTCGATTGTAAACCAATGTCCACACCTATGGAAAAAGGTTTGCAATTATTCACCGCAGTAGATGGAACTCACTACGGGCGGCTTGTGGGGAGTCTCATTTTCTTGACTTATACTAGACTTGATCTTTGCTTTGCAGTGAGCTATCTCACCAGATTTATGCAGGATCCAAAGAAATGTCATTGGATAGCAGAAAATCATGTGTTGAGATATGTTTGAGGTATAGTTGAATTTGGTCTAGAGTATCAGAAAAACACTCAGTTCTTCTTACAGGGATATACAGACTCGGACTATGTAGGATCCGTTGATGACAGGAAATCCACTTCATGGTATGTTTTTCATCTCGGATCTGGACCTATCTCGTGGATTAGCAAGAAGTAAATTGTTGTTGCTCTCTCATCCACTGAGGCTGAATATCGTGCCGCATGAGGAGTTATGCGAAGTGATTTGGTTACGTCGCATTCTTGCAGATATAGGGATTCCTAAAGAGAAACCTCCCATCATTCACTGCGACAATCAAGGTGTGTTGAAGCTTGTGAAGAATCCTATTTTTCATGAACGTACAAATCATATTGAGGTGGAATGTCACTACATTCATGAACAGGTCTTGAACCACCAAATTCAGCTCCAGTACTGCCCTACTGATTTTCAGGTTGCAGATATTCTCACCAAGCCTCTCGAAAAGGTGAAGTTTGATTTGTTTAGGGGGTACATTTGTAAGAGCAATGTATTAAGGGGGGGAATGTTAGCGCATTAGTTAATTAATAATACATTGTTAGTTGTTAGTTAGTGAATAGTTACTTAACTGTTCTTCTCCTCTCCTTCCTCACGTAGCCTATATATTGGCTTGCACTTCGTATTGTTTGAAGCAATAAATAAAAAATTGTTCTTGGCCATCAATTATATGGGTTACATTTCATTTTCTCTAATGGAGTGTCAAACTAAGGAGTTGTATTTGAGCCCTCTTTTCATAGATTGCATTCCTAGAGTAATTTTTATACAAATCTTATGTTCCATTAACAATGATTGATATAACATAGTTCCTTGTAACCAAAATAATCTTTTCCCCTTGCTTTGTGAATATTTACTTGTAATTTTAATTATTTCTCGATTGAATTGGTAGATGTTGATGGTGTGCGAGTATGTAGGGTTTGGAATTCCTAAGCCATGTAGAAACTATAAATTGAACACTTCAATTTATTCCGTAAGTATTTTTATTTGTTTTACAAGAAAGCCAACATTTTTATAACATTTTCGGTATAACCAACATCAATTGGTAATTCATACCGAGTGCATATAAGTAGTAAAAATTAATTTCTACGTCACCTTGATGCCTCTATTTTGGAAACTCAAAATATATAAACAACAACCTTGGACTTATGGAGTAACATCTCAAGAGGTAAATAAGTTTGCAAGAACATTTGCAGATTCCTTGCACTTCTACCATAGTGAAATATCGGCTAACAACATGCTAGCACTTTGCATTTAACATCTAACTTCAGATCTAATATTCATCAAGTCGAATTAAAAAAATGTAACTATTTAAAATTGTTGTTAAAAAACTACTTGGAGAAGATAATGTTTTCACACTAAACAAAGTAATTATTTTTTTGACATCAAACCAACCTTCAACATTAATTCCCATGGAAAAGAGCTTAGAATTTGTTGTCTGCTGTTGCTACCCATCCCTTGTTAAATGAATGTTGGAATAGTCCTTGACATCCATCAATGCACATGGAAAAGGATATTTTTGTCTTATTTTGTACTTTGAGTGCTCTGTTGACATACCTACACTCGAGACATGGTGGTGTTTGCAGATGACATATTACTCATTTGAAAAAATGAATCATATGATGTGTGGCGCGTGGACTATAATGAAATAACATTCTGTATAAAATGGGATGATTTTTGACCTTGTAAGCATACACAAGGTGCACAAGTTGTTCGATAAAATGTCGGAAATGAAATGAAAATTTTTAATAACGTCTACAAGATCAAACATCAGTAGGACTAAAATTTGTAACAAAGGTGACTTAGGTAGCGAGTGTCTATAAGAATCATGTAAACATTTCTATTCCTTTTTGAGGTTGGGTCTTTTACTATGGATTTTGGTCAAAAACATGTTTTGACTAGATTTGTTTTCTCAAACAAGTGGGTAAGTTTGTTTGCACTAAGGTTGTAGCTGATATGAATGTAGTTATAGGATGCACACCCCATGATGTAGTGGCATTCTTTCTAAGAGTATGTACAATATGATTTCATGAGGTACAATATTTGTAGGGTAAACACAAAATGAGATTATTGAACAGGCTTTGAAAAACTTGTGCAAATCCAAATGACATGTATATGTCGATTTTCTCAACTCTTGTTATGCTCTTCCAACATAAGGAATAATGAGACATTTAAAAGAGTATATATGGACTTAGATAGAAGAATAATAGAAAGCATATTTTTGTTTGATGTTGATTTTATGAGGGATGCCAAATCTTTAACAAAATGCATAGTGCAATGTGGTCTTATGGACCATGATGGTTACATGATATGCTCATATCGTGTTCTTGGTGAGGATTTTAGGTTCTTAAGAACCACGTAACAAAAATTAGGTGTCATGGTTTTCCATCATTGTTATGTATACACAAAATGATCTTATTGAATAGGGCCTTGTAGGTGTTTAAAAAGTGGATTCGGTTGGTGTAAAACCCAACTTAAAATATTTTCTAACATACAACCCACATATACAAAATGAAATTTTTGAGAGCATGGTATGGAGCTCCATCGAGAAAATTTCTTGAAATAAGATTTTTGTTAGATGTTATTGGTGATAATACCCTCATAGTCATGTATACAAAATATAGAAAATTATTGTTTGACAAAACGCCTCAATAAATGAAGCCTATTGGAATGTTTTGATTGTTGGTTTTGTGCAAAATGAGACCTTCAAGTCAATCTCAAGCATCGCTCCTTTGACTACCTTATTCAAACAAGCACAAGATTCTTCCCCTTATCAAGTTCTTGTTTTTATAGTCTAGATTTTAGGATTCGATCTTGTTAAGTGTCATGTTGTATTCTAGTGAATCAGCACAACATAGTCAGTGCACTCTCACATCTCTTAGGGAAGGTTCTAAGAGCTCACTCGAAGAGCGCACAACTCAACCGAGTTCCTTCTAGGGATAAAATCAAGACATGGTCCCTATAGATATGATTAACATAGTATGCAATATATATTCCATATGTGAATTATAGTATGTGTATAGATAATTGATCATAAAAGGATATCGTATTCATTCATAAACATATACAATCAATAGCAGAATCTAAATGCTAATTACACCACGTGCATCATTTTGTATTTTTGAAATCCATACCATATTATCCATTACAACATATGACTCAAACACTTGAAAATCTGTAAACATGGTCATGGATCTTTACAAACAGATATGAACACACAGACATATACATGCATCCACCACATACATCCTCATTACATGGACTTATACACACACACATATATAGGGTGAGAACTTTTCCTTTCTTGCCTAAATTCTTTAATCTATTAATAATCAACTCCTAAATATAGTTTGCACGCTTGCGTTTCCTATAATTAGGTGCCATCCTCTAGTTCCTTATAAGAAACATGTTGTGTGCTATCAATATCCCCTTCTTTACTCTAATTGCATGTGATATAATTAGATCTATCCCCATGCTATAAATAGATGTTTTAATTTCCCACACCAAGATATACTTAATTTTCTCTGTCCATGCATATCCTATATTTATCTTTCCTTGGTGGACACACCATCTCTTCTTTTTCTATTTTTAGTTCATTCCATAATATTGGCCAACTCCTCGGTCTAGTGATTCTCTACGCAACCCTTTGCATGTTCTCTTTTCATACCCTTGCGTGTACCTTAGTGCACTTTTTTACTTTTATAGATTATTCCTTTATGCTTACGCATGTGCCTTCACGCATCCCTTTGCCCCTCGCATGTCTTCATACTTTGCCATTTCTTCACCCAAAATTACCCCACACTAGGGATATTGTCATCTAAAAAATACTTGAATCAATGAATGACTGAATAAATAATCATGTTTAAATGAATAACCTAGGAGATCCAAAAATAATCAAGGAATAAATAATATATTCGTCCCGCACTCCAAAACTAGGCTCAAGGAATTGGTAAGAGTTCAAGAAATTCTAGACCGATTAATGCCTCTAGGCTGCTTCCAATTCTTCCAAAGACAATCTCTAACCTTCTTGGTGTTGATTCAACAATATTGGGCATCTTCTCCAAGGTCAGTTCTCCATCCTTCTCCTGTAGCTCCTTCAAAATTATATCCCATTCAACAGCCATACCTTCCAGGTTATCCACCCTCCTCATCACCATGGTCTACACCTCTCCTAGCCTTGCCTCTATCCTATCACATTTGGATTTATTATATTAGTTAATTTACATTCGATTGTAAAAATTTCTCCCATGCGAGACCTATCTCATGTGTATAATAAATCCTTCAAGAGGTCTAAATCGGATTCATCTTACTCGTGAAGTGCATACTTATTATTATGGTGTCCTTAAACATGCCAAAAATTTCATAGCCCTCTACATGATTTCATTCATTGTAGGACCTAGGTATTCATATACCTTGATTCTTTGGTCCACCTTTTCCTTGTGCACTCACGCTAAGTCATTTTTATTTACCATTATCTCTTATTTTTCTTCTCAATTAATAAGTCGACCAATCCTTCAAGGGTGTCAATCTCCCTTTTTTATTCATCTCGCCTCACGAGCCTACATCTGGGCATGAATTCACGATGCACATAATCCATTGTGTCACTTTGGTATTTACAGAATTTGGATGGTTCTTGTACTTATTCAATTGTACAACCAAATTCTTATTCTTTTTACTTACATCATCCAGGTTTTCTCACACGTCGCACAATTCTCCTCCTTTGTTGATATTTCTTCACCCCATTTCGAAACTATCTTATTCAAGAGATTGCTCACATGTTCGTCTGAAAATTGAGTTGATTCCAAAATGGTGAATACCTTTCATGGATCCTTCTTTCCATGTAATTCGATGACTAACTCTTTCTTCATATCAAACTCTATCTCCTCAATGCATGTCTGCATCGCGAAGGAAAAAATATTGTGCATGCGAGTATGGGATTAATTCTTATTGAACATAACCCAACAATACACTTTTTTAGTATCCATGGAGCTCTAAAATATGCCTCTAATAAGTTTCATTTTTTCATCCTGGTATGAAAATTTTAGGCGAGAAAGTGACCTAGGCGGAGCAGATTGTGCTTTTCCTCCATCGTGATGACTCGAGTCTTGACGTTGTGTGTTTACTACGTAGTATTTTTCGCACAAGACCAATGTCCTATTTCTCATCCTCTCCTCCAAATACCAATCCATTTTATTCCTCCTTGCTCTCTTTCTCTTTTTCTTCTTCATGTTCCTCTTTGCACGTGTGCTTCTCATAGTGAAACAACCTCTCTTGTTCATACTCCCGGTCATGTTGATCATCTTCTTTATCGAAAATGTTTATAGCATAATATCTTCTTTTCTCATGTGTGACTTCACCTATTTGAAGAGTTTATTCCCAATGATACTCCTTTGGCTTCTCTTCCTCTTATATGGGGTTGGGCCATCACACTTATTTAACTAGGACAGTTGAAGAAACTTGGGAGTGCACGAAGAGCTTGCTTCTTGTTGTTGCATTTATATCCTCTTCCTTACGCTATGATCCATCTTAATCTCTTCCTCTTATTCTTCTTCTTCTTCTTCTTCTTCTTTTGGAGTGGGATTATGCCTGCCTTTGGTATTCTTGCAGTTGTTTTCCTTGATAGGGGTGGTGCAAGATTGGTGTTTCACACTTCAAACACCTTACCATTCGTCATATTGGGATTCAAGTAGATTTAGACCCGACATGCCTCCTTCCATATTGATAATGTCATGATGGGATTAAGGTCCATTAGATTAGACTCGTTTGTCTCCGCGTAGGGTTTCTTGGTATCATATCCACATGTCTTTTGTAAGGTGTGGTAGTTAGCATCTACCTTATCCACGTTACATTTAAGTGGTTGCGCATCTTTGATCTTTTTAACTACACTTTTGAAGTATTTGGCGGTGAATCCAAATGATATTTTGCACCAAGGGATCATCTCTCCATTCAACAACAAAACCTCCCAAGGCTAAAATGTTGGATCACTGTAAACTTTGTATTCTCTCCTAGTTCTCTTGGTAACTCTCTAATGATGAGTCATTCAATCTCAAAGGAACACACAATCTCTTATACAATATATCCAAGTGTGCCTTATAAAAAATTGTAACAATGCCATCACTTTATTAGCATAATATTTCATTTTTTATTACATTGTAGTTATTGTGTGTGGCTGGATAGTTAAGGATAGGTGGCGAGATAATCATTATTGTTACCACCTTCCGCTTCTCTCGTGGTGTTTATATGTGTTGGCTTGCTTTGCATTAATAGATGAAGATTATGTGATTGTCTTTTGGTTTGTATCTTTTGTTCAACATGTAAAGGTGTTAATCTAATTCAATTTCCAGTCTACCTGCACAAACATTGGTATCGAGCATGTTAAGGTTACGGTGTGGTGTGGAAGAGGAGTTCTTTGAGTAGGTGCCGTCAACCCTATGGCTGTGAAAGAGCCAACAATGGAAGCGAGGTTGGGAGTCACATTTGGATGAATATCGATCGACATATGAAGGAAGTGCAAGAAAGAGCATGGAATCGCGACAACGACAGGGATTAGGATGATAGGATTAGCATGATGTTCTGTAGAAGAGCCAAACAAGAAAGGATTATCTAAATGTGGAGCTCCTGGCAGAGATGCGGGGATAAGGAGAAGTCACACAAGGAAGGGACAGAATGGTTATGATGGTTATGATTTACCTTTCAACTCATTTCTATTGATGTAGAAAGAGGTCTATGAAACTTTGAAGCACTCTTTGCAATAATGTCTACATCAAAATTAAATTCCAAAAACATAGAGCTTTGGCGAGTTAGTGAAGAGTCGCAACACAACCGTGGAGGAAGAAGTAGTCTCGTTGAGAAACGGTGCAGTGCAAAAGAGAAGAGTTCATGGTATTAGATGGTAGTATTCACAAAACTTTATGACTCTCAGTTCTTTCGAGAAGGTTTTGAAGTATTTATAACATTTTTCATTGTCCTTGTCTTCCATACACTCTCAGTTTTGTTAATATGGCACAACTTTACATTTGTCTTGATGGATCTTCATTACATTCCTTCAAATTGGAGGCCAATACTAGAGGAGAATATTGAGGTGCACACAATGGACGTGTCTGTAAATCTATCACCTGGATCAAATGGGGCTCCACTAGTCATGGAAGTCAGGATCAAAATCCGTACTCTAGTCCTACACCATAATCCCCATAATCAAACATTGACTACACTCAATGAGGCCATCTTGGTATATGGTGTTTATTCTAAAGAGATAGCTGAGAAAATTCATGTTGAGAAGTAAGTAGAAGCACACATTCAAGAGGATGGAGGATAACGAAGGCTATAGGAAAACCAACAACCTCTTGCAAGATGCAAAAGAAAGAGGCTGCCACCAGAGATTGTGGCAGAATAAGGTATTGAGGACCTATTCCTCAATTTTGGTTTGAGTTTATTTCAGTTTCTGTTTTGTTTCGTGTTCTGTTGTTTTGTGATCGGATGCTGAAAATGGATTATTCTGGAGCATCATTTTCTGGAGCATGTTCTTTGATGTGATTTATTTCTCAGTGTTCTTATTTCACATTATGGGAAAAAATGACTTAGTCAAGGGCAACATCCAGTGGTAGTGATTTGTTTCCTTTGACTGTTGAAGATTGGCTAAACGACAATCGACATCAGTGGCTATAACTAAGAACATGATTGCTATGATTCTTAGAAGTGAATGTGGAATATTTTTCAGTATTGTTTGTTGTTTTCCTATGTTGTTTGGTTTTTCAATAAAGTGCAGATGTTGCATAGTTTCCTGTTTGGGACCTCCTAAATTGAAAAGCGTCATGGGGAACAGAAAAGCACTTGAAAGTAGCGCATGGTACTCGAAGTTGGGTTCATGGTAATCCTGTAAAACCACCGAGGTATCATCCTCTTGGGTTTGTGGTATGCCTGTAAAACCACCGAGGTAAAATCCTCTTGGTTCGTGGTAAGCACAGCAAAACCACCGAGGTGAGCAGATGGAAAATACTCCTGTCCCTCTAGGTTTATGTTCAACCTTAGAAAAACCATGTGTATTGAGACCATGTAGGCAAATGCTCATGTGAAGACCCTCTTTGTGGCATTCTCATTAAGGGGGGGACATCCTATTATCAGGAAATGTATGTTTGTACGAACAATGTAATAAGGGGGAATGTTAGCGTAATATTTCATTTGTTATTACATTGTAGTTATTATGTGTGGGTGGATAGTTAAGGACAGGTGGCAGATAACTATTTATTGTAACCACCTTCCCTTCTCTCTGCGTGGTGTTTATATGTGTTGGCTTGCTTTGCATTAATAGATGAATATTATGTGATTGTCTTTTGGTTTGTAAAGGTGTTAACCTAATTCGAATTCCAGTCCACCTACATAAACAATCACAAGTATACTTGGAAAACCTTCTTACAAGCGATCATTATTCTAAGGGAGGCTCTATTCTCTCCCATCTTGACCATTTGGCAATCCAATCTCCCAATACACTATGAGAAGCAAGATTGACCCCCATGTAATCTTCTCTCCTTTAACATGTTGGGTTCTTGCCTCTTCTATGATGCCCTTTAATATTTACAAGGAAATGTTGTACCTACTCTCCTGTGCCATCTTATGCGTAATGTGCAAGAAACTTTTATTCACTTCAGATGATCACTCTTAGGTAATTAACTTGTAGTTTACCAATCACGTAGCTGATTTTTTCCTAAGTTCCACAATGTTCGTGATAGTGAATGACCAACCTCTCCTCTAGTAGTGCAACTTGGTTATTGTTTCCTCTTGGTTGTTGTTCTTAATATGTCAATCAAGTTAGGCATTTTGTCTTTCCTTTTTTATCTTCGACTCCATCCAACAATTATACGACATTCATCTAATTATAATAATTTTTTAATGCACACGACTATTGTATGTTCATTTGCAAATCCTCCTACATGTGCAATATGCGGGGATGGCAACATGAACATAACTGTAAGGTGACCTCTATGTCAAGCACCAACTAGAAAGATGTTTCTTTGTTCAACCTCGATAGCTAGTTTTGTATGCCCATAGTACAAATGAAACTTTATCATTCCAATATTTTCTTCCTACATCACAATTTTTTTCAAGGTTTGTCCCAAGATCTTGTTGAAAGCCTTTATAGTTCCATTTACCTATTAGTGATAGGGATAGTCTTATGATGAACAACCATGAACTCTACTAAAAGTATTCGATTGTCTCATTCGAAAAACGGGGCTCCCTATCACCGGGTAAAGCTTAATGGAAAACCATATCTACGATAATGTTCTTCGATAAACAAATGTGCTACTCTGTAGCAGTAGTACAATTAGTGGTAGGCACAAGCTCTACCCACCTTGTTAAATAATCAGTGTAAGATATGATGTATCACATGCCTATTCTCTGCGCAATGGTGTAATTGGTCCAACAAAATCAATTTCCCATTTTTCAAAAGGATTTATGCTTGTTATGAATCACAATGACATCTTATCATGTTGCCCTAGTTTTCCCATCCTTTGACAATGGTCACATGCCTTGAAAAATTCCTTAGTATCCTTGTAGAGTTTCTCCTACCATACTATGACGAGGAGTATCTTTCTCGTTGTTCCTTCCCCAACATAATAGCCGCCCAAAATTACACCATGTTACTCAAATTATTGCCTTTATTTCATGTTCAAGAACACGGTTGTGCAATACCTCATCACGGTCCATCTTATAAAGGTCTCTGCTTACTAGGCGATAGGGTGCAATGCATATGACCAATTACTTCTTCTCCATGGTCTTCATCCCTTTAGGTGCAAAGTCGATGTGCAAGAATACCACTACATGTTCTAAATCTATAGGCTCATGCTGCAGTCTAAACAATTTTGCATCTATCATAGTGTCTTCAATACTTTGCACATCTTCTCCATAATTGATGTGAAAAATATGGTCAAGTCCCAAATTACTTTTCCCATGCTTGACTATAAATGTAAATTCAAATTCTAGAAACAACAATATCCGTTTGCATATCCATCCCTGTAATATTGTCTTGTTGACCGTGAGTATTTTAATGACATGTTATCTATGTAAAAGAAAAATGGTCTCACCAAAATATGTTTCCTAAATTTGTGTAGCGTGTACACCATTGAAAACATTCGTACTCTATTGTGGTATAATTATTCTCTACAAGTGTCAACTTCTATTTTTCAAAACTGATAGGATGGTCTATATTTCCCTTCACTAGGTTGTGCCAACATAGCTCTAATTATTGTACACTCAAGCATCCACGTTTATAGTAAATGGTAAACTCCATTAAATATATGCACGCTTGTTAAGATGTCCTTGAATTGATCAAAATCCCTCATTGCACATCTCGTCCAATAGAAATTTCCTTTAGCCTTTAACAATTCCTCCAATGGCACAAAAATCTTGGCATACCCTTAAATAAATTTCCTATAATATCTTGTATGGAAAAGGAAACCACACACTTCACTCGATTAGTTGGTTATGGAAATCCCAAGGTTATCACTAATACCTTGGTGGATCAACCAAAAGGCACTCTTTACAAATGATATGCCCTAGCGATTGTGCCAAAATATGTTGCAAAGATGAACTTATTGATATTCAATGATATGCGTGCAATCGTTTGCATCTTTCAAACATCAATCTTAAACAAGAATAATGGTCTTTAACTAGACCATACATGGTCCATCATTAAGGTATACTGCAAGAATTTGTGGATAAAGTCTTCAAATTCTTGGACAAAGTGAGAATCTCTGCTTGGCACATTCTTCATCCAAATGGTATAATTGTATATGCATAACACCCCACTCTGTATTAGAAGTTGTCTTAGGTTGATCCCTTGCAAATGGTAGGGAACAATTTATCCAAATAAGCGAGTGTATGAGTTGTGTCAAGTTTAGGAATTATGCCCTCCAATGTGGAGAGAATTTTAAAAGTGTAAAGTGTTTCCTCATCATTGACGTTGTCGTAATGGGTGCATCCAATATCCTTGAGGAAGTTGTGCTCTACTCCCACACCGGGGTAGTTCATACCAACAACAATAGAGTATGGCTCCATAACCCGCCCATCCTCATATTGTGGTAGGTAGGTTGTGCTTTCGTGCATAACTCTCACTTCCCCTTTGTTAGAGTAGTACTCCCTGCACCTTCCACCCCTACCAACCTCACCTCTTAATCCTCAAAAAAATCGTGAATCAGACCCATCGCGTTTGAACCGCGTCCGACGCAGGCAAGCAACACATCAGGCTTCCCACCCCACTTTTCCATGGCCTACCTACGTGTTTCTTTTCCAATAAATGCATTGAACTCCCTTACAATAATAGGGTAGGGATGCGGGCCAACAATTGATCCCATTATATGGTGTGAGGTATCCATATTATCGATAATGTCTCTGTAACATCCCCTTTTGGGATATTAATTAAAATTTACTAAACTACTTACAAAGAAGTAAACTTAGAAGAGAAACCCTTCTAGGTTCACTTCAACTAACATAATGTCATCTTCAATACAACCCAAATGGGGTTGGAGTGAGCCAAAGTAAGGGTTTAGATGGGCTAACTAGTCAAAGAAAACACTTCTTTAACCAATTTAATTGCAATAGTAGTAGATAAATAAAAATGCACTTAAATTAGTTGAAAACTTCAAAAATTGGTATCTCATGCAATACTTAGAATTTTTGAGTGAAACGAATTGCACAATGAAGTAGAAATTATGAGATTTCAAATGATATATCAAACTGAATTTTTTGAACATGAATTCCCACAAAATTGCAAAACCAGATTGCTAGGGTTAAGGGAAAATATTAAAATATTTTTCATCCTTTCAAGCACTACTAAACCCTTGCCAAATCACTGTAAAAATATGAAATACTGATCAGATAAATTACAGATCCAAATCATGCTAGAAAACCTTCTCAAAATAATATATTCAATGCTCAACTAAGTCGATTTGCTCTAAATAAATTCCAGCAGTAAAAGCAAACCAAAATATCATGGGAATGGGCACAATATACTTCAAATATCATGCAGAAATGGATCAGATTAAAACCCTCATTAAAACATCATTAAATCATACCCAAACTCCACATAACCAATCGATTTAGCTTAATTAAAAATTTGGAAATTGTGGCGAGTCACTTAAGCACTCAAAACATCACCAAATGTGCCCAAAATAAGCTCCAAACAAGTCGATCTCTTCAAGGAATAACCAGCAACATATAATGGAATTGCATACACTATAAATCACTCTCAAACTCTCATAAATCAAGCTTAGAACACTCTTAATAATGGCTAATTCACATGGGAAATTAGAATTAAGTAAAACTCATCAATTCATAGCTCAAGAAGGCACACACACTTCAAAAATGGGGGTGTTAATGAACACCTTTTGTTTTTTATCGGTAGTGGGTGTTCATCCCTCTTCAAGTATGAAGATAAGTTATAGTAACCATCAACATGTGAAAATGGGTGCCCATCATCTCCTTTTATAAAATTTCCTTGCTCAATCTCCAAAGCTTTCTCCCTTTTGGCGCCATCTTCTAGAGAATAGTGTTGTTTAATTTCCCCAAATAATATTTAAAAATTAGAATGCATGGGAGAATTAAATATTAATAATTGATGCCCAAAGGAATTGACCTATGCCAAATAAAGTCAATTTGTTCAAATAAAAATAATTAATTAATTCCAAAAAACTCGACTTGCCTTTATTTAATTATTTTTCTCCAAATAAAAATCGATTTTCTCCTAACCAATTCGACTTGCAAAATTAAATATTATTTAATTTTTAAATCCATGTGTAAATCAATTTTCCCCCAATTTTAATCTCCTTTAATCCAAGGGGAGTGGATTAAAGAATACCAACCTTCATTATTAATTTTTTCTTGAAAAGGGGTACATTACAGTCCTCCCTTCCCAAGATTTCTTGTCCTCAAGCAATCAAACATGTGGCTGATATATCTCCTTTTCCAACTCATATGGCCTTCTAGAAAGTGCATCTACAGCTATATTATTCTTCCCTTTCACATATTCAATGTCAAAATCAAAATCTTGTACTTTACTCACCCATTTCTGCTTACATGTCATTCAATTCCCTTTGATTAAGAAAGAATTTCAAACTATTATGATCAGATTTGATAATGAACTTGCCACATACCAAATATTGCCTAAATTTACTCAAAGCATGCATGATTGCCAACATTTCCTTATCATACACACTATACCCTATCATGATATTTCAATTTCCTACTTTCATAAACAATGGGGTGTTTATCTTGCATTAGCACCGCTTCTATTCCCTCACCCTAAACATTGCATTATACCACAAAAGGTTTAGAAAAAATTGGAATTGCAAGAACCGGGAAAGAACAAATTACCTCCTTCAATTTTTCAAATTCTTCTTGGGATGTTTTGGACCATTTGAAGGACCCTTTCTTAGTCAAATCTGTAAAAGCAGCTACAAATTGTGAGATACCTTAAAAAAACCTTCTATAGTAGCTACAAAGACCACAAAATCCCCTTAATTGTGTGAGAGAAGTGGGAGTAGGCTACTTCATAATCGCTACAATTTTTTGTTTATCAATTTGCACACCATTAGCACTAATAACATGCCCCAAATATCCAATTTCTTTCAAACCAAATTGACACTTCAATTTTTTTGCGAAGAAAGAATATTATCCCAAAGTAGATAAAACCAAATCCAAATGTGTCAAACATTCTTCCCAAGTTTTTCTATACACAAGAATGTCATCAAAGAACACTATCAAAAACTTTATTAGATATTGGCTAAACACATGATTAATGCAAGATTGAAAAGTAGAAGGAGCATTAGTTAACCCAAAAGGCATAACCAAAAACTCAAAATGCCCAAAATGACATCTAAAAGTTGTTTTGTGCACATCCTCTTCCCTTACCCTTATTTGATGATACCCAGATTTGAGATCTATTTTTGAAAAGTAAGAAGCACCATGTAACTCATCAATTCTAGGGATGAGATACCTATTTTCAAAGTATTATTATTCAACATTCTATAATCAATGCACATCCGCATGATACCAAAACTATAGAAGATGCAAATGGGCTAGAACTAGGCCTTATGTGTCCCATATCAAGAAGCTCCTTAATGGTCTTTTCAATCTCTTCCTTAAAAAATCTTGGGTGATGGTAAGGAGTAATCATGATAGGCTTAGTATCATTTTCTAACTTTATAATATGCTCAAACCCTCTATGGGAGGTAACTCATGTAGCAAATCATCAAAAACATGAATATGCTTATCTAAAAGAGCTTGTAACTCACCTTCTAATGACTATTGTAATTTATCTGATTTAATTGTGATATAACAATTGGCTGCCCACTCAATTTGAACCCTTCTAAAATATCTTTCCATCCTCTTCATGGAAACCTCTTGTGGTGCACCATTTTCCATGCCTTTTAGGATGATTTCCTTGTCATCATTAGTGAATTTCAGCTCCATGGTTTTGTAGTTTTGTGTGAAATCACCTAAAGAATGCAACCATTGAACACCCAACACAAGATCAATATCTCCAATATCAATAACATAAAAATCATCAATTACCTTGTTCTTTCCAAGAATGAGAGGTAGTTGTGCAATATTTGTAGAACATGGGAGAGAAGTCCCATCCGCTATAGTCACTTTGAAGGCTTTGCAATTCATGGTTTCCAAACCCATCTTCTGCACCAACCGTCCATCAATGAAATTATGGGTAGACCCACTATCAACCAAATTAATGACTCTTTACCCTTTAATAGTGACCTTCACCTTAAATACATAATACTTGGGCACACAGAAAGAGAGGCAAGAGTACTTTCCATTTCCTCATTCTCTTGCACATGCTAAACCAAATATTCATTAGTCTCATTATTAGCATCATATAAATCAAAATTAAGCTCAAAATCTAAATCAATAATCTCAATGTAATGGATATGACCTTTACATTTGCAATTGTGACCTCTTACCCATGGATTCTTGCAATCAAAATGAAATCCTCTTCTTATTAGCTAATCCCTTTCATCCTTTTTGTGAATTGTTTTGACGTCAATTTATATGTGGTGGCATATGGGGTTGATTGGACCTCTTTTGATGACCCAAGGGGTTGTCCCCCTTACACTTATGTGGGCTTCGGTAAATCAGACTTTGGCTGCCCTATAAATCCAGTTTTGGACAATGGTTGTGAGACATTAGAATGTTTCCCTTTAGGCCCATAACTTCTTCTATAAATTGCACATTCTAAATCTAGAGCTTTAGTAATAAAATCTTGCAAATTCATAGGGTTAAAAGATCTTACCAAACCTTTTAGAGGTTCCATCAAAACTTCTTTGAAGAGGAAACCAATATTTTCTCATTAACATCTGAAACCATAACTGCAATCCTCTAAAAATCCGCCAAAATACTCATCAACATTACCAAATTGTTTTAGTTGAGTCAATTCTCTAAAATGAAGTGTTGGATCCTTCCTATCAAACCTCTTGATGATCCTTTGACTAAATTATTCTATCGTGTGGATCAAATCATGTCCTTGGGTGTGCATACCATGGAACCACCACTCATGTGCCATGCCCTCTAAGTGAAGAGTAACAAATTTGAGGGCCTTTTCTTCTTGCATGGGATTGAGGGAGAAGTAGGTCTCCATCTTTTGCAACCAAGCTCTTACTGTAATAGCATTAGAACCATCAAAGTTAGGGAGTGAAACCTTACCCAACCTTTGTTGAAGGTTCTTATGTGGTTGCTTATTGAATCTCTTTGACTTCTTGCCCATCTTGAGGGCACAAAACTCATCAAACCCCAACATGTCTCTTGTGGCTTGGCTCAAAGAACCATACTCCAATCTTTGAGCATCAATTAGCTCTGCCAAAGTGGGCTCTTCTTCCTCTTCTCTTTCTCCATTGGTCTCCTTAGGCAAGAAGACATCTTTGAAAAACTTAGGTGTGGCTTATGTAGAGCCACCTCCTCCCTTATGTGAGCTCTCTCCATCAGATCTTATAGATTTATCTTTATCCAAAGCATCATTGATGTACTTGGACATTTTCTCACTCATGGATTTTTGAAGTTCTTGTCCATACCCTTGCATCATGCAAGAACTTCACTTGATCCAGCGTGAATGCCCCATCATCCATGTTTCCCTTATTCCTCCTTTTGTAAAATTGACACTAATTTTGTGAGTGGATTTTGGGGCCCACTGTCGCATTTGTGCAAAAAGAGCTGTTGACGTAATTACGATAACTGGGCTCAAACTTGCCCTTGTAACTTGAGCTCTAATCGTTGTAGTCAAATCTCGTCAGACATGATGAATTCTATATATATGGGGGAATAAGTAGGAATCATCAAAATTTGTGATTGAACTTGAAACAAGTGTGTTCGAGACCCAGTTGTAAGCACTTTTGTTATTTTGGATAGTTTTCTCAACCTTAGCTAGAATCTCTTTTTTGAGTCTTGTTTGACTTCTAGCCACGTGTGTGACCTTGTAATACCATTGCAATGCTATGTATAATTTTATTTGATATTTTATCTTGTATAAATTAATTTTGAAATGTATGGTGATTTTCTCTCTCCACCCTCTTCTCTCTCTAGAAATGACTATGATACTTGATTGATTTAAAAATGTAAATGAATTGGGAAATGTGAATTGGTTTGAAATGAAATGATAATGGAAATGAAATGCAAATGGTTATGACATTGTGAATGGAAAATAAAATGTCTCTTAACTTTCTCTCTCATCCTTACTCTCTCTCTAGTACCAAAATATTAAGTGCAACTGAATGTGAAAGCATGAATGCATGAGAAATGAACTTTGTCTTCTCTCTCTCTCTCTCTCTCTCTCTCTCTCTCTCTTCTATTTAATTGAAAATGTTATGAATGATGAATGTGTTGATTTATGCTTGAGTGTAGGGATTTCCGCACATTCCTAGGATTGACACAACGTTGGTTGCAGGTACTCCGAACAAGAGGAATTTTCTAGATGTGATATGTTGTAGTTAATGAGTTGTCATTGTAAAGTTATATTCATCTTACAATACATGCATTACCATAGAATAATGGTATGTATTGTTGTTTAAAGAATTATTCTTTGTATATTTTGAAAAGGGAATACCAATGTGGCTATATTTTATAGTGTTGAATTGGATGTGAAGTTGTACTCAATGTTGTACCTATGTTATAAATATATTAAACTAATATTTTGCTATGTTAATTATTGGTTTATTTCCTTAACAACCACAATGCTAGGTAGAATCTCCTCTCATCAAAACTAACGAAATTAAAAGAACAAGTTATAATGCCTATTTTCCTTCCTCTCCCATTTGAGTCTTTTTCTAGGGTATAAAACATTGATCGTGTTAATAAAATACTCTGATCTCATTAATCATCTTCATGCTTCGCACCTAAGACGTCTTATTAAGGACCATTTCCTTGATATTTTATGAGGTGGTGCATATGTTGTGAAACCTATCATATTGGGATGAGTGAGGTGATCATATCTAGCTGTTTTAAGTTTTATCATATCATGAATAATTTAACCCCTTGTTTGTAACTTCCCTTAGTATGCTATTGGGTGACCAGAGCATTGCAAGATAGTTGGTGGTTGTACCTATGATTGATCTCTTGTGAGATCTAAATTATGTGAGTGGAGACTATGTGTTGAATTACTTGCGTATTTACCCAACAATTGAAATAGGTCCTTAGGAGGATTTTGTAATGCATAAGATTGTTTGGGATATCTCTCTTGCAATATACACTTAATACTTGTGTGTCTAAGAGAAATGAAATGAGTTGTCTTGTGCGAGGTCGTACTCCTTGTAGTCTTAAATCCCTAAGTGTAAATTATGTGTTATTTGAATTACAATTGTTCTAAAACAATTCCCATAAGAGTCCAAATTAACCATGTAAGAGTAATGGGAAATAAGAGTAAATAAGATATTGTTTAGGAATAAAGTTATGTTTGAATTATTCGTAATATATTTAGGAATTCTCTTGTTGTTAAGAAAAAAGAGGAATACGAATTGTTCTTGGAGAAATCAATTATTTGAGCCAACACAAAATCTTATATATATAGAAAATAAAAAATAAAAAATTATGACGTGTAATTGTTAAATCTACTTAAATTAACTATTGAATTATAGCAAATCAGTAGGAAAAATAGGATACTATGATGAAAGAATGTTTATGGGAAGAGGTATCTTGAATCTAAATCACCCTTAAATTCTAATAATTCCTTCCTTGATCTCACGATAGTTTCCCTTGTCTAGCAAAGGTAAAATTTAAACATCAAATATACGTAAGTGTTATAGGAATTACATTTGTTCCAAAATGATGTTAATACAGGACCAAAGTAACTGTGTAAATGTAGTTAGTAAAAGGGTAAATAAGATTAAACTAAGAAATGACCACTACAAAAAAATGGTATGCCATTGAATGATGTCAAAACCAACTAAAATGTCAAATGTGATCATAAAATGAATGTAATAAAGTAGAGCTCCATGACTAATACAACAACCTAATAAATCAAAAAACCAAATATGATGCATGATCACATGCTTTGTTTGCATAAATGTGGATTAAACAATGATGCTAATGAAATAATAAAATGTAGCCTTGAGAATGGGATAACTTTATTTGTAGCCAAGGTCTTATGAGTTAAGGAAATTGCACTCTAGTTGGACTTGTAAAAGTTAGTAGAACCCTTAGCGTAGATAGGAATATATTAAACCTAGTATTACTTAGGAAGTAAAATTTATGGTCGAAACATGTAATTAACCCGTTGATCTATTAGGAGTAAATCCTTAAGATGATGAAACAAAAGTAGTTTGAAATGTGAAATTTGTCACTTAAATTCAAAGAAAAATCTCTATAATGGGAACACAGGTGTAATGTACCCTTACATGCACAATATGATTGTGAAAATATGAATTCCTAATTAGAGCAACAGATTGTGAATCAAGAATGATATAACTTAATTAGTTAACCTAAATAGTTGGTTGTAATAACTGGAAGATGAAAATAGTGTATTGTTAGTATTAAACAATGCTATGAAATGAACCAGTATAGGTTTTCTATTGATCTAGTAACCTTCCTTTTTCTTCCTATGAATTTTCCTCTTTGTAACGAGAGTATTTTTCCAAACTAAGTAAACACGACTCTCTCAAACAAATCCTTAAGTCAAATATTAGAAGACACATGTGTGTATATATGTTCCTAATCACAATCATGCTATATAAAGTTATTTCCACAAGAGAAACAAGTGAATTCTAAGGAACCACTATAGGTGAAATGTTAAACAAAAACATGCAACCTAGTTGTAAAGGAACGAAGGGTCCCATGTTATGTGTTCTTCAAAAATTATAGTCAACTAATAAAAATAGGATTGTAATAAATATTTCACCATGAACAATGATGTGTTGTGGGAAGTGCTTGTGAGTAAGTGTATATTGTAGTGCATCGTTGTCGTACTTTGGAAATGTGGCTTTGATGTGCATCATGTGTTTCATGTTATATATGTGGGTCCATGGTTATGAAAACATCTCATGTGTTATACATTATCCTAAGTGATCCTATGTGATGTTATGTATCAAGCAATGTAAGCCAAAATAAATAAATTTATCCTGTTATTATGTGTGTTGTATTTGTGTGTGTCAATGTGTGGGCATTACAAGTTCATCCAACCTCATGGGTACACAAAACTATAATTACCTTGCAACCTAAGAATTCCCCTTATTAGAGTGTATTCCCATCAACGTTGCATATCTCTTGTGAGCATCATATATGTTAGATTACTCTTTGGAGCCTTAAGTTGATGACCATTTTGTTTTTCATATGCTCTCTTTATTATGAAATAAGTGGACCACTATTTTGCCTCTTAAAAGATTCTTTTGGCTCTCTATGGACATTCATAAGAATTCTCTTGATTATCTATGGCTTATGACTTACTAATAACCTACACAATTCTGAAAATAAAATAAAAATTTGTGACTTCTAACCAGGAATTAAATTTGACGTCTTTTTAGACGTTTTTGGTGATTTTAGCCGTAAAATAATGATGTAATAAACGTCACATGTGACTTGCATATTCAACATTTAATGTCAATTTTTAATATAGATTTATATATAAATTATAAAAATATATATTAATATATATTAAAAATAATTAAATAAATATGGAATGATTGGTATAATTAACAAAATTACAGTATATGTGAAGGGAGTGTTGAAAAATTCCCCTCATCAAAAATTTATTTGTGAGACATAGGTGGCCATCAAATTTATAATACTCACTACAATATATGCTGCCAAATAATATATGGGAGAGAATTGAACCGAACAAAAAAAAATGGTTGTATTAACATCCTACTTGTAGCTATTTGACAAGGTTAATAACATCCTACTTCTAGCTTTTTGACAACATTAGTTGGAAGAGGCCCTATGGTCATCCCGAATATTTACATGTTAAACCAACGAGGCATCGTAGACTCAATGACTCATAGGGCTTGCACACATCTTCACCACTTTGAGTATTAAAAGTGTTTCCTAGATTATCAAAAATTATTCACTGCGCATGACCCCTCTTTACGGATCTCTTTATGATATCTCTATTGTAATGGTGTCCTTAGTCTTTTTCTTGTTTAATTTCTCTTTTACATTATTTTGGATGTGCTATAACACACTTATTTTCTTCTTTTCATTGTAACTTTTGCAGTCTCACAAATCAATATTAACCTTTTGTGGACATTAATATATGAATTAAATTAAATTACATTCAATTAGAGAAATTGAGATATTAAAATGCTTTAAACTCTCAATATATTGAAGATATCACTTTTTTAAAGCACCTTAAATAAAACAATAAATCGTTCACTATGACTTATTAATAACTTAAAACAATTCAAGAAGTAACATATGTTTTTTCTAAGCAACAATTTTTTAATGTTAAAAAAACCGTAGTGCGCCATGACTTACTAATAACTTAGACAATTTCAAAAATAAAATTAAAATTTGCGACTTCCAAGGGATTAAATTTGATGTCTGTTTAGATGTTTTTGGTGATTTTAGCCGTAAAATACTTTTATAATAAACATCAAATATATTCAACATTTAACATTTAACCATCAAATTTTAATATAGATTTATATATAAATTATAAAAATAAATATTAATATATATTAAAAATAATTAAATAAATATGGAATGATAGGTATGAATAACACAATTTTGTATTTTTGGAGGGTAGTGTTGAAAAATTCCCCCACCCAAAATTGATTGACAGGCATATGTGGCCGTCAACTTTAACCCCTCCTTCTAATCAATCGAATTTTTAAATATATATTATTCAAAAAAGGAAAGAAAGCAGAAAGACCCAAAATAAATAAATTTTATAAAAAAACTCCGCCGCATCCGAATGTTAAAAATAGTTCAGTGTCTTTGCCTTTTCACAAATACAAATTTATAATACAAATATGGGAGAGAATTGAACCGGACCAAAAACAAATTGGTTGTAATTCACGGTGGATTTGATCATTGCAGCCACAGGTATAATAACAATATACTCTGCTTATTTATGAATTTTTCAGTATACTCTGCGTATTTATGAATTTAACAGATTCAATATGCTATATACTTCTGTATGATAGCAATATACTCCTCGTATTTATGAACTTCATCGATTCAATATGCTATATACTTCATGTGTAAGTGACAGTCGTGTTGTGTTGATTCAATAGGTGATTGGATATTGGCATTGATGAAATGGGGCAAATGTATACTCTATTTGCTGGTGAGGAAAATCCATACAAAACTTGCAAGGATCTTATAAAGAAGATGATTGCCTCTTATTCAAGAGCTTCTGTATGGTCTGAAACACCCACAGATATAGTGGAGAGGATATTCAGCTTTCTTCCTGATGAATCCATCCTTCAATTTCGGAGCGTATCCAAGGATTTGAATACCCTTTTGTCATCTAAAAATTCTTATTTGGTTGCAATCACATGTCAAATAGTTGTTCATGGCTCATTCTGCCCTCAAAAAAGTTTCTTGCCGTCTATTCTTTCTCCACAAGGAAATGGAAGAGTATCCCCCTTTTATTTTTTCTGGATGTAAAGATTTTTGGTTAGGCTGGGGCAGGTGGTTGCTCTTACAGCAAATCTTGGAGAAGGTCTATGTTTGCAATCAACTAATTAGAACTTATTCACGATTAGATGAATCCGGGAACTGGCAGGCATTGTGGAGGGCGATGACAGAGAATCCTACAAAATTGTGTTTGTTAATTATCAGCAATGTATTGAAATTTTTAACTGTTCTAACAAGTCATTGATCGTTGTGGAGCGAGATTCCGATCATTATAGTGTATTGGATAAGATATGTTGGAATGGGTGCTTAATATTGTTATTGAGATCGTGGGAAGATCTGATTTCATGGAAAAGCCCCTTGCTTTATATAAAGGTTTACAACATCCAAGATTTTTCATCTAAAACTTTAGTGTCATTGCCTGAGGAGCAGTGGAGTGAAGTTCACTTGGTTGCATGCAGATCTTCACTTGTAGTGGTATTCAGCACAATGTTTCCAGAATCCATAATACTATGGGAGCTTCAGAAAAATTTCACAGTGTGCAGAAAGATTACAGAAGTGCAGCCTTCATTAGTCAATGCAGGCAATAACACTAATTTGACTTGTGTGGGCGTGGAGGATTATGTATGCTTCGTATCTATAGAATTCAATTCGAGTAAGCTCTGAGAAAGCGAAGGTGACTGTGTACAATTTAAAGCAAGGGTTTTGGGATTAGCTCCCCGAGTTTATTAGTCCTTTAAACACATGGATCAATGGATGTCCTTTTGCATTTGAACCTAGGGCTGATATAGTATTATCTTCCAATTAAAATAACAGACCAATGCAAAGGATATGATGATATATATACATTGGTGATACAATTGTTTGTTTTTAAATTTGTTTAAGCCTCCAACATTTAATTCTCAAATTAAAATCCTACAATTTAGGTAATATTGTGTATTCTTCACGGAAGATTTGATATCATTCCCTTTGGATGAGAAAGCAATAAGGAGAAGAAATTTGCCTAATTTGTCTTTGACTATTGACTGTTGTTTTGCTTTGTTTATTTTGCAAGTCTTATTGGAAAGAGAAGCTCTTGGGTTGTTTTGTACCTGATCTAGAACATTTGTATATAGATATACTAATGCATCAGAAGGATTCTGATGGGATGACTCTTTTCCTTTCCTCACATAAGCTATTTGGGACTTTCTTTTGGCTGCTTGTTATGCTGCTACTACTAGCCTGTTGTATGATGATTTCTTGAAAGATTTTGGTGATAAATTTTTGTAATTTGTTTGTTGATGTGTTCTTCTCTCTTAGTCGGGTTTTTTTATAGGTTGTACATGTGCCTAAGAAGTTTCCTGCGATAGTAAGAGTCACACCCTGGCTAGATGGGCATGCTAATGATAGGACCTGCAGCGGAAGGTTATATTTTCATGGTCGATGGGATTTCCCTGTTCTATATGCGCTTCCTATTTCCCTGTTCTATATGCACTTCCTATCCAATGTTAGGTAATCTATGAGAGATTTGTTGAGATTCAGATTCACACATATGCATGCATTGTTGAGAACTTTTGAATTCTTGCTAAAATCGGGTTCTCAACGGATGCGTGTGTAGTTGAGAACTCCTGAATTTCTGTGACTAGTGTTTGATGAAAACACCATATTTTTTGTAATCTAGGAGCCTCCTTGAAATGCTTGATCTTGTTCTTGCTTGGATGAAAAAAAAATCAAGAAATACTCTTCTGGCATCATGAGAGAGTCTACAGAACCTGTATGTTGCCAGTTGTTTGGAACCTGTATTGAAGATCTTTTTGAGTTGGAAAAAGATCCCATGAATCTACTTATGTGGGATAATTTTGTGTCTATTGGTGCAGGTTTCCTTGGTCTTTGTTTGTGAGCAATTGCAATGAAATGGAGTCTACCAGAGCTAAGCATCTGTGTTGTTGCTTCTCTTCCTCCGTTTGTTGTTGGCAAAGTTACACATATGGGCAGTTTTGGAAGTAGTTTCCACAGTTAAGGCTATAGGTCAAAGAGTATAAGATGTTTGAAAAATGCCTTATGATTTTGGAATAAAAGTTACACAGTTAGCTGTATTTATGGTGTTTTCTATAACAATTTATAAATGAGACAACTTTTTTGGCATGTGACAGGGAATGTGGTGGTCTAATAACTGAAATGCTCGTTTAACTAAAGGAAGAGAATTTTTGGCATACTTTGCCTCATACAAATACCATTAACTAACTATATTTGAAGCAATGTGCCTTTTGCATGCGATTTTTTAGATGAAATAAAAACAACAATTGTAGCATATAAGATTGTAATTTCCAGCTAGAAACAAATATCAAGTAGTGATTTTGGAATGTTATCCTTGTAGGGTGTTAGTGCTTTGAATTTGAAGGCATAAGGGCCAGAAAATTTATTACGAGAGAGAGCACTGGAGCAGAGTAGGGTTAGGAACTTGGGAAAGGATTCATAACAAGACAATTTTATTTTTTAAAGGATGATAAACCAAAGATAAATAATATTGTTTTGTTGGATTGACTGAAGTAAAATAGATCACTAGGATACTGGCAATCGTACGTGACATGTGCAATGGAAACGCTGAAGGGTATGCATGGAAGAAGCGAAAATGCAGGGACTAAAATAGCAAAAGAGGTTGAGATTCGATGGAGAAGGGGTAGAGATTCGATGGAGAAATGGCTCATATGTCCTTCATGCATGGGTTGTATCTAATATTTGATAGTAATTAAAATTAATATTATAATAAGTTTATTAGAAAATATTAATTATAATAAATTTATGTTATAATATTAGTTATAACAAATTTATTATAACAATAATTATATAGTTTTATAATATAAATCAATATGAAATTAATATTATACAATATGAAATTAATATTATACAAGTTTATTATAATAATATGAATTTATCATAGACATAGACGATTTTTCATGGTAATTATACAAGGTCAAATAAATAAATAAAAATCATCCATGTATTTCACGTAGGTGCCCACCAACACCGAGATACACCCGCCAATGCCATAAAATAATGTTCTCACATTCACCTATTTTTGTAATCTATATAAAACGTAATCTCGCCTGTCAGAGCTTTGAGTGTGTGTATTTATTTGTGACGGTTGTGATCATGGAAGGAGCAAAATTAAATGGATTTCTCCTACGCAACAATCGCGTTTGAACAAATGAAACCCGAATAGGAATTTGTGTATGGCTTTATTTTATCACTACTACATGATTTATCCTACCAAATGCATTATCACTACTACATGATAAAGAATTTCCATAAAAATGTTGCATTCGTATCCTTTTCTAGTATTTTTTATACCTCAAGTACAAGAGAGAGACCAAACAACAAACCATCATAGCTAGCCACAAACAATGCACCACCACCATAACATATACAACCATTGCCAATGACACCAAGGTTAGGTACACTACCATGCAAACAAAGTTCGTCCCCCGCACACGTAGATGTCGTAAGTTATGAATATTTATCCATTCGGTAGTTCGTATAAATAGCAATACAAACATACACATAAACATTTATCCATTGGGTAGTTCGTATGAATATTTATCCATTTTGGTTGACCATCTGCGACTTCCATACACACAAACATTGACCACCGTTAAATATATGCCACGCGTACATTGTATCGGCCATTTGATCTTTGCATTTTGAATGGTTGGATGGTCATTACCTTAACGCATGGATGTTAGTAGCCTTTCTCAATTGAGGAGACGTCTATCAATGTAATTATTAATTTTTACTAAGTATTTAAAGAAAATCATGATTTCTTTCCCATGGGACCCATAGGGTAATAAATCAACCCCAGTGTCACCACAGACGGCCGTTGAGGTGTGCAAATTGGTATCAAACAACACAACAGACTGTCATAATCATTCTTTCAAATCATAATCGTGCTCTTTTTGTTTGAAAAGTGATCAAATACTTTTGACCATCAATTTTTTTAATCAAATATTCCAACATTACTAAATATAAAGTAGTTTTAATACAACCAAACACCACCGAACGACACAAGTCATATTGAAATTGATGAAAGGGTAAGGTGACACAAACATTGTTAGATTTGAAGCTATATTTCTATTACAAAAAAATTTGTAACAAAGGATAACTTAACAAAGACCCCCTCTGCTTCTTGTTTTGGTTGTTTCTCTAGTTGGAATATTGTGAGTGTTCATCGACGAGTCCATAAAATTATGGGCTTTATAATATGGTGGGTATTGTTTATTTTACGGGAGAATCACAAAGAGGAATGACTAGGTTTTTTTGTTATAAATATTTTTATAGAGCACACATAGAAGAAGTTTGAAGCGGTTGTTGTGTGGGTTTAGGACCACTATATGAGAAATCTAAGACAATTTTGTCCACTTTACATTGGTGTTCTATAGACATGTGGTAGCCACACTGGTCACTGCTCCTCCTACTTAGGTGCTAGAAATGTGTGTAAATTATATTGTTGTTTCTATCTACATGAATTTTGTTTTTTTGTATAAGGAAGACAAGGCCAAAGTTCACATTTGGGATTTTCTCGCTAGATTTTTCTCAATAGTTTGCTTTGGTAATCATCATTTATTTTGTACCATTGTATGGATTTTTCATCGCTTTGATTGTTTTTCAATGCAAAAATTATTGTTTTTGTGCAGCGCTACTATGAATCGGAATTTATACTATGCATGATTCAATTATACCTCAACTACATTTGCATGTGCACTAAGCAATTTAGCTCCTGCTCTGACATTTCTCAAGGCTATTCCTTTATACATCCATCAACCAAGATGTATAAGAAAAATTATAAATGTGTGCCTATAAGTAATGTTTTATTGCTTTCAAAAAAATGATAAATAAAAATCCATATTTGCTCAAAATTTCTTTTCTTGAATGTACATGGAATGGGCCTCATTGCGTTAAAATATGACACACAATGATAGCCAACTTACCAATCAATATTCCATCCTAGTTGTCCTCTAACAAAGGTGGCGAAAGCAAAAGCACCATTGTCATTAAAGCAAGATTTGACTTCCCTTCGAACACCAAATGACATGCAACCCACCGAGGAAGCCACATGAGCGAGGGTGGAGATAGGTCCAGTCCAAAGTGGGCTAGAAGGATTCTACGTGGACCTATTTCTACCTTTAGATTTTCAACGCATGTACCTAGGCATGCTTTGCTTTGTTGATTTCTGCCAGGACATACAATTTAGTCGAGGCTCATTCCAATAGTATAATGCCTTCGGTGTAATTATAGGTCGTCTTATATGGGACAAAGATAACTATATATGACCGCATGTCTTGGATTTGGACTTTATTGTTTGATTAGATTAGTCGTTTATAACTACAACATTGAGAAAGTATTGCGGTGTTTTTAAATATTAGAAATTGCACGTGAAATGTACGATGGACACACCAAGGGGATGGATTAAAAAAGTAAAATTGGAAGGAACGAAAATGTGGGAGAAGAAGAGGGATGATGGAAAAGGGATTTAAGGGAGGAGCGCCTGCTGCGAGGAACCAATACGAAAATATTCTTTCCTACAATCACATCCCTTTTTTCAACCGTTTGAGGAGAAAGGCACCTTTGTGGTGTGCCAGTCCTTAAGGCAACATATTATGGATATATATCGAATAGGAGTTTCCCATCAATACTTTTGCCATTGTCAATAGTTTTTTTAATTTCAGCCCTTGTGTTTTTGGGTATTTGGAACACACATAAATGTAAGGGGAATTCACTTGTGTCTTACGAGAGACTTTAGAGACATGGATATGTGGAGTGGACATGGCATACCAGGATAGTGATTTCATGCACAATTGCGATTAGGGTTTCTCTCTAGCTATCAAGGTAACGATTAGGGTTTCCCTCATCAACATTCTTGATGGTATTGTCCATCAATGACCACCAACATAATATGGGATTTACCATTTTAAATTTATTTTTACAGTTTAAAGAATTTCAATTAAACCGTGAAATTAATGACCTTCATGTCCCGCACCTATTACATGGCTCATCTTGTTCCTTCAGTAATAATATTTGGTATATGTGCTCCACTTTATAGTCGTGATCTCACATACACTATTCACTTGAGTGATATTTATAGTTAGAGGGGCCAAAATAAAAATTGGGGAAAATCCAACGAGTTCTGTTGACGTCGAATCACAAGCACCCACAGAATGTCTCGCAACTCAATGGGCTGAGACTCTCAGTGTGATTGCATAACATGGAGCTTTTCCCAAGTGTGGACCTTGCGAAATCGGAAAAGCTCTTCGGATGAAGGCCGGTTCCTATTCCTCTGTTCGAGATGCACACAAAAAAATGCGAGAGGGTTTACTAAAAACCTAATCTAACTTGCCAAGGAGACAGGGTAAGAAAATGCATAAAAATAAAACCTAAACTACAAAGGTGATGCACCGAGGAATGAAGAACACTGTCTTGCCAAAAACACAGACCATTAAAATGCAATGCAAGATCATACACAGAGATAGCCGATTCACAAAGTGAAAGATCAAGGGGATGCAAATGAATACAGAGAGGGTTGAGAATCATCCATAGACATGCATTAAATTGCTCCAAAGATTGATACAACACGCTGCAAAATGCCAAGAGGCAAGGTTGCATTACGCTTTCAAATGGGAGGTTTTTTCTCCACTAGTTCACTCCGCCAAAGAGAAGAAGGGAGGGGCAAAACAGAAATGTCCAACCTTTAGAAAGAAGCCCCTCCCTACAATTTATAGGAAGAATGAGAGAGAAAAGAGAGAGAAAATTGAAATCTGCCCCAACCACCTCCAGAATGCACTTAACTCATCTCATAATGATGGTAGGTGAGAACCCAACGAACCCAAAAGTGGCGAACTATATTTTGAATTTTTAAGAATTTGTTCTCACCCAATTAAAGATATCTAGTCGTAGTTGGACAGAGGACCTCGTAGGCTTTCCGAAAAGTCCAACCTTGCATGAATCCGAGCTCCCAGTCAAAAGTTATGGCCATCTGAATATCTGCGCCAGGGTCTGCTTCCTGTCAGCGCTCAAAATGTTGCGCCTCTTGAAGGTGCGCCAAGGGCGCATTCATGTGTGTGTCATCATCCTCTTCCATGCGCCAAGGGTGCACCATTTACCTTGTCGACACTCCATGTCGTGTGCCCATTCTGTGCGCCTTGGGCGCACCATTTCCTCTGTCGACACTCTGTGTCGTGCGCCCATTCTGTGCGCCTTGGGTGCACCATTTCCTCTGTCGACACTCATTTCCATGTGCCATTTCTGTGTGCCAAGGGCGCATACATTTCCCTGTCGACACTCATTTCCATGCGCCATTTCTGTGCGCCAAGGGCGCATACATTTCCCTGTCGACACTCATTTCCATGCGCCATTTCTGTGCGCCAAGGGGATAAATGTCAGGGATTTGAGCTTCTTTGATTTCTATAATCTTCTGCTTGTCTATATCTACCTGGGGGAAGATATATACAACAATTTGGTGACTCAATGGGATTACCTGCCTGCTAGGTAGAAGATCAGTGACCTTTTAGCAATCCGTTGGGCATGGAGTCATAAGCAATAACTTGAAACCAACCTGATATCTGATCTCGAGCCTGATACCGCAACTTCTTCTCTGACAGCATTCTGAACTGTAGAAATCAACCTGAGAGCAACAAAACTTGTGCCAAAGCACTTAGGGAAACTGAAACCTAACTACAACAAGACAATGTGCATATGCACTTAGAGGAATTGAAAACTAGGCTAATATTTACAAGGGTAAACCTTTTTCCTTTTAGTAGCAATGTTTAAGATGGATTCCGTTAACCGGAATTCGGAGTTCTCCTCCATCCAAAGTAGACAATTGGAAGGCATTACTACTTTTACATCCCGTGACCATGTAGGGGCCACTCCAAATGGCATCAAACTTGGAATGCCTTCCCGGTTTTTCCCGATCTGCATCCCATTTCAGAACTAAGTCCCCTTCCTTGAAGGTCCTTGCTCTTGCTTTCTTATCAAACCATCTTTTTACTAAGGCCTGATCTTTCTCAATTGTTTGAACTGCATGTTCTCTAATTTCTTCCAATTCCATCAACTCTGCATACCTAGCCTCCATTGGTTCGAACTCAGCCAACTCCAACTGCTTCATGAACTCCAATGTAGGCAGTTCTAATGATATAGGCAATACTACCTCTTTTCCATAGACCAACTTGTAAGGGGAATTACCTGTAGACCTCTTTGGTGTTATTCTGTCAGCCCATAATGCTGATTTTAGCTTAGTATGCCATGTTCTTTGATTTTCATCCAGAGTCCTTCTGATGATTCTTAGCAAATTTTTGTTCGTGGACTCTGCCTGTCCATTACCCTGTGGGTAATAATTGGAAGAGGTGCTCAAGTAGATTCCATTCTTGACAGCCCATTCTGTAATCTTGGAACCTACGAATGCCAATGCATTGTCTGATATGATAGTGGCCGGCACACCGAACCTGGTCACTATTCCTTCATAAAATTCTAGTATATTAGACTCGTTTTCCTCTTTGAGCGCTACTGCTTCAGTCCACTTGGTGAAATAGTCCGTTGCCGTGAGAATCCACTTGTGGCCTTGGCTTGAGTTTGGGTTGATGACCCCGATGAAGTCCAATCCCCATTGCAGAAATGGTTGGTCAACCAAAATTGGGTGCAATGGAAGTGCTGCTAGTTTTTCTTTCCCTGTGAAGAGTGCACATTTCTTACACTTTCTTATCCATGTATAACAGTCACTGAACACTGTAGGCCAATAATACCTGTCGCCTCATTATCTTGAGAGTCATTACTCGTGGGGAAAAATGGCTCCGTAATCTCCATCATGAAAATCTCGTAACACCCTCTTAATTTGACCTGTCCCAATGCACCTCAATAGAACTCCATTGATGTCTTTCCTGAACAAAACACCATTAACAAGCACATATGGAATGGCTTGTAATCTGAAGTATCTCCTCTTTGCTTTGCTCATTTCTGGAGGGCATAGTCCTGTCTGTAGGAAGTGTATCATATTCTGAGTCCAACAAGGAGTAGGTACATCATCATTTTCTTGTTCTTGGTTATCCTGTAGTACCAAGACAACCTCTTTTTCATCACCTGCTTCAACTTGTTGACTCAAGGCTAGCTGCTCACATAGTCCCTTCCCACGTACTAGTTTGGTGACCTTGATCTCGATGTCATATTCCATGACACGAGTTATCCATCCTGCACGTTTCTCATTCAGATCCTTGTTTAGAAGGAAGTCCTTGAATCCCGCATGGGAGACCAATAATTGGATCTTGTTGTTTGAGACTAGGTGCTTGAATTTCTTTAAACTCCTAATCACTGCAAGGACATGCTTTTCAATGAAAGAGTACCTAGTTTCGTGTTCCTCCAAGCCTTGACTGAAGAAAGCAACTGGTTGCTCTAATCCTCCTTTGTTTTGTTGTGCCAGATTGCAAAATGTGTCTCCACCACCGAAGGCATATAGCACGAAGTCCCTAGAGAAGTCTAGATTGACGAGAGTTGGGGATTGAGATATAGCCTCTTTTATTGCCTCAAAACTTGCCTTGCCTTCAAATGTCCACTTAAATGCTATGCTCTTCTTTAACATCAGCGTTATTGGCTTTACAAGAGCTGCAAAGTTTGGAACAAACTTGCGGACAAAATTGATCCTTCCCAAGAAGCTTTGAAGAGCCTTCTTGTGACTTGGCAATGGCAATGCTCGAATTGCTTCAACTCTTTCTGGGTCAATCATCAATCCCTCCTTTGAAACAATATGGCCTAGAAGTTTTCCCTCGTGAGCCAAAAATATGCATTTTTTGGGATTCAATGATACCCCAAATCTTCTACATCTCTGAAATACTTGCCTCAAATGACAGAGGTGATCCACTGCATTTTTTGAGAATACAGTGATGTCGTCAAGATATATTAGAACTATTTTATTGATCAACCCCTTAAATGCCATATCCATTGCCCTTTGAAAGTGGCTCCAACATTTGATAGCCCAAATGGCATCTTCTTGTAGGCATAGGTCCCCCATTTGGTGGTGAAAGCCGTCTTGAATTGGTCATCTTCTTTCACCATCACCTGATTGTACCCTGAGTAGCCATCTAGGAGAGAGAATCTCTCTGAACCGGATACTACTTGCAATATTTGTTCCATTGAAGGGAGTGGGTAATGGTCTTTGAGAGATGCCCTATTGAGGTCTCGAAAGTCCACACATAACCTAATTTCTCCGCTCTTCTTCCTGACCGGAACCAAGTTCGCAACCCAGCTTGAGTGCTTGATCGGGAATATAATGCTTGCCTCTATTAGCTTGTTAAGCTCTTTCTTCATTAGAGGCTCAATGTGAGGGTTGACTGGTCTCTGCTTCTGCCTGATGGGCTTAGCATCCGGATCCAATTCTATGGTATGTTGTGCCAAATTTGGATCGAATCCTCTTAAGTCTTCATAGCTCCAAGCGAAGACATCTGGAAATTCTTGGCAAAGTTGTATGAAATATGATTTCTCCTGCTCAGTGGCCACTTTACCAATTTGAAGTGTTTTGCCTTCCCCAACCGGAATTGGCTTTGAATCTTCTCTCTTGACCTGTATGTTAGCCTTTTCCTTATGAAATTGGTCGTTAGGGTTGAAGATAGACTCCAATGTTACTAAACCCTTAGGAAGCTTGTTTGTCCGCAGCTGCACTACTTGATCCCCATACTGCTGCTCTAATCTGTCCTGATTTCTAGCTGAGAATTCAGCCTCTTCTTGTAAGAAATTGACGATCTGTTGATCGTTCTCAAACACCTGCCAGCTTGTGTTATTATCTGGAACTGCTGGCCTCACAATCACATGGATATGTGGCTGTGTTTTTCCCTTCTGATGTTTTCAACCACATCAAACGTTGCTCCAACTGCTGCGAGCCTATCTGCGACTTCATTTTTCTTCCTGGGTATGGACACAATGTTGAAAGCTTCAAAATCCTCAATGAGGTCCCATACCCTATTCTTGTAGCTCCTTAGCAAGTCATTCTTTGTAGCATGTTGTCCCCTAACTTGGTTGACGATTAGCTCACTATCTCCAAACACCTGCAAGTTCTTTATGCCCCTTTTCCTGGCCCAATGAATTCCATGAATCAATGCTTCGTATTCAGCCGTGTTGTTCGAACAGGAAAACTGGAAACGAAAAGCTGAAAAATATTTGATGTCTTGTGGTGAAATCAACATTGCACCACCTCCAAAGACTTATGTCTCGCTTCTTGAACCATCGAAAAATAATTTCCAAACTTTGTTTTCATCCTTTTGTTCAGGCTGAATGATGTCGGGAATGGGTGAATTTTCTTCGTGTATACAATACACGCCCAATTCAGATTCTTCAATTTCCTTGTATGGGTCAAATTCATGACTCTTGTTTGCCCATTCATCCAAAGTTAAATCAGGAATTCCCTCGACCTTAGTACCTGTTTCTAGATCACTTGAACACTCCTCTTGGTCAAAAGCCGAGCAATTTGCATTGATAGGATTTGGTACATGAGGCTCAATATGGAAATTGGCAATTGGTTCTAACCTGATTGTTGCTTTGGCTCCATACCTTGTCCTAAAAATCATGTGTGACCAATCTGCAGATAAATATCCACCATTTTTGTAGTGAAGTCTCTTGATAGACACAACGCAAAGAGTGGCGTGAAGGTCAATCACGCACACATCTTGCGAACTATAACATTAGGACAGAATGTAGTGTTAGGCTTAACCCCTTGATGACTCCAACGGTTCCTACTGCTCCATCTAGTCCGCATTTTACTCTTTTCAAAGATCGGCTCATATTTCAAACCCAAATGATCCGCTATTTGCTTCAGCATCACTGAACTACTTGCCCCTGAATCTATCATGCAGTTGTGTACCAAGTGGTTTCCAACAATCAACGAAACATAGAATGGTGGAGGCTTCAAATTTTTCCTTGTCTGGCCCCCATCATGTTGCACTGCATTAGTGAGAACTTTCTCATGTCCCTGGTTTGATACATTTGTGGCAGACCAATTAGCCATTGCAGCTTGCAATAAATCTCGTTGCCCTGGGATCGCCAGTGATTCCCACATGGAAATGTTCACATGTGTCTTCTTCATTTGATCGATGATGTTGAAGGGGGATGAATTGTCCTTTTGCTGTCCCTTGCTTGGTGCAACCTTTTCTGGAGCTTGAACAGGTGCGTGTGTTGCTACAACAGGTACCTTAGGTTGATTTTGCACATTTGGAGCTGCGTTTGGTCTACTGACCCCTTGTTGTGTAAGAGTGGGTTGAGAAACAACTGGATTACATGGTTGTCCCTCTCCTATATTTCTCTTCTTTGACCGTGTGTTGGCAGCCACGCCTTGAAAAGGTTGTTGGTTAACTCCACGTAAGTCTTCCGTTTGCCAATTGCCAATGTGGTTTCGCTGAGGTCCTTCTTATTGCGTTTGTTGCTGTTGATTCTCCTCCTGGCTTGGTTCTTGAGCAACACCAATGGTTTGCACCATCAAGGCCTGATTTAGTGCACCATTGAAACATGCTGACTGATTGTGAGGTAGATTGCAAGGGTAACACCAGTCGTACTCCTGTGCCATGTTATTTTGTGTCGGGACCAAAGCTCTTGAGGATGTCGTTGCATTTGGATCATACGGTCGAAATGGCCTGGCAGCTTGAGGTTGTCCTTGGTTTTGGTTTTGATTTGCAGCCTGAGGTGGTGGTCTATTTTGTTGGTATGGGGGCCTAGCTTGGTACTGTGCTTGAGGCTGATATGGTCTAGCACTTTGAGCTTGTTGTCTTTTGATAGTCACTAGCTCATTTCCAAGGTTCTGTAGCTTGTTTCATAACCTCCTATAATTCCTTTGAAGTATTCGAAGAAGTTGACGCCTCATTATTGCTTTGATTTCTAGGAGTTGGAATGGGATTCAATTCGTGCTTGATCGTCAGAGGATTTCCCATATCCGGATAGAGAGGCATTGGTGGCCTTGTGCAAGCTTGCCACTGATCATCAAACAGTTCTACTTCCGATCGCTGTGTCATAGGCCCCTGGCAGCGTTGTCCCTCCCATTGATTGGATCATCATGGCTATGTCTGAATTTATAGCCTTTAAGAAATAAAGGAATGCTCCTTCTGGCCGGTTGGCCTAACAAACTATTGGAATCTGTCCCATGTCCGTTGGAACTCAAAATGAAATCTGTCATTTGCTCGTTAGGAGCCCTTTTAATTGTTGTCAGCTATTCCAATAAAGATAGATTGTCCGCCCTCTCCCCGAATTGGTTGCAAAGAGCTGAACAAAGTTGGTTCCAATTCGTAATAGACCCTGTTGTTAGGCTCCTAAACCATTGTAAGGCCTTACCTTTGAAAGATGAAGCCAATAACTTAACTGCAACATCCATTTCATTTATTTCGTGGATTGCACATGCATTAGCAATATCCTGGATGTGATCAATAGGAGTAGTATGATTTTCTCCTGTGAAATAGGGTATATTCTTTAGCGCTGCAACTGGAATTTGATTCTGAGCATTTAGGGCAAGTGGACTACTACCCGTGAAATTGACAAAGGGATTCGGTGGTAGATGTGCCATTATGATTGGCCTAAGAACCCTAGTCGATGCGAGAAAAGGCCTACCAGGTGGAGGTGTAGACAAAGTCCTGTTAGGTGGAGATGGTGATCTTTGTGGTCTTCTTCCTCTCCTTCCTCTACCTGGTGAAAGTTGCAAGTGGACAAATAGCCCCTCTTTCGAGTATTGACCTAGTTTGAATTCTTCTCATATGCCCGGGAAACCTTTGCTACACCACCGAATTCCCATCCTCCTTCGAGTCGCCAGATGTGTTAGAAAAAGTTAGCCTCAAAAGGCTAGATCTCGCCAAGTTACACACCAAACTCCGACAATCTTTAAAAATAGAAATTTGAAAGACTCGTATTTTTTTTTTTTTTTATATTTTAGAGTTTGGAATTTGATTTGGAATGACAAATCCCAAAATCCTAAAATGCCGACTTCAAAACCCGAAATCTAAAATAAAAAAACCATGAAATTTTGAAAGTCAAAATATTAAAAATCTAAGAATACCCTTTTGAATATTATCCCCCGATCTATCAACTGGTGAAATTTTGACTTGTTTCGAGCAAGTTAAGTCCTTGAAAATTGATTTCAAAGTTCAGCCTGGAAGGTAAAAAAATGAAATCTGAAAACTGCAATTTTTAAGTCCGAATTTCTTGAAAGTTCCTTCAAATATGTGGAATGACCTCTTGGTCCCACCGGTGTGCCAAAACTGTTGATGTTGAATCACAACACCCCTGAATGTCTGCAACTCGATGGGTTGAGACTCTCAGTGTGATTGCATAACATGGAGCTTTTCCCAAGTGTGGGACCTTGCGAAATCGGAAAAGCTCTCCGGATGAAGGCCGGTTCCTATTCCTCTGTTCAGATGCACACAAAAAAATGCAGAGGGTTTACTAAAAACCTAATCTAACTTGCCAAGGAGACAGGGTAAGAAAATGCATAAAAATAAAACCTAAACTACAAAGGTGATGCACCGAGGAATGAAGAACACCTGTCTTGCCAAAAACACAGACCATTAAAATGCAATGCAAGATCATACACAGATAGCCAGATTCACAGTGAAAGATCAAGGGGATGTAAATGAATACAGAGAGGGTTGAGAATCATCCACAGACATGCATTAATTTGCTCCAAAGATTGATACAACACGCTGCAAAATGCCAAGAGGCAAGGTTGCATTACAGTTTCAAATGGGAGGTTTTTTCTCCACTAGTTCACTCCGCCAAAGAGAAGAAGGGAGGGGCAAAACAGAAATGTCCAACCTTTAGAAAGAAGCCCCTCCTTACAATTTATAGGAAGAATGAGAGAGAAAAGAGAGAGAAAATTGAAATTTGCCCCAACCACCTCCAGAATGCACTTAATTCATCTCATAATGATGGTAGGTGAGAACCCAACTGAACCCAAAAGTGGCGAACTGTATTTTGAATTTTTAAGAATTTTTTCTCACCCAATTAAAGATATCCAATCGTAGTTGGACAGAGGACCTCGTAGCTTTCTGAAAAGTCCAACCTTGCATGAATCCGAGCTCCCAGTCAAAAGTTATGGCCATCTCAATATCTCGCGCTGTGGTCCTTCTCATCCCGCCGGCGCTCAAAATGTTGCGCCTCTTGAAGGTGCGCCAAGGGCGCATTCATGTGTGTGTCGTCATCCTCTTCCGTGCGCCAAGGGCGCACCATTTACCTTGTCGACACTCCGTGTCGTGCGCCCATTCTGTGCGCCTTGGGCGCATCATTTCCTCTGTCGACAACATTCTGTGTCGTGCACCCATTTCTCGCGCCTTGGGCACCATTTCCTCTGCTGTCGACACTCATTTCCATGCGCCATTTCTGTGTGCCAAGGGGATAAATGTCAGGTATTTGAGCTTCTTTGATTTCTATAATCTTCGCTGCCTATATCTACTGGGGAAGATATATACAACAGCCTCAAGTTCAAACACAACCATAATGTTTGCTTCTTGTAAAACATTGTTTGGCCCCTTTCCGATGAATTGTGGGAAAACACGAAATTTGCAAACAATAATCGTTGATTGAAAGACACAAATCATAGCGCTAGTGGACATAGGAATGTGAGAATATGGTATTGGGTGATCCCGATTCTATACTTTAACGTATATTTGGCGGAGCTAACGAAAAGAAAACTACTGGACTCCAACCGCCCTAGAATTGACGTCACCATGTTTAGCGTGAATGGACTCCACAAATTTGAAATCCAACATCCTCCATATTTTGAGACTCTTGTCCGATAATTGGACGACATTTAATTTGTTAGATAGACGAGAAAATGAATGTAAAGTTGGAAATAAAAAATATGGGAATTAAATCCTTGCATGTCCCACACCTATTCCACACCTCGATTATTCACCCAAAAGGTATTTTCTATTTGTGTTACACTTTATCATGTCAATCTCGCTTGCATTAGTTACATGAGTGCACTTTATCGTGGCAATGTGAAACCCGCACTTCAATTTCTCGGTTGTTTAATCCTCTCTATCGGCGGCGAAATGAGGGACGCATTTATGAGCTATACTTGTTAAAAATGATGCTCTTCCTCTGCGCCATTTTCTATCCTGGTAATAAGCCCACAGAGGTTATGATAGAATGATAGGCGATCCACACATTTTCACAAATGCCGCCCCTCTCGAATGCTCATTTTCATTTCCTCATGCGTGACGTGAAAATGACTAGAGGTGCGGAGTTTGTTGGTGAGGACGATGAAATCTAGTATTAGATCTCCGCCAAATGATTCCGATTTAGTTCTCTGTTCCTTTGACGGCCACCACTATCTTGGGTGCACCTAGTGGGTGGGCTCGAACACCAACAACCTTTTTGCTCCATTTGTATACCACACCAACCAAGGGTTAATTTGATGGTCGTTTACTTATTTTCACGATTTTTGTGATAAAATACTTAACTTTTTAAAATAACATCACATTTGCTTGCAAATTTTTACAAAAACCATCACATATGATTTGCATATTTAAAATATGGCAGTCATTATATATATATTCAAAAATTAAACAAATAAAAATTACTATTTTATATATTTTTAGTAGTATATAAAATAACACTATTTTATATTTTAGAAGGGTAATATTGCAAAACTATCATCACCTAAAAATTTCTTCGACATGCATAGGTGGTTATCAAATGTAACCCATGACCCCATCACATTTTGGCTCGAACAATCCTGCCTTGGACTAAATTGGCGGGTTACTCCATTATCTTACCAACTTCAACATGCAAATAGCATAAGCTTTAGTAACTACCACCTTGGCCAACTAACTTCCTCGTAGAAAAATTAAAAGTACTCTCACAACATCGGTTTGACTCCCCTCAGCGGTTTGAAGACGGTAATCTCTCTGTCTTTGTTACTACTCCAAAGAGTCGTAGAGATAGAACACCTTCTCATGAATAACATAATAATAGTAATGGTGACAATAATAACTACTAATTGTTTGTTTTGGCGCTTCTGTTAACGACGTTCAAACGGTCTTTTGTTGCATGTCAGGAAAACCCTAAAGAATGTCCCAGACTGGCCGACACCGATCTCACCCCAAACTCTATCCCATCTCGCACCGAGTCTATGCTAAGCTCAAGTACTCCAAACTCGTGCTGAACTTTCATGTGAGCTCATGCCAAGCTCGCACCAAGCAGGCTTAGAGCTAGCCTCTGAGATCACCATGAGCTCGTGTCAAGCTCTCCTGAGCTTTCCATGAGGTTGAAACAAGCTCTCCATGATCTTGAAACGATCTCACCACAAGCTTAACACCAACTCAACAACAAATCACCTTTTTGCTTAGGTAGAGCTTGCCTCCAAACTTGCGTCGCACAATCCCTAGCTCAGAAATATTCCCAATGAAAACCAAAAGCTAAGGCGTGAATCCAATCTTTTATTTTAGACAAATCATAAGCTTAGGAAGGAGCATGTGGATGCAAAAAAATTTGAAACACTTCAGTCGCCTGTTCAAAAATTTTGAATCATTTCAGTCCTATTTCAAACATTTTAGGATAGAAAGAATTAGTACTTCATACATTGATAAAGTCCATCTCAAAAGCACCACCAAAACTCAATCTTATTCCCTAGCTGTGTGGATGGTCACAGTGCCTTCCACGCATCTCTTAGAAGGATAACATGATAACAGACTCGAACTAGGCGTGTGCATGCCAACGTTCATGTAGCAAGTCTTATGGACCATAATTTTTTTAGGAGTGTAGCTGAGAAAATTTAGGTGATAAATTATGGGAATGCGGAGTGCAAAAACCAACCACAATGTAGAGTGTGCATGCCAGGGTGCCACACGAAGGCAAAAACCCCTAAACAATAGGGCACAATTTCCACCCCTACCTCCCAAACAATCTCTTAAAATTAGCAGAAAATTTTTGGGGCGCCTATTTTACAAAAGAAGTTTCATTTTTTCTATTGACTTGGAAAATACTTCATAGGACCTGTGATTGCATATTTTTTTCACCATAAACCCCTCCCTCGGATGGCGTCCTTAGCATATTATAGGGGTTACATTTCATTGTCTCTAATGTAGTGTCAAATTAAGGAGTTGTATTCAAGCCCTCTTTTCGTAGATTGCAATCCTAGAGTAATTTTTAAACTAATTTTATTTTCCATTAACAGTGATTGATATAATATAGTTCCTTAATGTAACCAAAATAATCTTTTCCCCTTACTTTGTGGATATTTACTGTAATTTCAAGTCTTGCTGAATTGAATTGGTAGATGCTACTGGTGTGCAAATTATGTAGGGCTTGAAATTCCTAAGCCATGTACGAACTGTAAATTGAGCACTTCCAAGTTACTCTAGAATTATTTTTGTCTCACTGTTTACAAGAAAGCCAACATTTTTCCGACATTGTCAATAAAACCAACACCAGCTGGTAATTCATACCGAGTGCATGTAAGTAGTACAAATTGTTTTCTATGTCACCTTGATGCCTCTATTTTGGAAACTCAAAATCCAGAAACAACCACCTTGGACTTATGGAGCAACATCTACAAGAGGGAAATAAGTTTGCAAGGACATTTTCAGATGCCTTGCACTTCTACTACAATGCAATATCAGTCTAACAACATGCTAGCAGCTGTGCATTTAACATCTAACTTCAGCTCTAATATTCATCACGTAGATTTTAAAAAAATGGAACTATATTAAATTTTTGTTAGAAACTTCTTGGAGAAGTAAATTTTTGCAGAGTAAGCTGAGTAATGATTTTTTGACATCAAACCAACCTTCAACATTAGTTCTAAAGGAAAGAGCTCAGGACCTATTGTCTGTTGCCTGACCCTTGTTAAATGAACGCTGGAATAGCCCTGGGCATCCATAAATGCATAAGGAAAAATGATAGTTTTTACTTATATTATAGTTTGAGTGCCTTGTTGGCAGACCTGCGTGCAGATATGGTTGTGCTCACAGAAGACACGTGACTCATTTGAAAAAAGGCATTATATGATGTGTGGGCGTATGGGCCATAATGAAATTAGAATCTATACAAAATGGGCTGGTTGGAAGACCTTATAAGCATTAAGAAAAGGCCTTTGGCAGGGTTAAGCCACCCCTCAACCTTGCTGGCAATTTCCCAGCTTATGCAAGATAAGAAGCCTAAACAAGTTGTGCACGTTATTCGATAAAATGTCGGAAATGAAATGATAGAAAAATTCCTGGAAATGTAACAATGTGTCATAAGGGTTGTCTTAAGAATCATGTAAAACTTTCTATCCCTTTTTGAGGTTGGATCTTCTGTTATGGATCTTAGTCAAAAACTTGTTGTTTTGACTAGCTTTGTTTTCTCAAACAAGCCGGTAAGCTTGTTTTTACTAAGGTTGTAGCTGATATGAATGTCCTTATAGACTGCACACTCCATGATGTAGTGTCATTTTGTCTAAGAGTATGTACAATATCGTTTCGTAAGGTACAATATTTGTAGGATAAACAAAAATGATATTATTGAATAGGCTTCAAAATATTTTTGCAAATCCAAATGACATTGATGCCTTATTTCCACAACTCTTGTTATGCTCTTCCAACCTAAGGAAAAACAGAGATTTAAAAGTGTATGGACTTACATTGAAGAATAATAGAAAGCATATTTTTGTTTGATGTTGTGTTTGTGAGTGCATGGATGGGCATGTGTGCAAAATAGGAAGCTTTCATGAGGGATGAAAAATCTTTAACAAAATGCATAATACAAGGTGGTGTTATGGACCACGATGGTTACATGATATTCTCATATCGGTGCTCTTGGTGAGGCTTTTTGGTTCTTAAGAACCACGTAACCCAAATGTGGTGTCATGGTTTTCCATCATTGTTATGCATACACAAAATGAGTTGATTGACTAGGGCCTTGTAGGTGTTTAAACAAGTGGATCGCTTGGTGTAAACCCCAACTTAACATATTTTTCTAGCATACACCCATCATATTCAAAATGATATTTTTGAGAGCATGGTATGGAGCTCCATCAAATAATTGCTTGAAACAAGATTTTTGTTAGATGTTATTGTTGATAATACCCTCATAGTTGAATGTATATAAAATTTAGAAAAGTATTGGAATGTGTTGATTGTTTGTTTTGTGCAAAATGAGACCTTCAAATCAATCTCGAGCATCACTCCTTTGACCACCTCCTTCAAACAAGCATGGGCTTCTTCCCTTGTTAATTTCTTGTTGTTTTATTAGATTTTAGGATTCAATATTTTTAAGTGTCACATTGTAGTCTAGTAAATAAGCACAACATAGTCGAGTGCACTAGCACCTCTCTTAGACAAGGGTCCAAGAGCTCACCCGAAGAGCGCGTAACTCCACCAAGTTCCTTTTAGGGTGAAAATCAAGACATGGTCCCTACAGACATGATTAACATAGCATGCAATATATATTCCATATGCGAATTACAGTATGCATACGGATAATTGATCATAAAAGGAGCTTGTATTCATTCATCAAAGCATATAAAATCAATAACATAATCTGAAGTCCAATTACACCATGTGCATCCTTTCGTACTTTGGAAATCCATACCATATTATCCATTAAAACATATGACTTAGACACTTGATAGTCCACAAACATGCTTGTGCATATTTACATATAGATATGAACACATAGACGCATACATGCATTCAACGCATACATCCTCATTACATGGACCTCTACACCCATATATATAGGCTGGGAAATTTTCCTTCACCGCCTACATGCTTTAATCTATTAATAATAAATTCCTAAATATAGTTTACATGCTTGCCTTTTCCTATAATTAGGTGCCATCATGTGGTTCTTTATAAGCGGCTTGTTGTGTGCTATAAATAGCCCCTGCTTTACTCCAGTTGCATGTGCTATAATTATATTTTTCCCCATCCTATAAATAGCTTTTGTTATTTCCCACAACATGCTATACTTATAGTTCTCCGTCCATGCATATCGTATCTTTAGCTTGCCTTGGTGAACATGCCATCTTTGTTTTTGTCTATTTTTAGTTCATTCCATAATCCCGGCTAAGTCTTGAGTCTAGTGATTTTACACGCAACCTTTCGTGTGTTCTCTTCTCATACCCCTATGCACACCTTCATGCACTTCCGTTAATTGTGCAAATTCTTCCTTCTTTCTTACGCACGTGCCTTCATGCGTCCCTCTACCCCGTGCATGTCTTCATACTTGGCCATTTCTTCACCCAACATTACCCCCACTAGGGATATTTTCCATCCTCGAAATTACTTGAATGAATGAATAAATGAATAAAGAATCATGTTTGAATGAATAAACTAGGAAATCCCAAAAATAATCAAGGAATAAATAATATTTTCACCTTACACTCCAAAACTAGGCTCAAGTTGGTAAGAGTTCAATAAATTCTAGACTGATTAATGTCCCTAGTTGCTTCCATTCTTCCATCACAATCTTTGACCTTCATGGTGATGATTCAACAATGTTGGGCATCTTTTCTAGTGTCACTTTCTAGCCTTCTCTTATAGCTCCTTCAAAACAACATTCCATTCTACAACCATACCTTCCAGTTATCTACCCTCCTCATCACCATAGTCTACAACTATTCCAACCTCACCTCTATCCTATCATGTTTGGATTTATTATACTCTTTCTTGTCTGCTACTTCTTGTAAAACTATTATTGTGGTGTCCTTAAATATGCCAAAAAAACCATAGCTCTCTCCATGAATTCCTTCATTGCAACACCTAGGTATTCATACTGTACCTTTATTCTTTGGTCCACCTTTTCCTTGTGCACTCGTATTAAGTCCTTTGTTGTTGACCCTTATCCCTTATTTTCTTGTAGACATAAAATCATGCATTTTAGACATGTTTAGCTGATCTTATACTACTATTTAGAAGGTTCTCAAGTGCACAAAGTGCCAATTAATTCCCCCTTTTTCCATGCATATTTGTTTTACATTTTATTGTCTTTCTCACATATTTACTATTACCTATCTTCCCATCCCACAACTTCCCCAAAATTCAAGCCTAGTTCCGGCACCCCATCTCATGCTAGGGCACCTCGGGGTGCCCCTGGTCCCACCTTGGGTGCCTGATCAATGCTTAACCCATTTCACTCCTTTTTAAGTCACTTCTAGCTTTGTTGGTCTTCTTTATCTTTTTATTAGTCAAAGAGAGTCATGGTTGATTACAAAATTATACTTGAGATCCCTATTAATACAAAGCTTATAAAACCATATTGAGGGTCCTAGGCCTTGGCATTCTATCACTTTGCTATCACTCCATCTAGAGCTACATCTATTGCACCATCTTCATCCACATAGTTCCATACATTATAGGTAGTAAAATCTACATCACATCTATTCATATAAGATAAGGGATTCTACCTATTCTATTCTACATATGCTTTCTACATCTTTTATAACTATCATACCTCGCTACTACACAAAGCGTGACTAACACAAGAGAAGCTAATGCACCATTCACACACACTCACTAGAACTACATCAGGGGCTCGTAATGTATTGCGGTGCTGCTCAACAATAAGTCAACCGGTTTGGCAAATGAGGTCGATTCAATCCATTCTTCTTCTTCTTCTTGTGTAGAGTTTCATTCATTTCATCTAGCAAATCCAAAGTGTGACAGATAGACAATGTTTCGACGTACTAGTGACACTCGCCGAATGTAGTTTTTGAGTTTCTATACTGTCCACGTCACCCAAAATCCGCACCAAGTCACCTTGGGGCGCCCCAAGACACTCCTAGGTGCCTCTGTCATCTCAGTCCAGATCTACCCTTCGCTGGGTTCCCGAGTTGTCATCTCGCATAATTAGTTTCCAATTTCAGACTGCGCCATACTTTTGTAATCGGTTGAGTCGTTCTTTACCTTCCTCTTATCATTTAGGGTTTTATTAAATTTAGATTAATTTACATACATAATTATTTACCGTCTTTAGACTATTTATTACATTTCCATAGTGTTTTATGTCCTCTTATTTAGATTAACTATTGGATATACTTCCTCTTAGTTTTCCTAATTTAGTTAATAATTTTGGTGAACCCGTCGTTTCTTTATCGAACTTTCTGTAGGGTAGTTTTTCCTTTTCCCATGGCCCAAACTCATGAGGAATTTACTAAATCCCACCTTAAATCCATCAACGATCACCTTGTTGAATGCCCACAGGATTTAGATTTACTTCTACATGTAGCTCGTGAAGAGGCCACTTACTTCACTGAGCTCAACCCTTCTCTAGCCTTGCCCACCCAACCTCCCGCCTCTACGCTTCCACCCATTTTTATTGTTTTGGTTTCGGTTCCTAATCCCACTAATCACTTTACCCCTCCTTTGGTATCACATTAGTGACAAAAATCCTTTGCTGGAAATTAGGATTTAACCTCCTTATATGACGATCTCTCGGGCTCGAATTCGTAAGCTGCAGTAAGCCACCACACCTCCCTCTTTAGATTCTACCTTGTTGTTGCATACCCCATTTTCACCTCTTATTTCTACTTACCCTCTTCCTCCTAACTTTATCACCCCTAAATTACCCATTTTTAATGGAGATGGTGGCCCACAGGAGCATCTACATGTGATTCATGTTGCTTGTCTTGATTTTGCTGACGATCACCTCCTATTAGCAAATATTTTTCCTCACAGTCTCCAGGATTACACCATGCATTGGTTCTATGATTTACCTATTCATTCCATCACCTCCTTTACTTATCTCACCGATGTTTTTCTCACACAATTCTGCATTAACATTGGTTCTAAGATAACCTATGCCCAATTAGTATAACTTAAGCGGGGACCCAATGAGCGCTTTGCTAATTATGTTCTGCACTACAAACATAATCTTTCCAAAATGACTAATGTCCTTTCTGATTCTGAGTTACAAGATTTATTTATACAAATCCTTTTACCACCTCTCTACGAAAGTGTTCTCTTTGAAACCTTTTCTTCCTTTGACCAACTATGTCATACTCTTAAGCTTCGTGAATCTAATATTCTATCTATTGGAAAAATAAAGTATCACAAAAATCCTCATCCTCCTCTCATTTTCCAACCAAGACACCATTTAAACCTTCTACGTCTAAGCCTATCAACACTAAACTCACAGTCAACATTGTTACACCTTCTAAGGAGACACCATCCCAACCACCTTGGCATACATTTACCAACCTCCCTATGGCACCACACCTCATCTTGCAACAACTCCTCAATAAAGCAACCTCATCACCCTCCCACCACCACTCGAGTTAGACCCATCACAACCCAAAGGATGCAATTACAATGAAAATTTTCATTATGATTACCATCACTGTGTAGGCCACTCTACTAACCATTATATAAAACTTCTCGGACTTATCCAAGATCTAATTTACAATGACCAACTTAAATTTTCAGAATGTACTAGCCCTTCTACTAATAACGACAAGGGTAAAGTCAAACTTTTTAAAAATAATCTAACCACCGTGACAAAAAGGATACGGACTCCTCTGCTAATCATGCATACCATGCCACACCACCTCTTGATGTAGGAGAACTTGATTTCTTATTCTCCAGCTTTGATACGACCCACTTGTTATTTCTTTCTCTCATGCTTACTATCATGCTACATTCGTATCGTAACCATTTCTACATACCGGCCTTTATCACCCGAACCCCCATCAACAACACTAAGTTTGACACATCCTCTCATATTAACACATATTCCTTGTCTCTTTTAATATCTATTGCTTATCCTCCCTTGCAAAATGAGTTTCTATTCAAGAGGCCTATCACAGTTGGTCCTCTCATTCTTCTCCTCCCTTGCATCGTTAATCAATCCATCAACCACTATGACCTACTTCTTAGCCTAAATTGGATCTATAAATCCCAAGCTATTGTCTCTATCAACCAATTATTCCTTAAGTTCATCTATGAAAAACAAGTTTTCTCCATTGATGGAATCCTCATCCACCTCTAGCATCATCGCATTCTCATTCCGATTTTCATGCACCTCCTTCTCTCCCTCACATAGCTCCTCTACTGTCACCACTTGTGCGTCCTATTCCTACTTCACCACTTTTATTGGACCCTACATGTATAATCCATTATATTAGTCTTACACATCAACATATGCCTATTCCTAAGACCATTTAATCATCCCACCGTCGACCACCACCTCGCTTTATCCCAAATGGACCATCATCCCTTTTGTACATGCTAGTGTCTCGATCTCCCTCACCCACGCACTTCACTATGCCACGCCTATCATCTTATATTCACCCTTCCCATGTGTCTAGCCTTTCCTACCACCACTAAGTATTCTATCTACACATATCATCATACTCTCTACATTCTACCGCGTACCTACAAATCCTATTCACCACTTGGTCACCTACACTACATTGTTCTACGCGTTACACTCACCACCCTATGATGCAATCAGTTCCTCATTCCATACTTGATTGTCGAGGGTTTACCAATCAAATGGGCATTACATTTATTATGTAACATCACCCCTATTAGATATCTTACTCAATACACCACCTTCTACATTCGTGACATACACCTTAGGTTAAATAGTCACCCCTCTCATCACCACATACTATAGTGGTATACACCTTAGGTTAAATCACCACTCTTTTACTCAATCCTACATCATCCTCTTACATTCTATCATCTCCTACTATGTCATCCTATTACATTTTCCCTTTTCTCAATTCCACACTTATTCCATTACATTATCATGCCTTCACTCATCACGTAGTGGTATACACCCTAGGTAAATCACCACTCCCTTCATATATTTTAAATTATCCTCTTACATCGAATCATCACATAATCTATTATCCTATTTTATGTCATTCTATTATATCATCATCTATCCTAGTCATCACTTAGTGAAAGGCACTTTAGGCAAACTCATCCACCCTCATCACCCATCTCGTAGTGGCAATACGTTATAGGCTAGATCATCACCATATTATTTCATCATATAGTGATATACACTTAGGGATAAATCATCACTCATCCATCTAACACATTATGGTATACGCTTAGGCTATAGGGTCCACGCTTCCCTTTCCATACGTCTTATTACCATATATTTCTTCCATAGTGATATACACTTAGGGATAAATCATCACTCATTTAACAAAGTTGTGGTACATGTTTTCACTATACGGTACACACACATCATTTCCCCATGTCACATTTCATCACCACTACCCATACACACTCATCACAACACAATAGACATAACCTACCCTACTCGGTCATTTCCCAATGATGCATTCTCATTTACAATTCATTCTTAACTGTAGAGGGAAAAAAAAATAGACCTCACTACATACACATTCCATCCACTCAGGGGGCAAATTTCTCCTATCATTCCATTCCATCCATCCATAGCATATTGCATTGTCTTGGTAGCCTTTAATTTTGCTTACTAGTATTTTTCATGCTCATTCTATTACACATGCTCTCTTGCTTTCCTATATGTCAATATCATACACACATGCACATTCACACCTTTTTTAGTGTGATCAAAGATACATGAAATTTCCTCACGGCATGGATGCTCACGTTCTACCCTTACTATATTGGTCGTTGGGGGCATCAACATTTGACTTATATAAGTGTTATTGTTTTATTTTGTACTTAGCATCTTATAATACTTGCTTATATGTGCTTTGACATATTGGTTATCACTCTAACATGCTAACGGGTGTTTCTGTGTAACACGTTTTTGTAAGACTACATGTTTCCGTGACTACTTTTGTATTTCTACTTTTCTCCTTTGTTTTCTATTATTTGCGGGCTTTTCCCTTTGCTTGTGTGCACACTTTTCTGCTATTTGTAGCCATGATGGCCTTGCATGTCTTGCAACATTGTGAGTGATGTCCCATGTTTGAAACTCACTTTGTGTGGTCTATTTTGTCTTCTTGCGTGTTTACACTACTGTGCTTGGTAGTTTTTCTACATTGTTTGCATTTTTACACTGATTACATGCATGTGCTTGTGGACTAACACTTGTTTTGGCTAGCCATCCCCTTTTGTGTGTGCCTTGGTATCTACCAAGATCTTTCCCTTTCCCCCTTATAGGGCTGAGTTGGTTACAAGGTCGAGTGCGGTAGGTATTCTTTTGGCATTGCATTCTCCTTCCATAGTTGTTGCATACATCCCCAAAGAGGGGGCATCATTATGTGGTTTCTATTAACAAAATGTATCTCGCATCGGTTCAAACTTAGTGAGTGATTTCAAATCAAATCAAACTCCATACACAATGGCCTTAACAGGACATGGTGTCCTTTAAAAATTTTGCGGAGTGGTTACAAGCTCAGGGGTTACAATGGGTGGCCTCTCTACACTTCTTTTTCCAGTGGCATAGGATCACCCAAAAAACTAGTACATATGTCTCTTCTAGTATTGTAGGAGAAGAAGTTAAAGGTTGGAGGACACAACAGAGTTCCTCCCTATATTTCTTCAGCCAGGGTGGCATGAGGTCGCCCGAAAAATTGTGACAAAGTGCAAGATATCTTGCTACAGTTTCTCTCGACATGGATCAGGTGCACATGTTCCATTTTTCCATTTACATTCTATTTCAGCGTATTTTACACTTTTTATATATACATGTGTATTTTACACAACATTTTTACAAACATACATATTTAACTACTTGAGTGTTTTCTCCTTACAGGTTCTCCTTATGAGAAACAAACAGTCAAATTGGGGGCAACAACAACAACGAAAATGACAACAAAAATGATAATACACCACTACAGGAACTTTCCTTTACATTGCAAGAGCCACACACACATTCTGCCCTAGGTACACTCTCATCACTTCTTTTTACATTTTTCATCTTTAGAATCCACATTCCTCCACATTCGAGTCTAACTCCATCAACGTGATTTCTTCTTCACTCTGCATGGATTTCAAGTACACTTCTCTCGACTACTTTATGTTACCGAGATGTTTGATTACCAACATAAAGTGGGGAAAAATGTAGACATAAAATCATGCATTTTAGACATATTTAGCCCGGTCTTTATACTATTTAGAAGGTTATCAAGTGAAAAAAGTACCAATTAATTCCCCCTTTTTCCATCTTTGTTTTACATTTTATTTTGTCTTTCTTGCATATTTACTATTACCTATATTCCTAATCCACACTTCCCCAAAATTCTAGCCCTAAATCTGGGAGCCCCAACTGTATCTTGGGCACCCCGGGCGCCCTAGTCCCACCTTGGGCACCCTGATCCATGCTTAACCTCTTTCACTCCTTTTTGGATCACTTCTAGCCATTGGTCTTCTTTATCTTTTTCTCAGTTGGCATTTTCGGGATTAATTTTGAAAGTATTGTTGAGAGCCCTATAAATACAAAGCTTATAAGACCATATTGAGGGTCCTAGGTCTTGGTATTCTATCACTAATATCACTCCACCTAGGGCTACATCTATTGCATCGTCTTCATCCACATAGTTCTATACATTCATAACAATCTTTCATACATTCAAAATGATAATGAATCCTTGTAAGAGCATAACATAGACACAAAGCACTTGAAATAAGGTTGAAGGGGAAAGAATAATGCAAACAAACACAGTAGGGAAAGACACATCCATAAACTTGCATCTATTGCTTCATTATATACACAATTCAATCTATTACAAGGTAATGACCTGGATCACCATGCAAGGAGTCCACTACAAGTGCCAACAACACATTGGCTTCACAAAACCAATTTTGACATAGTTTTTCTACTTAAAACCTATCTACCTTTTTTATAATGAGCCCAACATTCCTATTTATAGTGTTTTGAGAGGAGAGAGAGAGAGAGAAATGAAAAGTCCTAAAATCTACCTTCTAGCCACTTGAAAGATGTAATGAATGCTCCCAAATGATGATATATAACATGTAAAAGGTACCCCATACTACCCCATAACTTGCAATAGTGAAAATTGTCTGCCCATGCCCCATTAATGTCCTCCCAACCACTAATAAAATCACTATTTTTAACTCGGACATGTTTTCAGTGAAAAAATCATCATCAGTTCTTCATCAAATCCCAAATTTCTCAATTTTTATGTGTTGTGATTAGAGCCAAGATTCTAATGAGTCCAACCTTGAGTGATTTTGTTGAGGAATGCAAAAGATATGGCAACTCGAGCATAGGCAAATGCTTTCGGGTTTACTGTGATTTCTGTCATTTTAACAGATTCGAGTTTAATTTTTAGAGATGGAGATGTTTCTTTGATTAAAATTAAGAAATTCAAATTTCATGAAAATCGAGCTCTGGGTAAAAAGTTATGATCGTTTGAAGTTTGGGGATCGGTCATTGACTTTTCCTTTGCATTACACTATTTCGGCTTTTTCAGTGTTCGTGTGTCCCAGGTTGTCCTAGAAAATTTGTTTGATCCACTTGCAAGCCCACTCCCTTTGTGGATATTTCAGTTTTTGAGTCCCAATTGTCCCACGTGAACCTATGTGGCTTGGGGCGAAATCTTTCACTTCTTCGCATTACATTCAATCGCTGAAAATCATCGAAGTCACCTTTTTGGAGCCCAATCGTCCCGCTGTCCCATGGACCACCCGGGACAGAAACTTCTGATTTTATGATTCTTATGCAAATTAGGTTTTCAAGTCCCGATTGTCTCGACATCTTGCATGGACCGCGCTGGGACAACTTTTCCACTTTTGTCGATTTGCATTGTTTCCTTAGCATATCGCCTATTTCACCTTTCCACATCCCGACTATTCCTTGTGTACTGTGCATCTTGGGAAAAAATTATCTCGATTCTTTTGCATTTCACCGTAATCATAGGAATTTGGGCCCGAATTTGGTACAACAAACCTTTGTTCAATCCGTAGTTGTTCCATCCGCAACCCTTAGACCCGATTTGCACTAAAATAGCCACAATAGTTCATTTTTTGGATTTTTGGCAAATTTTCATTGAATCCTTGGATTTTTCTTGTAATAGGAGGTTAGATAAAAGCTAGGGATCCTTTAAAACCTGATTTTGGCCCTCAATCCCTTTTTTATCTACTTGAGCTTGAAGAATTTGCACGAGTTATCAAAATTTCCTTAGGGGGAATTTTGGATAACAACTACTATATGTTCATTTACAAATCCTCCTACATGCACAATATGGAGAGATGACATCATGAACTCAACTAGTAAGGTGACCTCTATTTCAAACACCAACTAGAAAGGTGTTGTTTTATTCAATCGCTTATAGGTAGTTTTGTATGCCCCTAGTACATATGAAAATTTATCATCCCAATATTTTCTTCCTACATCACAAATTTTTGTCAAGGTTTGTCTCAAGATCTTGTTGAAAGCATTTGCGCTTTCATTTACCTATGGGTGATAGGGGTAGTCTTATGATGAACAAAAATGAACTCAAATAATAGTATTTGGATTGTTGCATTCAAAAATGGGTTCCCCTATCATTGGTAAGGATTAATGGACAACCATATATGCTGATAATATTCTCCCATAAGAAACATGCTAGTGTCGCAGTGGTAAAATCCTTGGTAGGCACAACCTTTTTCCACCTTGTTAAGTAATCAGTGAAATTTATGATGTATCATGTGCCTATTCTCTGCAAAAATTGGTGCAATTGGTCTAACAAAATTAATTTCCCATTTTTCAAAAGGCTTTGCACTTTCTATGGGTCACAACGACATCTCATCATGTTTCCCTAGTTTTCCCGTCCTTTGACAATGGTCACATGCCTTGAAAAATTCCTTAGTATCCTTGTAGAGTGTCTCCCACCATAGTATGACGAGGAGTATCTTTCGTTGTTTCTTCTCCAACATAATTGCCACCCACAATTACACCATGCTCCTCGACATTATTTCCTTTCTTTCATGTTCGAGAATGCATCTGTGCAATACATCATCACATACCATTTTATAAAGGTCTCCTCATACCAACTAATAGGGTGAAACACATATAGCCAATTACTTCATCTCTATGGTCCTCATCCCTTCAGTGCAGACATCGGTGTACAAGAATACCACTATATATTGTAAATCATTAGGCACATGTTGTATCCTAAATAATTGTGCATCGACATAGTTTCCTCAATCTATAATTGATCTCATGGAATATGGTCGTGTCCTAAATTACTTTTCCCATGCTTGATCACAATGTAAACTCAAATTCTTCAAACAAAAATATCCATCTACATATCCACCCCTATAATACGGGCTTATTGACTAAGTATTTTAATGACATGTGATCAATGTAAAAGACAAATGGTTTCACCAAAAGATACTACCTAAATTTGTGTAGTGCGTACACCATTGAGAAAACTTCACACTCTGTTGTGGTATAACTATTCTCTATAGGTGTTAACTTCCATCTTTAAAAAATGATAGGATGGTTTATCTTACCTTCACCAAGTTGTGTCAACACAACTCCAATCGATGTACCTGAAGCATCCACATATATGTGAAACAAGAAAAATCCATTAAATATATGTAGAGTGGTTGATATAGCCTTCAATTGATCAAAATCCTCTGTTGAACCTCCCTCTAATAGAAATTTCCTTTGGCCTTTAACAATTCCTCCAATGGCGCAGAAATCTTGGCATACCCTTGAATAAATTTCCTATAATATCCTATATGGCCAAGGAAACCACACACTTCAATCTGATTAGTTGGTTATGGCAATCCCAATATCACTTCTACCTTGGCTAGATCAACTAAAAGGCCCTCTTTATAAATTATATGCCCTAACAAAGTGCCAAAATATGTTGTAAAGATGCACTTCTTAATATTCAAGGATATACACAATCTCTTGATCTTTCAAACATCCTGTCTTAAACAAATCACAATGGTCTTTAACTAGACTATACATGATCCAATTATGAAGGTACACCTACAAGAATTCATGTTTAAAGTCTTCAAATTCCTAGATAAAAAGCACGAGAACACCATTGGTACATTCTTTAGTCTAAACGACATAATTGTATATGCATAACACCCATACTCTATAGTAAAAGTTATCTTAGGTTGATCCCTTAGGAAGGGTAAGGTACAATTTATCCAAATAAGTGAGTTCTGAGTTGTGTCATGTGTATGAATTATGCCCTCCAATTTGGAGAGCATTTGAAAAGAATGTAGTGCTTCCTCATCATTGACATTGTGGTAGCGAGTGCATCTAATATCCTTGAGGAATTTTTTTCTCTACTCCCACACCACCAGGGGGTAGTTCATGCCATCGCAATAGAGTATGGCTCCATAATGTACCAATCCTCATCTTGCAGCAAGTAGGTTGTGCTTCGTGCATAAATCCCACTCCCAACTTTGTTAGAGTAGTACTCCTACACCTTCCACCCCTACCAACCTCACCTATTCATCCTCAAAAACGTGAAACATACCCATCACGCTTGAACCATGTCCGACGTAGGAAAACAACATATCGTGATTCCTACCCCACTTTTTCATGGGCTTCTTGTGTGTTTCTTTGTGAATAATTGCATTGAACTCCCTTACAATCGTAGGGTATGGATGTGGGCCAAAACCAATCCCATTATATGGTGCGAGGTCTCCATATTATTGACAAAATATCAAATTCCCTCTGCTTTGTAACATCTTTTAAAGTGGCGAGAACCAAAATGAACAACCCTCGCTTTAGCACCAAGATGACACATTTTTAACATGTAAGAGGGTTGGTGATCAATATCATGTGCACCATGTACACCATGAACTAAAAACGAGGCACAAGGAAGCACCAACGGTTGCAATGCCGTGCTACCCGCACCCATCTCTGCTATTATGTGTTTCCTTCCCATGTGTTTGGTTAGGATTTCTTTTGCAATGGAATTGTTTAACTTGTGCGAACCAAGATGATTTAGATCTTCCATTTTTAGATAAATATGAGGCCCTCCAAAATTTTCCATCAGTCTCTACAAATTATAAAGGATTTTCTCAGCCAAGATAATCTTTGAGGATCCCATGTAGCTCTTTGGCGATACGCCTCCTCGATTTTAACATATTGAATGATGAATCCAATTCGGAGAGAGTGTATGTGCTATTACCTTGCAGACATATTTACCTTCATATTTTCCAAATATCCCCAACTCCTCACACCTAATCATTGGATGAGAGGGTACCTTAATTAATGGTAACGATGGCACCGATATTTTTTTGTTGCAGGGATAAAGTCAAGAGTAAGAGCTCCCACATTACTAAGATTACTTAAATAATAAAAAAATTTCATAAGCCATCTATTTTTGTTTCCAACTATCTATTTTCTCTTCCCATAACCTCTCGTATATACCAATATTTCCATTCTTCATACTCGTACTTTAGATCTCATTTGCATCACACCCAGTCATCTTCGACTTGACAAATGATTACCATTCCCATCTAATTTATTAGTTTTCTTCATCATTTATGTTTAATTCAAATCCGTGCTCTCTGTATCATCTCAACATCATCTTCGGACTCTGATCGGGTTTGAACCAATCCTTTAGTTCTTATTTTTCTACATTTATTTTTACCTATATTGATCCAGTCGCCATCGACTCGCCTTATGATCTTGGGTCGTTAATCGACCCATACAGTTTGATTTACTTTATCATTTTATACATTCATATCAACATTTTATCTTGTCTATTTCATTTTAGATTCTCTATTTCAGTTCATATTATGTTCCATCTTATCACTTATCAATTGTTATTTTATCTATCTTTCATCAAAAATGTTGGTTGACATCCATCCTATGAATTTTTCACTTCTCGGACAAACATTATCGGAAACCCACTATCTTATATACTAATCATTTTTCGTGTTGATTTTCCCTTTTTGGTGCAGTAATCAACCTCTTTGCGAGGAGGATATTTTGTGCCCGTATCCATCATCTTCTCATCTAGAGGTATCCTTAAACACTCTCATTAATGGAGTTACCTATTTTCTTTGATACCATTTCACCGATATGAAATAGAGCAAGAAAATCAGTTCAACATCTAGTTTGTGAACTGTTGAGAGGGTTAAATAGTAATCCAATTATTATCCCCACTCATTTGGTGTGCATGAGATGAACAAAGGCGATCATGGCCCAAATGAGGAAATTTAAAATTATTGATATACACATCTCTGAAATATAAAACCTAGAGGGGGAATATGGAATACACATGGTAACAACCATGACGTATGCAAAAATGGAAAAAGGATATCCAAAATTTTTATTCACAAACAATTATGCATGATGCAATAGAAACAACTAAAAACACACATTGACATGGAAAAATATAGATCGAGTAGCTAGTTGAATACATGGAACACCACTCAAGATGTTTCAAGACACTTGAAGCCTTCAAGGTGATAAAAAAATGAAGAATAGGGTATACCCCGCAAACAATGACAAAGTAGTAGATATTGCAATGATATCACCTGAGTGTAGATAAATATAAAAGATAGATTCCCATAGAGCTTCAAAGTGGGATCATAGGGTACAATGCAAAGCATCATGCATCATGTAAGAACTCAGTAAGTGATTTGCATTCACCTCAAAAGTACCATGTGAATGTGCATGTGTGTATGGAAAAATATAGAGCATATTATGAATCAAAGTAACATGGTAAACAATGTGCAACATATAATAGGATAGAAAAGCAATAGTAATTCCAATCAAGATCTAAGCTAGTATGTTTTCTCTTTTTGTAAATATGTGGACATGGAATATAAAAAAATGAGAGGAGAGAAACTTTACCCCAATGTATGTGTGAAAAGTGAGGCCCATGTAGGTAAGTGCACCATCAATAGTCGTATATGAATCTAGAACAAGAGTGTTTCAACGTGTAACAAAAAGGGGGGAGAATATGTCCCCAAGTGTGAGTGTCATGATGATCTATCGAATGAGGATAAGGGGTGAGGTCCTACTATCTTCCAATGTAAAAATATGAAGACATGTGAACATGATTCAAGGACCTAGTGTCATGTGAAAGTGCATGTATCATAGCATGTGGAGTAGGATTGTGTCATACATGTGGAGAAACTAGAATAGGTGGAACATTGTTAAGTAATAAGTGCAATTTTGGAAACACGAGAGATACTAAGGAACAATGTCAACATAGTGAGGGGAAAATCCTATGGAGTCTAAGATCCCAAATGTATGAGGAGTAAATGTAATGATATACACAATAAGGATATGACCAATAGAAGAAACTAGAATAGGTGGAACATTGGGCTTGTTGAAAATAATGGAAAAAGTAAGTGCAAACATAAGGATCAAAGCATGAGTCAAAATATGTGTAATATGTGTAATGTTAGCAAGCTTGGAAGTATCAACCTCTGACAATGGATGGGGGAGACATATGACTTGTGATGAGAAATAGGTATAATTTAGGAATATTGGAAGCATTAAAGTTGTGTGTACTAGCCTCTATGATCATAGACATAAATGCGAACATTAAGAGTGGAATATCCCGTAGTCATAGGTAGAAATATTTTTCCCAACACTTTCTTAGGTTTGTTATCTTGAATCCATGGATACAGAGAGTAGATGAAGTTAGATCAGTAATAGAAAGTCTTATTTGATGGATAAAGGAAATGTTGCATATATTAAGACAAAATCCATTATCAAGTAAAACATGCTTAACAATTACATTATGAATTTGAACCTGAATATACAATGGAGGAACATTGTCAACAATTATTTGGGAATGAACAATAGACTCAAGAGCTTGTGTGTTAGATGAAGATGCGTGGACGGTATGATAGCTAGAAGATGTGGGCAAGATATATATATATATATATATATATATATATATATATATATATATCGATAATGATCCCCAAGATTCTACATGATGAATGAAAGATGTTGACATCTAAGAAACCCTATGGGTACTAGGATTAGGGCTATGATGAAGAAAAAAATGAAGTATCTTAGATAAATCGAGGTTTTGATCAATAAGCGGGTTCACCAAATGATTTAAAGAAATTTAAATCTTTGTCGAGGACTAAGATAAAATAGATATAGTAGTAATAAAAATATCTAGCACGTAAAGTACAAGAAAGTATGCAAGATAGGAGATAAGAGTGACTTAGATTGTATCGAGAGATTTAGGTTGCTTCGGGCTAGAAAATAGGTTTGAAAGGATAGATCTAATATGTGAAATATTTTTATAATAAAATGGGATCTAGAACCTCTTCGGATGGGAACACTCAAATGTGGATAGGATCACCCAAGAGTTGGTGTCTCGAATCCAGGTGCTAATGTCCAAGTAGAAGCTTTACTTATGATATTTTTAAGGTCTAGACTTCGCTTCTTCATGTTGTTGTTTTTTACATCAGATCTATAGTAGGGTTCTTGTGTCACACATGTACCTATAAAAAAACCCGATTACCTACACAAGAATTGAGAAAACATTAGATGGAATAAATAATGCATATGGTTGAGTTAGACTAACCTCGTTGGTCACCCCAATGTGATTGACACCAAGAGTTACACTACATTTCAAACTCTATGTAATTCTTGTGTATGTGATTTGAATTGTGTCCCTTGAAGCTAGAATGCCCGTGTGTTAGTTGTATCAAGATAGTAGGCTATAACTATGTTTCCCCAGATGAATGTGTGAGATGGAATTCTTAACTAGCCTCTCATATGCATGTAAATAATGCAATCCAAATATAGTCCTTGAATGTTTCTCTTTACCCAAATAGTAGATAGTAAGTATTAACCCAAAGTTGTCAAAACCCTAATGATAGTAAGTCATTTATATATATGATTCCCTTGTTCAAATTTCATCATTAACAATAAGAAAATCCAACCCGAAATAGTAAGAAATATTTTAGAAAATGTACCAAAAATGTGAGATTTAAAAATTAGGAAAATAAGGGAAAAGGAAAAAAAGAACCCAAAAGGAAAGCATCTAGGTGCTCCTATCCCTAATGAGCAAGTATTGTTTGGGATGTTTGGAGGATATAACGGTATGGTTGTAACGCCAACTAAAATCTCCCACTTGAGACCCATGAACAACCTAGGTTTAGTTAGAAAATTATGGAATAATTTTTTTAAAGTGTTAACGACCAAAGTCTTAAGGACAATTAAATTCAACTGATAAATTTTCCCATTATAATAATTACTAATTCCACATTATAAAGAAACAAGTGTAATAAGTCCACACCTAGCTCAAATCTCCTTAGGGATTAATTTAATCACTGATTACATTGACATTTTAGCTAAATATTCCTAATTAAAATTTTAGGGTTAAGGGACCAAAACAATTAAATACCCAAGGTATTTAATTCCACAAGATATAAGACAAGAACAAGGTTTAATTACAGTGGGGGAAAAGAATACATATTTAAAATCATCAGAGTAAATTCTTACTTACCCACTCCCAGAACTTGGTTAAAGATTCAATTTTATTTCTCCCATGATTAACACAATTAAAACTTCCTGAAAAAATTCCCATTAGGTAGGGAATTTCCTCACCTTCCGTTGATATAAAGAAGTCCTCCTAAATCCTCATATTTCTCAAGTTATGGATTGGTGGAACTTTGGGTAAAATTTTTCCCAAGAGTGGACCTACAGGCCTGGGAGGAAAATTTTCCCGAACTCGAGCCTGCAGACTTCGGAGAGAAAATTATCCTGGAGGAGAAAAGAAGACCGGTGGAGTGGGGAACAAATTTTTCCTAGACGCAGCCGGCCGAAGCGGGAAAGAAATTTAGCACTTTTGCCCTTTTGGACAAAAGGCGCAATTTGCCTTCACACTCCCATGAGTCCATAAGGGAACACATGTTGGCATTTCCAAACTCTAGCGAAAAGTCAATTGGGCCGCTAGAGAATTTTAAGGATTTATCCTTTTTTGGCCAAAAGTGCTAAGGGATCAAAATGATCCGCCTCCGCTGATGCCAAGGGCGCCACGTGTCACGCCCTGATTCACGTGGGGAAAATAGACCGGAAAGGAAACTTAGGAAATTTAGACTTTTTACAAGAAGAGCGTTAAGGGTTTAAAACAACCCGCACCTCCGCCAATGCCATAAGGTGCCACATGTTAGACAACCATTGATCATGGGTTGAGGGCCAACAAGAAATTTTGCCAAAAAAATCTTTTGAAAGAGCTAAGGTTTTAAAAGGATCTCGCGCCTCCGCCGATGCCCAAGAAGCCATGTGGTAGTGTCTCGATTGGTCATGGGGGAAAACATACAAATGTTTCAAAATTTATTTTTAAAGCGCTTAAGGTTAAAATCGATCCAAGCCTCCGTTGACACCCAATGAAGCCAAGTGTCGATCAATGTGTTGGTGCTCAAAGTAGTCTCGCTCCATTTTACCTTTGAAAATCCAATGATTTACGTCCTCTCCATCACATTTTATTTTCCTTGTGTTGTGTCCGAGAGGCCTCTCGCCTTCCTTTTTTTACCATTTTAATCGTTCTTGGGTCAAAGATCATGTATGGGTCCATATTTTTCTCCTCATTTCTTTATTCCTCTCGAAAAATGTTGTTAACTTGGGTCTCCTTCTCTGCTCATCTAAAAACTTGGGTTCTCCCATTATTTTTGTTCTCCACAGCTTAGGATTTGTTGTCCTTTTCATTTCCACCCTAAATACTTGAAGAAAAATGAATGGATGTGTCTATGAGGAATGTATTTGAGCCTTGTAACATTCCTGAGATCTTTCTCCTTGGAGAAATTTTCATTTTTGGGCTCAAATGGTCATTTTTCTATATTTTACGGTTTGACAGGCATTTCTCCCAGTCAAATTTACATCCTTACATAAACAAGAAACATGGCCTCTTTTGGTTAGATGCGGCTCGACAGGGTACTTCAAAAATTCTATGAATAGCCTCAACTTAAAATTTGTCCACGCAGAGGAACGATGCTCATTTGAAGATTTACTTTTTGGTTTGGCCTCGAGTAGTACCAGAGGACATGTGGAGTTTTCTGCTAATTTTCCCGGACTTAGATAATTTTTATGTAGCTAAAAATAGTTTGACGGGACAGGGACACGTGGTGAGCCCGCATTCATTCAGGGTCTCAAATCTGGGCACCATTGTGAAATTGCACCATGGAGACATGTGGAGGCTTCCGTCGGGTCTTCCCATACTTAGTCTCTTTTTAAAAGGTTTTGGGAGGTCCAAGACACATGGAGAAACCACGCATATTTGGGGACCATCTCAAGGTGCGCCATTGTGACGCGTGTTAGTTTGACAAGTCAAAAGGGGCAGAGAAGCGACCATCTGGGAAACTTCAAATTTTTGCCTCTTATTCTCAAAAGGGTTAAGATACCAAAAATGGCCCGTAAGCCCAAAAGAGGAAAGGTCAAAGCTTGCTCTAGTCAACGGCGGAGGTGCGGACTCTCGGGAGAAATTTGAAAAAAATTTCCTTTAGGGAGAAGGGAGTTAAAAGTATAAAAAGAAGTGTGGTTCTGCTGGGACCCACATCGAAGCATTCCTTAAGGGTGGAGCCACAGGAAAATTTGGAAAATTTCCTTTTTCCAAAAGGAAGGTCAAATGGCAAAATTTTTCCGCATTTCCTTTGGGACCCACCTTAGGACACATGTCAGGCCCATTTTTCATAAAGGCGAAGGTGCGGAGAAAAATGGGAATTTTTTCCATTATTTCAAAGGGGCGTAAAATTCAAGAGGAAGCCCCAAGCCCATTTTAAATTGAATCTTCCATGTGGATGACCCAAATTCAAAGTAGAGATAAACGACAACTGTGTGTCTGAATCCAATTTTCCCCATTTTTGTTAAAAGCTCCTGGAAGTGCGAGTCTTCATGATTTCTTGGTATTTTCTACACGCCAAACAGAGAGGTGAGTTAATTTTGATATCTAAGTTTGGTGGGGAAGATCTGAGACGTCTTTCGCCATTAAAATGGTCTGACTATTGGGCTCGGTCTAATTTTATGTTTTTCTTCTCCCGAGCACGAAAGGAGCCAAATTTGATGATTGGGGGCAAGTGGTTGGTGAATGGAAGAAAGAGTGATTTTCCGTGAGGAAGGAGTTGAATGCGAGAGGTATTCAAGAGATCTCGCCCCGAGCACTCCGGTGACTTTTTATAGATCTGATTCTGGGAATCGCAATCATGATCATGGCAAGTACTTGATGGCATTCAATGTTTGGATTGTTTGGGGGAAAAAGGGTCTATTGTAAATGTTATAAATGACACAAATTTATCGTGCAAATGGTTTGAGTGTTACGGGTCGGGACTGATTTTTCTAATAGAGAAAAAAGATTGATAGAGCCCATCCTTTTTTGAGAAGCCATTTGAGAAACCTATATATCTCTTTTGTTTTAAATTTGATCATGTCAAGGTAGTTATGAGTGTACATCCATTGAAAATATCTGAGATTGTTCTAGAAACTTTCCCCGCTAATAGATTTAATCAAATTCAATTTATTCTGTGTTGTCTTGAGAAAAATGTGTTTGTTTTATTTCTCAATGCTTGTAGATAGTTTTTCTTGTTCCCGTTACAATGTTGTTTCAAAATTTGTCTAAATCACACAGTCTCAATCCTTGTGATGATTTAGTGGCATCTGTAATTTCATTTCTCGAAGAAATTTCATCCGGGAGTGGATTAAATGATTTAAAATCACTTTTCTTTCATCTGTTGATAGAGATTGTCTGTAAGCCTCTGGGTGTACCTCAAGTGTGATTAGGCTTAGATCTTGATACTTTGTTGGGTTTTCTAACTCGATTCTTTGTGTTAGAATCTCATAGATTATATGAAATAGTGCTAATCTAGGCCTCCATTGAAGCACATATTCTGGTTAAAGAAATAATTTGGCTATTCTGTGGCATTCTGCTAGTTTAGTCTTCCATTTTGTAAGACCTCTCAAGGATCTGGTGAATCAATTTCATTCTACCTCACCTCCCACAAAAATCCATTTAAAAACATCCAATCCTACCCGTACTATCCCTATTTGTCCTATGTGTATAAAAATGCATTCTCTTTGTTACCAAAACATGCAGAAACAATCAGGATCCCAAATGTCTTTAGTAACCTTTGCCTTGTTGTGAAAATATCTCCATAATTTGGAAGTGACAACTCATGAGAGTCAGATTTGGTGTGTTGATCATATTTTCCCAAGGTATTCTCTAAAATTTTTTTGAAAAGGAAGGATTTACTAGCATTCTTCAATAATAGAGGTTACAAAATAGGTTCTCTTACCTTGGTTGAAAGGCACAACCTAAAATAGTTAGGATCAGATCACATCCTTTTAAGGTGCTACCCACTCCTTTCAAAACCTGAGTGCTAACAAGTTAGATAGATTGCTTCCCCGGCTACAAAATGACATACACAATCATCTATCTACCTCTGAGTGTCCTATAAAATCCATGATGTTGCTCGGTCTTTGAAGGAGATTAAATCTGGGTACCAACACTGATTGGCACCACTTCCGGGGACATTGTGATTACGCTTTATTTTTAGACCCTGGTAAGCATATCTTATATGGTCTAGGTGCTAATATGTTGTCTCAAAATCATCTTCTATTTGGGCCTATTTGAAGTGTTCAAAGGTTGCAAGTATTGTGTCCAACTCTTCCAATTCTATTGCACTAGTTTTTATTGATGAATCAGGTAAAGAAAAGTCGTCTTACCATTTCCAGCTTCTAGCAGGATGTGACATTTGACATATCATACTTTAGTGCATTTGCAAAACTAAGGTAGAAATCATTAGTGGAAACCGCCTGTTGATCTAATTTCGATAAGTACCGCTTTCTTAACCTCTCAAAGTGAGATTTGTACTATTCTTTTGCAAAGCTAGAAGGAAGAAGATATTTCTTTGCTATGGATCCTACTAGGACATTGTTTCCACAGTTGGGAAAAGAAAATTTAGAAGGAAGAAGAGCTTGAGAGTTGTGGGAGATCAACGGTCAAGAAGAGATATCCTTATTACCGAGAGTGACCAGCCTATCATTGAAGATTACCATTCAAGTGATTCTCAATCGTAGCCTTTTTGTGGAATTGAATTCTACAATCAAGAAGGGCATTCATTTGATTTTGAAAATTTTTCCTCCTATTCTACCCCTGTCTTTTCGAAGTTGGTAGGGATTTCCAAGAAATAAGGCCTTTAGAGGGTATCCATTTTGAAAGCTTTACTCATGTGTTTTAAAGACCCCCTACCTCTTTTCAATTTCTTTCTCCCACAAGATCACCCCTCAAATCAATATGGCTCATCCCCCACCCAGACCTCCATTTTTTGTAAACACCTTTGGACCTATAAATTTTGTGGGAATGGTTGGTTATCCAAATGCAGTACCTCAAGATGTGAGGAATAGACTACCAAAGTTCTAGGGAAACAATGTTATAACTAGTGATCAACACCTAAATCTTTTTATCAATGTGATGGAAGATTTTGAGATTGAACATGATGTCAGTATACATTAAATTTTTGTTCATACTTTGGAAGAGGATGCAAGGGAATGGTATAAAGCATTTCTAGATAACTCTATTGATTCTTGGACTGAGATGAACAATGCATTTAGGTTGCAATATGGTGATAGAATTGACCCTAGGTTTCTTCTATCAGAATTTGAAAATATCAAGAAGAATCCTAATGAGTCAGTACATGATTTCAACACAAGGTTCAATAAGACTTTGATAAGATTTCTTGTTAGGATAAGGCCATGTGATGAATCATGTTTGATCAAATATTCACCATGGCCCCGTAAATTGACAATAACATCAAGGCAATTGGAAATCCTCCAAAAGGGAGGGTGTAAAACTAATTAACCTAGAAAAACCTCATACAAGCAAGGCTACCGATTTGGAAGAAGTTGTGAAGACTCGCGAGAGGCATAAATTGTCAAAGAAATTTCATACAAACTAGCTCGAGCTAAGAAAGGAATTGGGCCAGAGCTCAAAAGGTCAACACAAGCAACAAGGCCAAGACAGGTTACAAATCACCAAAGATCTGATGATAGAGGTAAGGGACCTATTGGATTTGGAAATAGATAGTCCCAGGATAGGGAAAATAGAATGTTACTTGATCCTTTAGCTGCCAAAGTTGTTGTTGTGGAAGAAACAAAGGTCATTGATTGGTGTGACAAATGTTTCATGCCCCATGCTCCTTGTGAAGAAGATCAGAAAGAAGAAGAGGAAGCTGATGATGATAATGATGATGATGTTTGCATGATGGGTTGCTCCACGAGCTCACAACAAGGGGCAACTTCAATTGAGGTGATAAGTGCCCAGACTGCTGCCACTTTTTGGGACTGCATTCATAGGGTACCATTTCTTCCTCCTTTTCATACTTTAGAAGTAGATCTTGTCAGAAAGACTTTGAATTTCCTAATAATGAATTTGAATATTTTAGGGCTTTAATGATAAAGAAGTATGATGGAGGAATCCCATCTGAGGAGGATAGGTAGCTATTGATGAATGCTGTTATGGCTCAAGAAAAGGAGTACAACACAAGAAGTAGGGTTGCCAAAGGGACAGGGCCTCAAGCCAAGCCAAAATCTCCCTTACTTTCAAACATCCATAAAGAGGCCCATAAGAAAGATGTATCTCACCAAAATCTCTGCTGCTCCAAACAAATATCATACCCTCCCCATGCTCAAGCTATCAAAAATCATGTACTACCTAATGAGTGTGTCATCCCTCCTTCCAATGCTACCTTGCCAAATTCTATCCCATATGATATTGCCCAAGTTTTTAGCCAAATCAAATTCTCTGTTCCAATTTTTGAGTTTCTTAGGATCCATGAGAACAAGAAAAGGGAATTTGAATACTTGGGATTGAATGAAGAAAAGACTGCCCTAGGCAGAAATGTAAACATTGTGGAGACTCCTCTAGTCATTGAAGAATTAAAAACACCACTAGTATTGGAGGAATTAGGTGAACCACCTGAGGTCTATTTGGGGACATCCTTGGTGGACTCTTAGCTAAATGTGGATCCATTCTTTACCACTTTGATCATAAAGGGCATATTGTTGCATAACTGTATGTTTGACTTAGGGGCATCATGCAATGTCATACCTTTGGAAGTCATGAATGAGCTAGATATTAAAGTGACAGTAGCATATGGGAAGTGTAATGCCATGGATTATAGAGAGGTGCTAGTAGTGGGATGTGTGAAGGGCTTGGTGGTGTAGCTTGTAGCTTACCTAGGTAAAAATTTAAAACTTGATGTTGTCATCATTGACTGTCCAGCCAAGTGGGGTATGTTGCTATCTAGAAAATGGGCTGCAAGTGTTAGTGGGAGTGTTCAAATGGACATGTCCTATGACACCATTCCAATTGAGAGTAGCCTTGTCAGGTTATATGGGGAAAAGAAGATGTTGCACCTTATTGAGGATCCCAACAATGCATCCTATGAAGTATTGTACACAAATGTTGATACACGATAACTTCGTAGGAGCACAAGATTGAAGAATGTAAGTGTCCTTGGTAATCTCCTGAATCTAATGTTTGATGGAGCTTGCTCAATTTTGGAAATGGTGCTAGTGTTGTTTTCTTTCTCCGTGCCAGAAAATTTTGTTTTTTCCTTCAAACTCAACTTTGAGTGTGATCCAAAATAATCAAATTTTTATCTCCCGATATCAAACCCTTATAGGCTTTAATTATTTGCTGATAATTTAATCATTTTATGTAATCAATTTAAGATAAATGCAAGACAATAAGACAATTACACAATAATTGATTACGAAGTTTGGCAATTGCCTACGGATCTGGGTTCTTATTGAAGCATTCCACTAGTCAAAACTTGTAAGTTACAATAGTACTTTCACAAGAAAACCTAATGGAAACTATTAAGAACTTGCTTAGAAGAATATCCAAACCTTCGATGACAAGGGTGAAAGATAACACCCAACTTCCACCTTCCTGGCATATTCAGAAAGCTCGATGGCACTAGCTCCACTGTTCGGAATCCTCTGGTTCTCGATCAGCCTTCCAAACGCTTCATAATGCCCTATGGAACTTCGGTCGATATTCTAGGATTCACAATAATTGGTGTGGCACTATGGGCTGACTAGGTAGTATTAATAACTCCTAGCCACAAATATTCCATCTAATATTGCCTAAAATAATAGGCCAATAGACAATATTTGTCTATAGTAATATTTAGGAAGTTAATATAGTTTTACAAAATGATATTAAAACTTCCTTATTACTAAATCCGACAATCTCATAAATAAGCTTACAAAATAATAAGCCTCTCGGGCTAATGTGTCCACCTTTCCATGCTCTAGAAATGAGCTTCTCCGTTGTGGGTGTGTGTTACAAAGGAGAGGGGTCCCCTATTTATACAAAAATTAGGGCCCTAAAAAATGCATTAACAATTATCCTTAGGCTAAAAATACCATAGCCCGTAGCAAAATAAATGGGATCAATACCCATATTAGTGGATTGCATTGTTAAATGGGTATATCCCACATTTGGTGGAATGATATTGTTTGAGGCTTAATTAAGCCTTTCCACGCATTTTAGGTGGTCATGGGACCACTTGGGCATAACCGCCCCCACCTCTTTCTCCTCACGTGGAAGCTTCCACGCATGGCATAAGCTTCCCCTACCACCGCTTCACCTTCTCCCTTCCATGTGGTCCTTGGAAATAACATGGTTAAGTTGGCGGTTATGTAGGGTTTGGAGGATTAGCAGATTTGGATGGTTTAATACTAATGTATAAACATTAATATATAGCGGTTTGGCATATATGCATGGCATTTGGAAAGTGGACTTACCAAGATAATATAATTTTGACCCATACAATGTGGCATAGAAATAATTAACTCGGTAAATAGCATATAGCCCACTTGTCATCTCTCGATAGGAAAATCAAGCGAATTCAATGAGTGGTGGCAAGCCACGTGGTGGCTTGTGGACCCACCACGTCAGCGATAATACCATAATTCACACGGCGGTTGAGCTCCCTTCGTAACAAAAATTGAGCCTCTTGTTCTGAAGAGAAATATTTTTACGACCATCGAAGATCAAAGATCGAAAACCAACAAATGAATCCTTTCACCTTTTCTCCATGTGTCATAGTTGCCTTGGTCCAAAATTGACCAGATTGACCAGAGTCATAGTGTCATAGTACCTCGAGGGATGTTGAGGAGCATGATCTCAAAGACAAAGGAGAAACCATAGAAAATTTTGTTAGGCAACAATCTCAAAGCAAGGAGGAGAAGAAGTCATACATCCAATTGTTGAAAAATACCAAGATTGCATGGCTTGGACCTATTCTCAATTAAAATCATACAGAGTATTTTTTCAATATGAGATTCCCTTGGAGTCTAATGCAAAGCCATTCGAGATAGAAACAAAGGCAAAGCAATCCACTTCTATCTCTTAAAATACACGAGGAATTGAAGAAGCTAAGGGATGGAGGGATTATTCAACCTACAAGGTATTCCTCCCGGGTTACAAACCTAGTACTGTAAGGTAGAAGAATGGTGACATCAAGTTATGTGTGGACTTCAGGAATCTAAATAGAGCATCAATGAAGCATAACTATCCTTTACCAAACATGGAGAACATGCTGCAGTTAGTGACTAGTTCTAAATTTATCTATACCTTGGATGGTTTCTTTGGTTATAACCAAGTTGTGGTGAAGGAATCAGAAAGAATCAAGACAACCTTTACTACTCCTTGGGAACATATGTGTATGTCAGGATGCCCTTTTGTTTGATGAACGCTGGAGCCAATTTTCAAAGAGAAATGGATGTTGCTTTTTCCGGTTACATCAATGACTTTATTTTTGTCTACGAGTATGATGTGACCGTGTTTTCTAGAAAGAGAAGTGATCACTTGCTGTACTTGGAGAAGATGCTTGATAAGATGTAGAGAAAATGGCATCTCACTTAATCCAAAGAAATGCCATTTTGGAGTGCAAAAGGAAAAGTTGCTTGGTCACATTTTGCCACAAGAAAGGGTGATGATTGATCCTCAAAGGGTAGAGGCCATCAACAAGGTCTCAATTCCAAGAACCAAGAAAGGAATTCATTCCTTCTTTGGGAAGATAAACTTCATCAGAAGATTCATATCAAACTTTGCTTTGAGTTGACCATTTCAATCACTTCCATGCTAAAAAGGACCATGTCATAAATTGGGAGGAGGTTGCCATCCAAGATTTCAATGGGATCAAAGAGGTATTAAAGCATCCCCCTGTTTTAGCAGCTCCAGGACTATAATAAGCCTTTCCAACTATTTTCCTTTGCTTCAGAGAACACCATTGCTTCGTCCTCTACCAGAGAAGGATGATGAGGGGGCTGAGAGGCCAATTGCCTTTTTCAATAAGGCATTGCAGGGGCTGAACTGAAATACACTATTATGGAGAAGAAGACATTTGCCTTGGTAAAAGCAACAAAGTTTTTCAGGCCTTACATTCTAAGTTCAATTTTTTTTTCTTATGTTCCCCATACCATGGTGAAGGACATCTTGTCAGAAATGGAGGTCTCAAGAAAAATATGTAGATGGGTGAACAAGTTACAATAATATGACATGGATATCCAAATCATGAAGTTGGTGAGAGGTTTGGGCTTGGCTAAGCTTATGGCTAAGAGAAACTTGCAAACTATTGAGGTAAATGAGGTAGAAGAAGAAAGGGTAGGTGTTTTTGAAAAGCTGATGAATTCCGAGTGGTACAAGGATGTGATTTTTTTTTATCTCGTACACTTATCCCGACTCCAGTATTTAAGTAAGAAATAGAAAAGAGCTCTTAAGTTGGCATCTTAGAAGTATGTCATCACTTATTATGGGTTAGCTTGGAAAACCCTAAGGAGTCCTCTTAAGGTGCATCATCAAGATGAAGCCCCAAGATAATTGCTGATATCTATGGAGGAGTTTGTGGGGGGCACTTTGCTACAAGATTCACAACACACAAGATCCTGAGGGCTGGTTATTGGTGGCCAACTCTCTTCAAGGATACAACCTTGTTGGTTAGAAGATGTGAGAGTTGATAGTGTTTCTCTAGAAGATTGAAAGCTTCAGGCTCCCTACCTTTGTATCCTGTATCAATCGAAGCCCCATTCAAGCAATGGGGAATGGATTTCATTGGTGAGATTTTAGATCCTTCAAGTGTTGGCCATAAGTGGATTCTTGTAGCCACTGATTACTTTACCAAATGGGTGGAGGCAATCCCCACCAAGAAGGTGTTGGTGCTCGAATTTGTCTCACCCCATTTGTCATTAAAATTCTTTAGATTGTGGCCTCTGTTATGTTTTCTATCTCCCGGCTAAAATGGTGGCTCTCCCGCATTTTATGGTTTGACAGTGTAATTTACCCGTCAAAATTACTTCTCGGCATCAGTTGAAATGTGGCCCTTTTTGTTTGAATGCGGCTCTATTGGTGACGTTTAAAAATTCTAAGGCTCACTTTAACACAAAACATGTCCACGTGGAGGCTTCAGCTGGGCCTTCCCATACTTAGACTTTTCATGCAACTTCCTAAAGGGGCCTGGGACACATGGAGGGACCGTGCATGTTTGGGGACTAGCCCTTGAGTTTTATTTGAAAAAGCTCCATGAGGACACTTGGAGACTTTGCCGGACTAAGACATGTGTTGGGCCCATGATTGTTTGGGGTTTCTACTTTTCGGGACCATCTCAGAGTGCACCATTGAGACACATAGTAGGTGGTGAAATGGAGGTGCGGGTCCATAGGGAATATATGGAACTTTTTCCTTTTTGGAAAATAGAAATAAAAATGAAGAAATTAAGTGCAAGACCACTGGGACCCACATTGAGGCTAAAGGCAAAAGGACGGAGTTGCGGGAAAAATTTGGAATTTTTTTCTTTTTTTCCAAAAGTTATAAAATGTCAAAAGGTGTCCCTGCACCCATTCCCAATCACATTTTTCCATGTGGAAGGCTCGGATTAAAATTTGAAACGCAAGATCAACGGTAGTTATGTATTTCATTTGATTTTTCTACCATCAAGCTATAGGATGTTTGGAGATGCATTTTTGCATCTTTCTTCATAGATTTTTTGGAAAAATTGTGTCATTTTGGTCTCAGTAAAGTTTAATTAAATCAATTTGGGATCTCAATTTGTAAATATGAAGTACTTTTGAAGTGGATTTTTGCTCGCTCGTGCAAAAATGCAAAATGCCAGATCTAGAAGTTACAGAGTAAAATTTCAAAGGGAAAAGGGTGAAATGATGAGGGGAAAAGGTGCTACAGGCGCCAAGGATGAAGAATATGCCTCCAGTTAGAACAATGATGAAAATATTTGCAATGATTCACCTTTTTTGAAAACACCTGGAAACTTTTTTTACAAATCTGTTGGATGTCACTTTCTGCAAATCATGGTCTGATATGTGTAACAAAGGTGCTTCGAATATTCCTCTTTTGGGGGGGAAAATTGGATGTAAAGGGTGTATTATAAATGAAATGAGATTACTCTTACAAATGGTCGAGTTTGAAATCCATAAGAGAAAAATTGAGAAAGCGGTCTTCCTGAGAGACCAATCCGAGATAACTTGTTAATTTCTTCTATGTTAGATTTTCTATCATGTCAAGTTGGTTGTGAGTGTACAGCCATTGACAAGATCTGAGATTGTTCTGTGTAACTTTCCCTTGCTGATGAATCTAAGAAATTTTGGAATTAATTTGTGTCTAATCTCTAACAATTTTATGCCTGCTTTATTTTCAAATTGTCTGAAAATAGTTTCTTTCATTCCTATTGCAATCTTATACTAAATTTTTTGTGAAATCACACAGATCTCATCCTCGTGACAGTCTAATGGTATTTTCAATTTCATTTCAAGAAGAGCCTTCATCTTGGATGAGATAAACAAATTTAAAATCAATTTACTATCATTTGTTGATAAAGATTGTCTGTAAGTCTTTGGGTGTACCTTAGGCATGATTAATCAGAAACTTTAGTGTTTAATTGAGTCTTCCAATTCGAGCCTTCATGTTGGAGTCTCAAAGATTATGTGAAAACATGTTGATCTGGGCCTCCATTGAAGCACACCTTCTGGTTGAAGGAACGTCTTGACTGTTCTGGAGCTTTCTGTTGTGAAGTTGTTCATTATTGTGAAGTCCCTCCAAAGATCCGGTATAATCAGCTTTATCCTGCTTCATCTCCCACCAAAATCATTCAAAAAAAATTAATCCTACCCTGAACTACCCCTGTTTTCCTTGTGTATCAACAAAGGAACAAAATCTACTTGCAAAAATATGTAGAACAATCAGGATCTCTTAATGTCTTTAGTAACCTTTTCCTTGTGTTGAAAATATCCCCATAATCTGGAAGTGACAACTCATGAGAGTCAGATTTGGTGTGTTGATCATATTTTCCCCAAGGTTTTTCTATAAAAAAAAGAAAGGTATTTGCGTCTCCTTCAACAACAAAGGTTACAAAATAGGTTCTCTTACCTTGGTTGAAAGGCACAACCTAAAATAGTTAGGATAAGATCACATCCTTTTAAGGTGCTATCCATCTCTCCACAAACCCGAGTAACAAAGGGTCAATTAGATTTCATCCCCTGGCTACAAAATGATACACATTTATGATCTATCTACCTCTAAGATCCCTGTTGAATCTGTGTTGCTGCTCGGCTTGAAAAGGAGAACGAATTTGGATACCAATAGAAGGAAACACACCAAATTGTCATGGATTTTGTGCTAAACCATATCATTTGTAGGTTTGGGGTGTCAATCAAAATTGTAGATGAAAATGCTATGAGTTTTAGAGCTAAACCTCTCGTGGTACTGCAAATAATATGGGATCAACTTGACATATGCCTCTAATTACAATCCCCAAGGAAATGGACAAGCTGAGTCCAAAGGATAAAAATCTGCTAAAAATTATTAGAAGAACCTTGGAGTTGAATAAGAGAAATGGGGTGAACAGGTTAAAGTTTGTTATTTGGGATGATAGGATTATTGTTAAAAGAACCACCGGAAAGATTCCATTTGAGTTGGTGTATGGAACTCGTGCCATGCTTTGTCCTCAGATATGCAATTATCCTCATATCATTTCATTTAACAACTAGAAGATCAAGAAGTAAGTCCTTACGATGCTCGCATTAACTAGATTGTTGAGCTTGATGAAGAGAGGAGGGCATCCCACTAGAGGCATGTAAAGTTAAGAGAAAAGATGAAGAATCTGTTTGACAAAAAGATCACTCCCAGAGCTTTCAGTATTGGAGATCTTGTGCTACTATGGGATAGCAGGCATGAATGTAAGGGCAACCATGGAAAATTTGACTCATTATGGATGGGCCCTTACTCCATTGATATTAGAATTGGTGAACATACCTTCTTCTTGAAGGACTTGGATGGTGAATTTCTCGAGCTACCTATTAGTGGTAGGCATCTGAAGCATTTTTTGGATTGACTCCCCATAATCAAGGTAAAAATATTTTGTGCAGTGTATAGTTGGTTGTTTTTTTCCCATATTTTATGTTTTTTCTGGTTTGTCTATTCATTTTTGGGATATGGCTCTATTTCTTTTCTCTGCAAGATGACTCCGTTGCCCAATGGATATTTTTGGCACTTGGTCTACCTTTGTTCTTGTGGCACTCGCAAGGAGTTCCCATCCCCGAGTCAGAGCCGATGTTGGTGTTCGAGTAGTCTCGCCCCATTTTACCTTTGAAAATCCATCGATTTACAACCTTTGTCACATTTTATTTTCCTTGTGTTGTTCCTCGAGGCCTCTCGCCTTCCTTTTGTTGCCATTTTCAATCAGTTCTGGGTTAAAGATCACGTATGGGTCCATATTTGTCTCCTCATTTCTCTGTTCCTCTGAAAAGGTCTTGTAATTTGGGTCTCCCATTCTCTGTTCATCTTAAATCTCGGGTTCTCCCATTATTTCCATTCTCCACAGTCATGATTTGTCATCCTTATCATTTCTACCCTAAATACTTGAAGAAAAATGAATGGATGTGTCTCTAAGGAACGTATTTGAGCCTTGAATCATTCCCTAGATCTTTCTCCTTGGAGAAATTTTCATTTCCGGCTCAAATGGTCCTATTTTTGTATTTTACGGTTTCATGGGTGTTTCTCCTCAGTAACGAACCAAAATCTCACACACGAACAACACAAGAAAAAAGACAGGATAATTTTTTTGACTTGCTTTGACACATAACACGACACAACATGTCGTCACAAAGTTACAACCAACTCTAGGAACCACTTGTTACGGGGATGACCACAAGGTCAGCACGGAAACGTTCACACCCAAAAGGATAATACACTTTTTTTTTTTTTACAAGACAACATAGAAGTCCAACGACAGAACACTCTAACAAATAGGGCCAACCACAATGAGATATTCTTGAGGGTTATTTATTTTTAAAAAGACATCTTGCAATTCTTAGCTTACGTTTTCAAGGAGGCTCAAGATATGATTCATACAATTCATCTTACCAAGCTAAGTTTATTCTTTTGACACTGAGTAATCATCCTTAAATCTTCTCTATTATGACATTTATTTGCTTAATTCGTTTATTTAGAGAAAGGGGGAATTTTAATTCCACAAGGCCATCTATTTACACTTACGCTACTAGAACTTGTTCATGCCCATATGACAACATGGGTTTGCGTTCAACAAACTCAGGAGAAGAAAGACAAGGCACCTTGGAAAAAGGTTAGAGGGAGAAGGTTGAGTTGAAATCATCTTCAAGACCTCATTAACTATTACCAAGATATAATTGAGACTTGAAAACTTAACCAGAATTATTAAAGATTTTACTTAGGCTTTACTAAAAGAGTTTTATAAAAATAAAACAATTTGCCTTCCAATGGCTGAGAGATAGATTGCGTGGTTTCTAAATTGTTTTCTCCTGCTTATTAAATCTTATTATCTTCCAGATCTAACCATAGATTTCCCTTAAGTTTGTTTAAGAATTTCACCATAAAAGGGATAGTGTTCATTAGTGTCGCTAGGGATATCAGGTTATATAATGTTACTTAACAAAGGATAGTTTCATCTTTGATCACTTATGGAATTACATGCTCTCAAGTTGGTCACCTCTACACAAATTTATTTACAATATAAATTTTATTTTAACTTCTATAAGTATTAAACAACCCATTTTATTTTACTTATAACACACTATTACTAAGTCTTACAAAGATTTAGCTCAACATTTAATCGTAGGGATAAATTTTAACAATACTCATTTACGAAAACGAAAATAAGGTTACTCAACAAGTGGTAAACAAATTTTCTTATATTTTCCAAGATAGACAGACAATTCAAGGTTCCAAAGTTAAGACGACATAATCCACGATACAATCTACTAAGACAATGATCCTCTTCTAAAATTTCCACTAGATGTTATCAATAGTTGAACAATATAAAAAGGATTCATACAAAAGAACTTCTCACTGAGGTTGATGTAAAAATATACAATTCTATTCCTCATCTACTCACAAAATCCATCTGCAACAAATTTTTCCACAAGAGTCAGTTCGCGAGAACTGAACAAGATAAGGCTACACAAAACCACCATAACTATTATCTAACAATACCACAAAAGGAAGCACTTTATTACAAGAATTGGGTCAAACCTCTAAACATGATCAACACATCAAGTTATAATAAAGTATCTATCATACCAATCAAAGAAGGAGAAGACCCCAGTACTTCGCTTAGGAGTAAAAGCAACGAAAGTATAGAAATCATATGAGAATGGCCCTTGCCCTATAAGGAAAAAAATAAACAATCTAGCAAAAACATAATTCCCATCAAGTAAGTAATTAAACAATAATTACAAGATTGAGATTGGATATATATACCAACCATCTAGAAATTTATCAAAGGTACCAAATGCATAGGCTAAAATAATATATTTCTAAAAGAACAAGAGTTGATCGGCCCAAGAAAGGGGAACCATGGGTTCCAAATTAACACAAAAAGCCATGTATAATTGAGTTTCAAATTGGAAATCAATTAGAGTAAACACACAACATAAGTTTCAAGCGAAGGCAAGTATACTAGTTTTGACCATTAACTCCAAGAGATTTTCCAATCATCCAAGAAGGGTCCAAGTCTTACAAAGCAGAAAGAAACACGCGAGAGGAGAAGGGAGTTCCATCAAACAAGAGTATACAATAATGTCATCAACAAATTTTATAACACTAAAGATTTGCAAATCTCCACAACATGTTAGGAATATCTATGTTGTAGTGTGAACATAGAATATTATGTAAGTGATTATATTATCTAGGATAATATAATATGTGTTGTAATAATTAATTACATTATTGTAAATGTAATTATGAGTGGGTGAGTAAATATTGTTATGAGTTGTTGAGTAAACAAATCATTAACAATATTAGTTTTGTGAGAAAACAAAATCTCACGTATAATAGCATGGAGTTGTTTTAGGAGTTATGTGTGGAGATATTTATGGAGATTATATCTCCTTAAATATAGGAACAACATCTCCTATTTAAATGGATATGTATTGAGCAAGAATAATGAGTAAGATTTCGAATTTTCTTTATGCAATTATGATATTAACTTTTCACAACAATTCTAGTGTTTGGTTAATTTAAAATAAATTACCTATTTCCCAAAACAACCATATTTTAAGGCAACCCTTGGTAACACAAATAACCATCACACATAGATACAAACATAATTTCTAAGCGACATTATCAATACAAAACCTTCCGCTATGAATCCATAAGACTATCAAATGAAAGATGAGTTTTTTCCGAGGATTAAGGAATTTTCCATCACAAAATATTAAGGTAATTACGTGCATAAAAACCGACCAATATTAATTAATAGCGTTAACACTACAAAGGAGAAATAATGCAAGTTAGGAAAAATAGAAGAGCGCCATCAACAATAATTCTGAGAGGGGGATTAGACCAAAACTATTCTAGTGTCAACGAGGTACTGGATTCGCACAATGAAACCTCGAGCTTAGTTGATCCGAAAAGCTAGTTATGGTTCAAGTTGATAGGGATGGTCAAGGTAATTTTTGAGGATGGCCTTAAAATCCTAGAACAAGATGAAAGATAATATAAGAGTCTAAACATGCGAGACGGAAAACACATTGCACACAAACCTTTTCATTCTAAAAGTTTTAATACCAAAACTCTAAGCTGGCTAGCCCAAGCATTGATCACACTAATCCTTCAACCTTTCTTTCTCGATGCCAAAAGGTTATCAAAGGGACTTACGAAGGAGTTAACAAAAAACGTCAAAAGACAAACTTGGGTGCTAGGGAGGAGCTTCATAGTTATCGTAAACTTACTTCCATGATATCGAAAATACTAGTTTGATCAACATAATAACTTGCAACTCAATCACAGAGAAGAATAAATACATAAACAACCAGATGAAGGTCTATCACTCGAGCAAGAGAAACATAACACCCAGAGGAGAGGGCACATGCATCCTTTCGACCAACATACTGACAACGATAAAAGCTAAAACAAGAAGAAACAAGCAGAAAGGGGAAACCTCCCATCATGACATCCAACTGACAAAACAATGCAAGGAAAAAGTGGCTCGATTTTGCAATAATTTTAAATATAGTAACAGTAGAAGAGAGTAGAAATATCTTTCCTTTTTCTCCAGATTCAGCTTCGCCCTCCTGCCTCTTCCATTGCTTTGGACGCCCTCCCGAAATCCCACACCCAACAAAACATGCCAGACTGAAGAGGAAGCCAGTGGAAGCTGGAAACGTGGGAGGAGAAGAGGCATCCATCGCCCAAGTCACAGAGGAGAAGATAATGAAAGGAAGAGGGTTCGTTGCAGGAAACAGGAACAAAACTGAGCAGAGGGAAAAAGAACAACGCACCCAAACATACTTCCCTCCTTCCAAGGGCCAGCAGTGCAAGAAAAACGCCCAGACAGAAAGGATTTCTATGGCCTCTCTGCCCATGAAACCAGGTCAAAAAGACAGACTGGAACAGGTGCGGCATCCATCCACGCGCGCAGGGTAAGAAGAGGAGGATCTCCCACAAAAAAAAAAAAAACCAACAAGAGCCGGATCAAAACAGTTTGCCACGTTTTCCAGCAAGCTCATAAATGTAAAGCAAAATGTGTTTCATGAATATTCTGATATGAAACAGATCCACGCCTATGAGATTCTCTTCCATGAGCTACATCTTAAAGCAAGTAAGGTCTCAATAGAGAATCTTTGCAAATAAATATCATCAAGTCTCCTGCTAACACTCTCACTGTCACATAGTCGATTTTGATAAAAATATCTTGAAGGAGAAACTCAATGAGGATGCATTCGATACATAACAGATAACAACATAGTTGGACAACCTGCTTGCTGGAAGCGCCCACAAAGGCTTCTACTATACCGCAACATGCCTCGCTGTTCAAGCTAATTCTTGCCGCAGTCGTCATTTATGGATCCTCGCAAAACACACCTCGCAAAGACCCAATGAAAGTGGAGGAAACACGCCTACCTCACTAGCTGGTAGCTATGCGTGGCCAGCAAAAGAAGACAACGCTCCTTTCTCCCCCAAACGCATCCGGAAACAACAAAAAACCACGTCCACCCGAACTCAGGAGCAGCACACACAGGTGAAAACCATTTTCTTTAGCTTGTAGCTTCATCTAGCCACCATATCAAACCCATTACTGCGCCCCACTATAATCTTTTCTCTGAACTTCGCGAGCAGGGAGGAAGGGAGCAGGAGGTTGCAAACCATTAGGAAGAATTTACAAACTTGACCACTTCCTTCAGCGATCGAAGTGGAATAATTTTGCCTTCTAATTGATTTGGCCTTGCTCATCTTGTTGAGTTGAAGCGCTTTGGTTTTTCTACTGCACACTAGATCCTATGGGCACGAAGTGTAACAATTTGAGATCATTGGACAAGCTGAACAAAGCCACAAAGAGAGACTCCGCCCTACAACTCTCTCGCTCTCTCGACGCGAGCTCACACTTAGCTCACCACGCCGACCCATCAGCATCATCCAATGCCTTTGGCATTATGCTGGATCACGGCTCTTCAAATTCTTTCCGAGGTCAGGGGTCTCGGCTTTACTTGTCTCAGAGGAACTTTCCTGCTCAAGCTCGTCCATCTAAGCCTGGCCGTTTTTCAAAATACAGTGACTGGGAGTCATGGCAGCAAATTAATGAGCCAACCACCAACTCAATGTTGTCCGCCACCAACCAGGGAGAAAAGGCGCTTCAACCACTACCAATCAAGACCCCTACCAAAAAGAATAAAATACAGTCTCCCACTGTCTCACGCCAAACAGGAAATTACAAGTTCATTTAAGAAGTGACAAGAAATGTCACCCATCCGCCAGCTAACCATAGCATAAATTTTATTTTATTTTATTTTTGGAGCCCCACGCTTTGGGGACAGGCCACTTGCCAGGAGCAACAAGGCTGGTATAAAAACATTAATTTTAGAAATTATCACGGGTCCTTCAACATAAAAATAAATAAAACATAGTCCCCACCTTCAAAGGCGCCACCACAATCATGCTCTTCCTCGTTTGCGCAACGAGGCTCGATCAGCGGGAGCGACAACCAATTTAAAAGGATAGTTTTAAAGATATCAAAGGATGATGTCGATAACAATCGACATAAAGAAAATAATAACAAAATACAATCGTTGATCGATAATACAATCATAATGTCATTATTATTATTATTATTATCATTATTACTAGCAACCAACAGTTAAACTCGATAAGGCGATACGCTAACATTTCAAAGGAAATGCAACAACATTTAACTCTAAGAAGCACGGTCATTGCAAGCAAAGGAGCAACGATGAACGGGCATTACACTCCCAAATCAAATTTACATCCTTGCATCAACAGAAACATGCCCTCTTTTGGTTAGACACGGCTCATTTGGGTACTTCAAAAATTATATGAATAACCTCATTTGAAGATTTTCTTTTTGGTTTGGCCTTGGAGTAGTGCCAGGAGGACATGTGGAGTTTTCTGCTGCTTTTCCTGGACTTAGATAATTTTTTATGTAGCTAAAAATAGTTTGGTGTGACAGGGACACGTGGTGAGCCTGCGCTCATTCAAGGTCTCAAATCTGGGCACCATTGTGAAATTACACCATGGAGAAATGTGGAGGCTTCCGAAGGGTCTTCCCATACTTAGTCTCTTTTCAAAAGGTTTTGGGCGGTCCAGGACACATGGAGGAACCGCGCATGTTTGGGGACCATCTCAAGGTGCACCATTGTGGACAGTGGAAGTTTGACAAGTCAAAAGCGGTGGAGAAGCGGACCATCGAGGCCAACTTAGAATTTTTATCTCTTATTTTCAAAAGGGTTAAGCTACCAAAAATGGCCCGCAAGCCCGAAAGAGGAAAGGTCAAAGCTTGCTCCAAATGGCAGAGAAGTGCGGACTCTGGGGAAATTTGGAAAAATTTCCTTTTGGGAGAAGGGAGTTAAAAGCATAAAAAGAAGCGTGGTTCCGCTGGGACCCACGTCGAAGCATTTCTCAAGGGTGGAGCCATGGGGAAAACTTGGAAAATTTTCCTTTTTCCAAAAGGGAGGTCAAATGGAAGAATTTTTCCGCGTTTCCTTTGGGACCCTACTTAGGACACGTGTCGTGCCCATTTTTCGTAAGCGAGCTGCGGAGAAAATGGAATTTTTTTCCATTTTTTCAAAGGGGCGTAAAAAGTCAAGAGGAAGCCCCGAGCCCATTTTAAATTGAATCTTCCACGTGGACGGCCCAAATTCAAAGTAGAGATCAATGGTAGCTATGTCAAAATTTGATTTCCCCCATTTTTGTTAAAAGCTCCTAGAAGTGCGAGTCTTCATGATTTCTTGGTATTTTCTACATGCCAAATAGAGAGGTGAGTTAATTTTGATATCTAAATTTTTAGGGAAGATCTGGAGACGTCTTTTGCCATTAAAATGGTCTAATTATCGGGCTCGATCTGATTTTCCATTTTTCTTCTCCCGAGCACGCAAGGAGCCATATTTGATAGATTAGGGGTGGAAGTGGTTGGCGAATGGAAGAAAGAGTGATTTTCCAGAGGAAGGAGTTGAATGCGGGAGGTATTTAAAGAGATCTACCCCCGAGCACCTAGTGACTTTTTATAGATCTGATTCTGGGAATTGCAATCGTGATCATGGCAAGCACTGATGGTACTCAATGTCTAGATTTTTGGGGGAAAGGGTTTGTTGTAAATGTTATAAATGGAAACAATTTATCATGTAAATGGTTGGAGTGTTAGGGGTTGGGAATGATTTTTCTAATATAAAAAAGCTTGATAGATCCCATCCTTTTTTGAGAATCCATTTGAGAAGCATGTATATCTCTTTTGTTTTAAAATTGATCATGTCAAGGTGGTTACAAGTGTATAGCCATTGACAAGCTCTGATATTGTTCTAGAAACTTTTCTTTGCTTTGATAAATTTAATCAAATTTGAGTTATTCTATGTTGTCTTGAGAAAAATGTGTTTGTTTTTATTTTTGAATGCTTGCAGATAGTTTTTCTTGTTCCGGTTCCAATCTTGTATCAAAATCTGTCTCAATCACACAAATCTCAATCCTTGTGATAGTTTAGTGGCATCTATAATTTCATTTCTCGAAGATATTTCATTTGGGAGTGGAATAAACTATTTAAAATCACTTTTCTTTGATCCGTGTGAGAGATCATCTGTAAGCCTCCCCGCGTGTACCTCAGCGTGATTAGGCTTAGATCTTGATACTTTGTTGGGTTTTCTAACTAAAGACTTTTTGTTAGAATCTCATAGATTATATGAAATAGTGCTAACTGGGCATCCATTGAAGCACGTATTCTCGTTAAAGAAACAATTTGGTTGTTCCGTGGTATTCTGCTAGTTTAGTCTTCCATTTTGTAAGACCTCTTAAGGATCTCGTGAATCAAGTTCATTTTTTCTCACCTCCCACCAAAATCTATTTAAAAACATCCAATCCTACTCGTACTACCCTTGTTTGTCTTGTGTGTATACAAATTCATTCTCTCTGTTACCAAAACATGCAGAAACAATCAGGATCCCAAATGTCTTTAATAACCTTTGCCTTGTTGTGAAAATATCTCCATAATCTGGAAGTGCCAACTCATGAGAGTCAAATTTGGTGTGTTGATCATATTTTCCCAAGGTCTTTGCTATAAAATTTGTGCAAAAGAAGGATTTACCAACATTCTTCAATAATATAGGTTACAAAATAGGTTCTCTTACCTTGGTTGAAAGGCACAACCTAAAACAGTTAGGATCATATCACATCCTTTTAAGGTGCTATCCACTCCATTTAATAACCGGAGTGCTAACAAGTCGATAGATTACTTCATGGGCTACAAAACGACATACATAATCATCTATCTACCTCTCGATTGTCTTGCCAAATCCATGATTCTACTCAGTCTTTGAAGGAGATTAAATCTGGGTACCAACACAATGATTGGCGTGGGGCCATGGAGGAAATATTGCCAAATTAACTTTTGGACTTATATCATTGTTAGACAAAAATAAGGCTTGCGGGTTGGCGGAGCAACGGGAAACTTCATGACTTTGTCGCCTTTTGGACAAAAGCATAAAAGGAAAGTTTTAGCCCACGGGTCTCGCCCAAGAATATTTTAATAATTAAATTTGACAGTTAGATTACTTTGAGCCCGAAATGAAGTAAAAATTTCATAAGGCCATAACTTTTGATTGGGAACTCGGTTTTGGCAAACGAGGACTTTATGGAAAGCTCTCGACATCCTCTTTGCACATAAACCTTAGGAATTTGATTTTGATAAATTTTAAAGGGTCAATTTTGAGAAAATGTCTTTCTGTCACTTAGAAAGTGAACTGGTATTTTTAACTTATCAATTTTGTTCAAATTTGTCATTAATTCTTTTTCCACTTGCCAAACAGGCATGGAGGATTTTACTTGGAAGATTTTAGAATATATTTCAAGGGTTAAATTGTTTGATTGAAGATCAATTCGAATTTCCCCAATTTAACAGCAAAAACAACTGAGAAATTGTTTGAGCCTGATTTTGAAAGGTTCTATGAAAATTTCTTAAGTATTATAGTTTGTGTGGGATCATTTTGATCTTTCTTAGCTTGTATTAATGTTTCAAATGTCTTTCCTAGTCTACAGGGTCATTTTGTACATTTTCTGATAATTATTTTCCAGTTTGAAAATATCTAATAGAGATCTAATTCGAAAGGATCTATTTTCCATTTACCATCTACTAAGTATAAGAAATCATTCCAGATCCAATCTAACTCATTAAATTGATTCAAATCAATGTGTTCAAATTCCAAATTACAATTCTGATTTTCAAAACTTTCATTTCTAAAGAACAGAGCATTATGACATTTCTTCATACATATTCACTTTTTCATCTTTCCAACAGAGATTTCAAATTACATTCAACAATCCGATTTCCAATGAAAGCAATATCATTTGAAAAAAGTAACCACTTCTATTTATATAGATCAAATACAACTTTGTAATAATAAAATCTTTCTCATTACATTCTTTTTTTTTTTACAAATAGAATACGAGCATATTATTTCTCTCACATTCAAAAGGGATTTCATTTCCAAAACATAGTAACTCTTCAAAGACAAAATGTATATTAAATTGTCATCCACATCAAATGGGGAAATGTTTTACAAAGGGACTGAAAAACTTTATCTTCTTCCTCAATCACAATATACCAAATACAACTTCTTCCACATTTATTCAAAAATAGAGAAAAGAGTACATCTCTTTCACAATTCCATTTACAACTTTCATAGCCCAAACATACCATATTTCCATAACAAATAATATACAAGATCATCCACTTCAAGTGGGAAAAGGTTACATTGAGAAATGATCTCAAAGAAGGACTCACAAACCGTGTCTTCTTTCTCAGTTCCAGAACAACAATATGAATTTCCATCATTCTCCAATTTGGTCACAACAAAACAGGGGAAAGGAAACACTATCCACCCAACCAAGACATCCAATGAAAAGGGAGAAGCCATCCTTCTTCACCGGCCCCGAGCCCCAAAAAAATTGCAATAAGAAATATTTTTTTATTCAACTCATGGCAACAACAAAATTCTAGAACACAAAAGAAATCTTTCACATTCAACACATATTCCAAAACCTAATACAGTTTGTAACCACAAGAAAACAACAAACAAAACTCAGGCTTCATCATGAAAGCCCAAAGGAGCAAGAACTATGGGGAAACTACTTATGCCTCCCAAAGGGGAAATGGGTATCACCACCTAAAAGCAAACCACAAAAATATATCAATTCAAATCCCTGACATGCCCTTATGCCTCCCCCAAGTACCCCTTATACCTCACATTTCCTTATTCCTCCCTAACCTCTTATGGAACCCCATAACAAGTAAAGAAATGCAAGCTATTTATTTTACAAGGTGGAACCCAAATCCCAACTCCCTCCACACTTATACCTCCCCAAAACACTTATGCCTCCCCATAAGAATCCCCATAGTCTTCTCCTACACCATACCTAGGCCATCTACCCAACCAACCAACAAGCAATATCAAAACATTCACAACAGTTACATATGCATACATAAGAGAAGAGCATTTTAAAGAGCCAAGCTCCTACCTCTCCATGATGGAGTTTGTTCCAAAGTTCCAAACAACAAGCTTTCCAATGTAAAACAGTCCAAGATCAATAATCCACAAGCATTCAACAATCTCCAACTTTCTCCAAAAATTGCAAGAGCTCCCAAAACCAAAAGAAGTCACCCAAAATGAAGCAATGCAAGGTGAAGTAACCCCAAAAACAAGCCAAGGAATTTGAATATATAGAAGAGGAAAGAGAAGAGGATGAGGTGGATCCATGTGGGATGCCACATCACACATCCTCAACTCCAACTCATAAGTCAACTTCAATCTCCAAGGCACAATAATTAAGTAGGTGAATAAATGACGTTTTACTTACACACTCAAATCAAGCCCACACCCCATAAGGACTGACATTAATAACATGTAAGAAAGTTCAATTAAAGCATACAACTTGACTTACAAAAATGCATAATGAAGGCTAGATTTAAACCCTCCAACCATAGGTAAGGTTGGCATGCAAATTTAAGAGGTATGGGACAAGTTTAACTTGTTCCACAAGCCTCCAAAATCAGCCTCCAAGGAAAAATTCAAATTTTAAAAGGAGGTGGAGTGTTTCATACTCCAAAATTAATTTACACATCTCTTACACATCACTTACACATTTCTTACTATTGGCGTAGCAATTGTTTGTGAGAATCGAGTTAGAAATGAGGCACCATGAAGTAGTTACACTCCAACGGACTCATGGTAGCTCCAACGATTAAGAAATAATTGATCAATAATGGAAGAACTTGCTCAATAGAAACAAAGCTTGCATATAGAGGAAAGACAACGGAGTGTCTTGGCATGCTCATAAATGAATAGTAAAGGGGTACATATAGGGTGTTAAGTAACCCTAGTGCATGACACACATGAAACCCTAAACCTAACCTATGTGAGGCAACCTCTCAATATGAGAGGAGGACACATAGGATAACTCACACTAACACCCCCTCATCGAAGATGGGGTAGCAGGAAGGATGAGTCGGATGGAAAAGGAATACACCCCTAAACAAATAAGAAAGATGTGTCAATGGGGCCTGGAAACTAAAGGCCTGATAATGTGCCCATATACAAACACAATCTTCTTAGAAGAAGAAGAAGAAAAGAAGGACTACATAGCCCGAAGAAGATGAGCAAATTGTGAGAAGACCTCACCCCAAGAAGAGAGCTGCAAGTGAAGAAACTTCATCTCGGTGAAGGGTTTGGTGAATAAATATGCAATCGATCACCGTCTAAATGTACTTGAATGTCGATGATACCATCATGAATAAGCTCCTATATGAAGTGCGGATGGATCTCGATGTGCTTCGTCTCACGATGATCTGAATTGGATTTCTGCAAATAGAGATAGTGCTCGTGTTATCACAATAGATAATGGTAGGCCGCCGAAAGTGGATGCCAAACTGTCAAAATACCCTGTAGCCAAATAGCTTCTACGGCAGCGTTAATTTCTCCTCTGTATTCTACCTCTGTAGATGATATCGCAATTGCATTATGCTTCTTGCTAGACCAACTAATAGGACCCGAACCAAGAGAGAAACTGTAGCCAGAAGTAGATTTTTGATGATCTAAGGCCTATAACGACATACTTAAAGGCCTCGATGTAAATAGAATATGTGATATTTTGTGTCTACAATATCGTGTGTGTGTTTTAATACCATTATAGCTGCAAAATTTACAATAATATAACATTTATTGTAGAATTACAATACCATTTCAAGTGCGAAAAAATTCTCTCCTAAAAACTTGATATTTTTTATTTTAGGCATTGTTTCCTTGTTCAAGAACTATCTCCCCTTTGATAATTTTCAAAATATGTTACAATCGGATCAAAGACCATGGTGATAATAATTTTCAAAAAGATGCTACAATCGGATCAAGGCCACCGTGATAACCTTGTAGGCTTGGGACTTGGAGTTCACGGTAAGAACCCAAAAAAATGTTGTTTTCCAAAATCTCCTTTTTATTCTTGAGTTTTTACCTCCCAACCACCTCCCTCCCCCATTTTTTAATGGAAAAATCATCTCAAAAATATTTTTTTAGTAAAATAGGTGTTGAGGTGGAGTGCAAGGGTGCCAAATCCTTGACCTCCTCCACATGATGCCTTAGAAAAGGCTTGGACTGAAAGGGCTAGGCAGCCCACTCATAAAATATTTGAACAAATTTAGTTATATGGTTAAAAATAAGACATTTTTAGTTGAATTTTTGACCTAGACTTCCACAAGGCAATTGATACAATTCCTCAACACTTGTTAGTTAAAAGGATTAAGGCTTTGGGTCTTCCACCCTTAGTAGTTTAACTTGTGATGATACATTATGAGACCATTGTTAGAAAGTTAAGAATGAGGAATGGTGATACAAATGATGTCGAGAGTACCATAGGCATTCAAAAAGTTTGCCAATCTCTCCTACACTTTTTATTATTTACTTTGATTAGCTAGATGAAATGATTTCATATGCATTAGGTGCGAGAGACAATTACTCACTCTTTATAGTCTCTATTGTAATTATTCTATTTATAAATGACATTATTCTAATGTCTCGCTTTATGAGAGATCTCTAGAAATAACTTTATATTATATCCTCCTTTTGCGATACATGTGAGCTTGAAGTTAATTTGGATAAAATAAAAGTCATGGCTTCCAATATTTATACCAATAAAGCAAGTGATGTGATTATTTCTTACAGAGAGGGTTGAGATAGTTTCTTCACATGTATATTTGGGGTCCTCTTCTATAGACCATGTTTTAACTTGACTCTACGCATAGTTTCGAATCAAGAAGGGTTTTATAGCTCTCCTTATTATGAGATAAGGGGACGATTACCCGCCTCTTTAAAGATTCTTTTGCTCTCTCGGGACATTCATGACTCATGAGGATCATAGATGTTTAGCACTTTTCCTTCGAGAGATGTTTGACCCTCGTTATCGAATTATCAAACATAAGAATTCAAGGGCGGCTTGCACTAGGTTAATAACATCCTACTTCTAGCTATTTGACAACATTAGTGGGAAGAGGCCCTATGGTCATCTTGAATATTTACATGTTAAACCAACGAGGCATCATAGACTCAATGACTAATAGGGCTCGTACACATCTTCACCACTGTGAGTATTAAAAGTGGTTCCTAGAGTATCAAGAATTAATTCACTATGCATGACCCTCTTTCGGATCTCTTTATGATATCTCTATTGGAATGGTGTCCTTAGTCTTTTTCTCGGTTTAATTTCTCTTTTACATTATTTTGGATGTGCTATAACACACTTATTTTCTTCTTTTCATTGTACCTTAGTCTCACAAATCAATATTAACCTTTTGTGGACATTAATGTATGAAGTAAATTAAGTTACACTCAATTAGAGAAATTGAGAGATTAAAATGCTTTAAACTCTCAAAATATTGAAGATATCACCGTTTTTAAAGCACCTTAAATAAAAAAATAAATCGCTCGCTATAACTTATTAATAACTTAAAACAATTGAAGAAGTAAATTATGAGTTTTCTAAGCAACAATTTTTAATATTAAAAAAAAAAAACACCGCATGCGCTATGACTTACTAATAACCTAGACAATTTTGAAAATAAAATTGAATTTGTGACTTCTAACTAGGGATTAAATTTGACGTTCGTTTAGATATTTTTGATGATTTTAACGGTAAAATAGTTTTGTAATAAACGTCACATATATTCAACATTTAACATGTAATCACAAATTTTAATATAGATTTATATATAAATTATACAAATAAGTATTAATATATATTAAAAATAATTAAATAAATATGGAATGATAGGTATGAAGGGTAGTGTTGAAAAATTCCCCTCACCCAAAAAATTGATTGAGAGGCATAGGTGGCCGTCAAATTTAACCCGTCCTTCTAATCAATCGAATTTTTAAATATATATTCGAATTTTGTAAAGAAAGCAAAAAGACCCAAAATAAATAAATTTATTAAAAAAACATCGCGGAATGTTATAAATAGTTTAGCCCCTCGTCCTAATCAATTGAATTTTTAAATATATATTATTCAAAAAAAGGAAAGAAAGCCAAAAGACCCAAAATAAATAAATTAAAAAAAAAAAAAACATCGCCGCATCCGAATGTTAAAAATAGTTTCTTGCCTTTGCCTTTTCACAAATTTATAATACTCACCTAAACCCTAAACCCTTATACAATATATACTGACAAATAATATATGGGAGAGAATTGAACCGAGCCAAAAAAATTGGTTGTAATTCCCGGTGGATTTGATCATTGCAGCCACAGGTATATACTCTGATCATTGCAATATACTGTGCTCATTTATGAATTTTTCAGATTCAATATTATACTGTGTATTTCTGAATTTTATACTCTGCGTATTTATATTGGTTACGGTCTTACAATAGGTGATTGGATATTGGCATTTGATGAAATGGGGCAAATGTATACTCTATTCGCTGGTCAGGAAAATCCATACAAAACTTGCAAGGATCTTATAAAGAAGATGATTGCCTCTTATTCAAGAGCTTCTGTATGGTCTGAAACACCCACAGATATAGTGGAGAGGATATTCAGCTTTCTTCCTGATGAATCCATCCTTCAATTTCGGAGCGTATCCAAGGATTTGAATACCCTTTTGTCATCTAAAAATTTCTTATCTGGTTGCAACCGCATGTCAAATAGTTGTTCATGGCTCATTTTGCCCTTAGAAAACTTTCTTGCTGTCTATTCTTTCTCCACAAGGAAATGGAAGAAAATCCCCTTTTATTTTTGCCTGGATATGAATATGTATGGCCATATGCCCTAGGATGGGGATGGGGCAGGGGTTGCTCTTACTGCTAATCTATGGGAAGCCCTATGTTTGCAATCCACTTATTAGAACTTATTCACGATTAGACGAGTCCGTGAACTTCGACAGGCACAAGGACGTGGCAGGCATTGTGGAGGGCGATGACAGAGAATCCTACAAAATTGTGTTTCTTGATTATAAATGTATTGAAATTTATAACTCTTCTAACAAGTCATTGATCGTTGTGAAGCGAGATTCCGATCATTATAGTGTAATGGATAAGATATGTTGGAATGGGTGCTTAATATTGTTATTGGCAGATCTTAATATCAAGGTTTACAACATCCAAGATTTTGCATCTGAAACTTTAGTGTCATTGCCTGAGGAGGAGCAGTGGAGTGATTGTCGCTTGGTTGCATGCAGATCTTCACTTGTAGTGGTACTCACCACAATAATTCCAGGATCCATAATACTATGGGAGCTTCAGAAAAATTTCAGAGTGTGCAGAAGGATTACAGAAGTGCATCCTTCATTAGTTCGTGCAGAAAATTGCAATTATTTTACTTGTGTGGGAGTGGAGGATTATGTATGCTTCGTATCTGTAAAAATCTTTGGGAACGGGAAGGTGACTGTGTACAATTTAAAGCAAGGGTTTTGGGATTACCTCCCCTGAGTTTATTTGTCCTTTAAACACACGGATAAATGGACCCCCTTTTGCATTTGAACCTAGGGCTGATATAGTATTATCTTCCGATTTAAATAACAGACCAATGCAAAGGATATGATGATATATATACATTGGTGATTCAAGTGTTTGTTTTTTTATCTGTGTAAGCCTCGAGCATTTAATTCTCAAATTAAAATCTTACAATTTAGGTAATATTGTGTGTTCTTCACGGAAAACTTGATATCATTCCCTTTGGATGAAAAAGCAATAAGGAGAAATTTTTTCACTCCCTACATGATTTAATATATTAATAATCAATTCTTAAATATAGTCTCTATGCTTGCGTTTTCCTATAATCAGGCACCATCATGTGTTTCTTTATGAGTGGCTTGTTGTGTGTTATAAATAGCCCATGCTTTACTCCAATTGCATGCGCTATAATTAGATATGTCCCCATGTCTGTAAATAGCTTATTTTAATTTCCCACACCATGTTATACTTAGTTTTCTCTGTCCATGCATAACCTATATTTAGCTTGTCTTGGTGAACACGTCACTTAGTTTTCTCTGTCCATGCATAACCTATATTTAGCTTGTCTTGGTGAACACGTCATCTCTACTTTTGTCTATTTTTAGTTCATTCCATAATCCTGGCTAAATCTTGAGTCTAGTGATTCAACATGCAACCTTGTGCGTGTTCTCTTCTCATACCCCCACACACACCTTTGTGCACTTCATTACTTGTGTAAATTCTTCCTTCATGTTTACACGTGCAGCTTCGTGTGTCCCTCTGCCCTCACCCATGTCTTCATGCTTGGCCATTTCTTCAGCCAACATTACCCCACACTAGGGATATTGTCCGTATTTGAAAATACTTGAATCAATGAATGAATGAATAAAAATCATATTTGAATGAAGACTCTAGGAAATCTAAAAAGAATCAAGGAATAAATAATATCTTCGCCCCACACCGCAAAACTAGGCTCAAGGCGTTGGTAAGAGTTCAGAAATTCTAGACTAATTAATGTCTCTAGTTGTTTCCATTCTTCCAAATAAGATCTCGACCTTCCCGGTGATGATTCAACAATGTTGGGCATCTTCTCCAAGGTCATATTCCACCCTTCTCTTACAACTCCAAAATAACATCCCATTCTACAACCATACCTTACAGTTATCTATCCTCCAAGATTTACAACATCCCGAGTCTAGTGATTCAATGCACAACCTTGTGCGTGTTCTTTTCTCATACCCCCACACGCACCTTTGTGCACTTCATTACTTGTGGGGTATTAAAATCTTACAACTAAGATACTAGCAAATGCATTTACAGTGCATATGAGAGGCCAATATGTATATATAAAGATATATTGGAATAAATATATTGAACATACATGGTTTTTTTCTATAAATGGAATGTAATATAAGAGGGTATGTGTGCCAAAATATGTTATGTTTTCCATCTTAAAATGTAATCTTCCTTTTTTATTTTTTTACTCAATTGAAGAAATATTTAGTTTATCAAACCGATTCTCAAATTGCAATCATTTAATGTGAAAATTCTAATATTTTAAATTGTATTTGGTTATGGTGAGAACCTCGACAAAAAGATATATGAGATCTCCAACTAAATATCTAAAATTTGAATGTGATTTAGTTTTGAACTTTACAACTAAGAAATGTGTTATTACACATAGATGTAAAGAAACAATAAAAACAATTGAATTTTGATTCTCATTAAATTTAATTTTATGTAGTATATTTGTATTAACTTTGTCATAGTAATTATTGAGTCCTAATATAAAAATTCATTTAAGATGTTTTCACAAATAGAAATAAAAAGATTGTATTGAAACCTAATGACACAAATAATGAGCCACTGAAAATAGTCCTATGGACTAGAGATATTGCATATTACCACCATCCAAGAAGTGGCGGTTGGTGACATGGCACCGAGAATGATTTCCGGCCTCCACCAAAGAATGATTTGGGGGAAGAAAAATTCAGCCCCTAAGCTTGAGGAACCTATACTCACAACCCATTGATATTTCATGTCCTTCATATTCCCCTCCTAATTCTAATCCCCTGTTGCTTATCTATAATAATATTTTCCTAGCAATGTGTAATGGCATGTTTAACCATGTCATTCATCCAAGCTCTCCTTCCTTAAATCATTGGCCTCCTTAATTGAGTGGGTTTTATGATTGAATCTCTAAAGGAAAATGACTTTATATGAATCTGCACTGTGCGTGTTGAGGTGTACTCGAAAGCATGTGAAAGGTTTTCGAGATGGTGGTAATGATGGGGGCGGTCATCATAGCCTAGATTTTGGTCATAATATCACTAAAGGTTTGTTTACAAACGCCACGTTATCACCGAAGGTAAGCAAGTTGTGCCCGAGCCATTATTGCACAGGTGTGTTGAACACTATTTGGTGAGTTCTAAAATAGAGCCGTGCCTGCATATTCCTCTTAGAAAATGCTAAGGAAAAGCTCCATTCATAGTAGCCTACCAAGACACATGAGCTTCCGAACTCAATCTCCTTTGCACGCAAGTGAGATCTCGAGCTCGTACTCCTATCTTTAGCTTCCTTCATCCCGTAAACTAAATGATCTAAAGACCTACAAAATTTCAACAATCAAGCAACAAATGGCATAATGAATGTTAGAAACAGAGTCCACATCGACCCTTCCTTAGCAATCAATCCGTGAAGATAAAATTAAAAATGACTGCGTATGTAAACACAAAGCAAATCATAAGGACAATGGCAACCAACAAAAATTATAATACATCGAGGAGATAATGAATTAGTGGATTGACAATACAATTGCGTTGGAAACACGAAAACAGGGAGATATAAAAAATAGTTTGTAAGGTATAGCAAGAGGCATAGATCTAGATTTTTAGCAAACTCTAAACCAAAAATTGACTAAGATGTGCCACGCAGATGTCCTAGCCGGTGAAACATCATTTGTTTGAAACTGGATAGCCCGAATTTTTGTAGGAATTAGAATATGCTAGATTTTCTCACATTACTTAGGTGTCTCTTCATTTTCATTCCTCCAAAGCATTTTTATTAGCTAATTTTTTAAGATTACGAGGAATAAAATATTAAGATAACCATGACGATTGAAAAGGCGGTTACAAATAAAGTCAACTCTAGTAAGGCCTATCGGCCAAATATTCTATGTTCTTCATAGAAAACTTGATATCATTCCATTTGGATGAGAAAGTAATAAGGAAAAAAATTGCCTTTGACTACCGATTGTTGTTTTGCTTTGTTGATTTTGTAAGTCTTATTGGAAAGAGAAGCTCTTGGGTTGCTTTGTACCTGATCTAGAACATTTGTATATAGATATACTAATACATCATAAGGATTATGATGGGTAGATAGAGTCACCGGGGAAGATGACTCTTTACCTTTCCTCATATAAACTATTTGTGACTTTCTTCTAGTTTTTGTTATGCTACTACTATTAGCTTGTTGTATGCTGATTTCTTTAAAGATTTTGGTGATAATTTTTTGTATTTTTTGGTTGATGTGTTCTACTCTCTTAGTCTGATTTTTTTAGGTTGTGCATGTGCTCGAGAGGTTTCTTGCGATAGTAAGAATCACACCCTAGCTATATGGGCATGCTAATGATAGGACATGCAAAGGAAGGTTCTATTTTCATGGTTGATGGGATGTCCATGTTCTATATGCGCTTCCTATCCAATATTAGGTAATCTACAAGAGATTTGTTGAGATTCAGTTCACACATGCATGCATTGTTGAGAAATCACAAATTCTTGGTAAAATTAGGTTCTCAAAGGATGGGCATGCTCATGATAGAAGTCAGCAGGTAAGTGCACGAACTTGGGGGCCAAAAAGTGGACAAGAATTTGAAAAAGCAAAATGCGTGCGCGTTTTAATTTTTTTGGCTCAGAATCACTTAAGCATAACGCGTATGTGTTTCAAACAAGTCAAAATGTGTACATGTTATATAATGCGACGCGCTTTCAAACAAGTCAAAACATGTACACGTTGTATAACACGTACGCATTTCAAACAAGTCAAAATGCGTATGCGTTGTATAACACATACGCGTTTCAAATAAGTCAAAACGTGTACGTGTTTTGTGTAGTATGGACCATGCATATGTGTTTTGGAGGTTTAAGATTTCTTTTATTTTTATTATTTCTTATACTTTAAATTTATTTTAGTAAATATAAGAAATTAGGGTCACTCTGCACCTTATAGAAGTGGTCTCGTAGCTCCAACAGTTATAATCTAGAAGATAGTTTTTCAAAATCTTATCTGGTCAGTACTTACTCATTTTTAGGATTTCAACAAATGACCTAAAACTTTCACGGCATATATATTGTAGTCGGTCTTTGTTTTGGGAAAGCATATAGTCATTTTTAAGGTTTTTTAACCTTCTAAAATGTATTTTGGCCCTACCACTACTTGAATTGGTACTGATTTTTAAATTTGGTCCATAATTCACTTTAGTGACCATGAATTAACTCTATGATGTTTGTCTACTTCTAACTAAAAAGATATCCTCACTTTGTAGATAGAGGATTGTTCCACTGAATGGGATTTCTGTCCAATGGCCAAAATAAGGTGATTGTAATGTGCCTCCTCCTTAAGGTGTGATAACACTACCGGGTGTTGAATGAGTTATTATGAATAGTACCAAATGAATTACATCAAGTGAACTCGGATGATTGCTCATTCTTAGAAACATGGTGCTCCATATAAAGATCCTCCCCTCACCTTTCCTAGCTCTAAAAGCATCCTTTTATGGAATCAAATTCATGATTCTCATACATGATTTTGCTCATATATCTCTTATGGAGACAAAAAAATCCTTAATACTTCACAAATAATGGTCCTTGATAACTCGGTGACATGAATAGCTCATTTTAGCTTGTTCTCAAGTGTGTTCAATTAACTACAAAATGGCCAAAAATGCCTTTTTAGGACTTCAAAGGAAGTATTCTCTCATAAAAACTAAATGAGTCGATTGATCACCTTAAACACTATTCCTTACACACCTGAAACACATTGAATGATATTTTTAGGACTTTCCTTTGGCGAGGGTTTATGATTTAGGGTTTAGGGTTTAGGGCTTGAGGTTTACAGGTTTAGGGATAAGGGTTTAGGATTCAAGGTTTAGAGTTTAGGATTTGAGGTTTAGAGTTTAAGGCTCATAGTTTAGATTTTAGGGTTTAGGGCTCGGGGTTTAAGGTTCATGGTTTAGGGTTTATGGTTTAGGGTTTTGAGTTTAGGATTTATGGTTCGGGGTTAAGGGTTGAGGGTTTAGAGTTTAGGGGTCAAGGTTCAAGGTTTAGGGTTTAGGGGTCAAGGTTGAGGGTTGAGGGTTTATGGCTCAAGGTTCGGGGTTCGGGGTTTAGGGATTAGGGTTGAGGGTGAGGGTTTAGGGTTGAGAGTTGAGGGTTCGGGGTTTAGGCTTTAGTTTTTAGGGTTTAAGATTGAGGGTTTATGTTTGAATGTTCAATGTTTAGGGTTTTGTCTCGTGATTATGGCTTAGGGCCTAGGGTTTATGGTTTAGAGCTCAAGGTTTAGGGGTCAGGGTTTAGGTTTTAGGTTTTAGGGTTTAGGGTTTAGGATTTAGGGCTTAGAGTTTAGGGTTTAGGGCTTAGGGTTTATGGTATAGGGTTTAGGGTTTAGGGTTTAAGGTTTAGGGTTGACGATTTAGGGTTTATGGTTTAGGGTTTAGGAGTTAGGGTTTAAGGTTTAGGGTTAAGGATTTAGGGTTTACGGTTCAGGGTTTAGGAGTTAGGGTTTAAGGTTTAAAGGTTAGGGTTTAGGGTTTAGGGCAAAGGGTTTAGGGTTTAGGGATCAGGGTTGATGGTTTAGGGTTGAGAGTTAAGGGTTCATGGTTTAGGGATGAAGGTTTAGTTTTTAGGGTTTAGGGTTTAGGGTTTATGTTTAAGGGTTAAAGGTTTAGGGTTTTGCCTTAGGGATTATAGCTTAAGGCCTAGGGTTCGGGCTTATGGTTTAAGGTTTAGGGCTCAAGGTTTAGGGTTTAGGGGTCAGGGTTTAGGTTTTAGAGTTTAGGGTTTAGGGTTTAGGATTTAGGGCTTAGATTTTAGATTTATGGCTTAGGGTTTATGGTATAGGGTATAGGGTTTAGGGTTTAAGAGTTAGGTTTTAAGGTTTAAAAGTCGTGGTTCGGGGTTTAGGGCAAAGGGTTCAGGTTTTAGGGTTTAAGGCTCGATGTTTAGGGTTTAGGTTTTAGGGTTAAGGATTTAGGTCATAGAGTTTAGGGTTTAGGGTTTAGGGTTTAGTTCTCGGGGTTTAGAGTTTAGGGTTTAGGTGTTAGGGTTTAGGATTTATGATTTAGTTTTTAGAGTTTAGGGTTTATGGTTTAGGGACCTTTAGGATTTAACATTTAGGCCTTAAGGTTTAGGGTTTACGGTTTAGGGCTCGGGCTTAGGGTTTAGGGGTTAGGGGTTAGGGTGCATGGTTTAAGGTTTACGACTCAGGGTTCGGGGTTCGAGTTACAGGTTTAAGGTTTAGGGGTTAGTTACAAGTTTAAGGTTTAGGGGTTAGAGATCAAGGCTCTAGATTTAGGGTTTAGGGCTTAGGGTTTAAGGTTAAGGGTTTAGGGCTCAAGGATTAGGGTGTAGGGTTCAAGGCTTAAGGTTTAGGGTTTATGGTTTAGGGATTAGGGTTTAGGGTTCATGGTTTATGGTTTATGGCTTAAGGTTCGGGGTCGTGAGTTACTTGGTTTAAGGTTTGGGGTTAGATCCTCGAAGCTCTAGATTCGATATTTAGGGTTTAGGGCTTAGGGCTCAGGGTTTAGGGTCTAGGGTCAAGGGTTTAGGGTTATGGGTTTAGGGTTTAGGTTTTAGGGATTAGCGTTTAGTGTTTAGGGTTTAGGATTTATCATTTTGGTTTTAGGGTTTAGGGTTTATAGTTTAGGGTTTAGGTCTCATGGTCGAGGGTTAAGGGTTTAGGTCATAGAGTTTAGGGTTCATCGAATTTGTAGGTAGAACATTCAAAGAGAGTCATCAAAATTTTATGTTTTTCATCTGTTAATATTTTTGAAGGAGAGAAATGTCATATTCCTAACTGTCCAATCCTTCCAAAGACCCCAGTAGTCCTCAATCCTCGGATGTATAGGGAGACACTATTACTTGACTTCCATTTATAATGATAGAGATATTTGTAAATTCGTGCTATGACCTCTAAATCTATATGAATTTCAAGTTGCTTGGAAATCACATCACACCCTTCACTAGGATTGATGACTACCCCTATCTTTTTGTTTAGGGGATTTTGAAAACATTCATGGGTTTATCATATAAGGAATTATCAATGAATGGAAGGCCACTTAGTCGTAGGCTAGGTAACTCCCATTTAGAACTAAACAAGAAAGATTTACAAGGCGATTGATAACCCCTTAGTGTTCTTAGTCATTCCCCTATTTCTATGATTATTTTGAACAATTTAGGAATTCTATCAAATTTACTATCCATTCCAGTAGAACAATTGAACTTTATCTTTCTCCGGAGGAGATGATACTATAGGAAATTCAATTATGATCCTACACCTCTGCATTGATATATTCTCTATGTTTCTTTTGTTTCCTTTAAGATTAATTTTTTTGTTGTGATGGTTATTTTTTCCAGCTTCCAATGGGTCATCCTAGCTTGCATAATACCATACATGGAAATATGAGAAATTTGAATTTTGTTTGAGCTTGAATAAATTTACAATCAAGAGTGCAAGTATATGTGGGGAGAAAAAGTTTGGAAGAGATGTGTAATATATGCATTACGAGGCACAAGGTAGATGTCATATCCATTTAGTTACTTGTCCCACCTCTCATAAACAAGGTTGTTCTATGCGGACTCATTGATGGTTCTAAGCATGAGATTATGAAATATTGATGAAATATGGTTTAGGGTTTAGGGCTCGTGGTTCGGGTTTAAGGTTTAGGGTTTAGGGTTCAAGGTTATGGTTTAGGATTTAGTGTTTATGGTTAGGGTTTACGGATCAAGGTTAAGGATTTAGGGTTTAAGGTTTAGGCTTTAGGGTTTAGGGTTTCGGGTTAAGGATTTAGTGTTTAGGTATAAGGGTTTATGGTTCAATTTTTAGGGTTTATGGTTTATGGTTTAGGGTTTAGGGTTTAGGATTTAATGTTTAGGGATTAGGGTTTAGGGTTTATGGTTTATGATTTAATGTTTAGGGATTAAGGTTTAGGGTTTATGGTTTAGGGCTTGGGGTTTAGGGTTTAGGTTTTAGGGTTTAGGGTTTAGGTTTTAGGGCTTAGGGTATATGGTCTAGGGTTTAGGGTTTAGATTTTAGGGCTCATGGATAAGGGTGTAGGGTTTAAGGCTTAGGGTTTAGGGTTTAGGATTCAGTGTTTAAAGTTTAGGGTTTAGAGGTCAGGGTTTAGGGTTTAGGATTTAGTTTTTACGGTTCAGGGTTTAGGGTTTAGCATTTAGGGCTCATGGTTCATGGTTTAGGGTTTAGGTTTTAGGGTTTAGGGCTTATGGCTTAAGGTTTAGGGCTTAAGGCTTAGGGTTTAGGGCTCACAGGTAAGGGTTGAATGTTTAAGGTTTATGGTTTTAGGTTTAGGTTTTACGGTCTAGGGATCATGGTTAAAAGTTTAGGGTTTAGGGTTTAGGGCTCAAGGTTTATAGTTTAGTGTAAAGGTTTATGGCCTATGGTTTAGGGTTTCGATTATAGAATTTAAACGCTAAAAGATTTATCTTTGAAAAGCTGAAATCCTAAAAATTACCTATGTCTTGACAGATTGTACTTTAAAAACTATATCCTAAACCATGACTCATGGAGTCATGAGACTAATTCCATAAGGTGCGAGTGACCCAAATTTCTTATATTTACATAAATAAATTTCTTATATTTTCATTTATTATTATTTATATTTTATTATTTCTTATACTTAAACATTTATTTATGTAAATAGAAGCATGTCAAAAGCATGGATAATGTTTATACTACATAGAACACATACACGTTATGTAATGCATACACATTACAAAACGTGTATGTGTTATGTAATGCGTACGCGTTACGTAACGTGTATGTGTTATGTAACTTGTACGTGTTTTGCATTTTCTCTTTTCCCAAGCCATGCCTCAAGGCTTGGGATCCAGTTTGGATCCCCAAGCTTGAGGCATGGACCTGTACACAAACAAAAACGACATGTTTTTACAAGAAAATGTAAAAATGTCACTTCCTCTATGATAAATCAAAATAAAACTATCGATCCATAAAAAAATATATATACCATGATGTAGAGCAGCGGGTCTCTTCTTTCTAAAAATATAATTTTTCAAATTTTCTGACTAATATAAGGTTTCCATATTATTTATTTTCTAACTATGCCCTTTTATAGCTATTTTTTGAAGTGTAAATATGTCTATCTTTCATGGTGTATCTTTTTTTTGGGTGATCAAAATTTTAAAAAAATTATACTAGCCCAAACTAGGCATAATTCTATACATATTAAAAAAATCTATTTTTCGATATTTTTTAGGTAGTTAGGGGGGGCATGGTTGGAGCTCCATTATTTTTCAAAACATAAAATTTCTGTACTATAAAAATCATAAATAAAAAAATATTCGCTAAAAAAATCTTAAAAAATGAAGCCCAAACTAGATGCTCCTAGCTATCTTTCTACCAAAGGGTTTTCAAAAATACTAAATGGTGCTCAAAAAATGGTGGGGGCACGAAAGTCACTCTATTATGTTTTTTAACAAAAACAAGAGCATTTGTTGGTATTTTAGTTGTTTGACCCACTTAAATTTATCCGTTTTCAATAAAATTTAGTATCTAAAAACTAGACTCATAATTCTACGATTCATATTTCTACAACATCTTCCAATTTTGAGTGTAACTATTTTGAAAAACTCGTACAAGTTGAAGTTTTTATTTTTTAGAAAAATGCATCCACTTAAGACCCCCTTTTGGCCCCCCAACTTGGTGCACTTACCCTGCAATGGAAGGGTATTTTTCATAGTCTATGGGATGTCCCTATTCTATATAACCCCCAAACCAATAGTAGGTAATAAACAAGAGATTTTTGAGATTCGGTTCACACATATGCATGCATTGTTGATAACTTTTGAATTCTTGTTGAAATCGGGTTCTCGGTGGATGCATGTGTAGTTGAGAAATCCTTGATTTCTGTGACTAGTGTTTGATGAAAACACCATATTTTTTTGTGATCTAGGATCCTCCTTGAAAATCATGATCTTGTTCTTTCTTGGATGAAAATAAAATCATGAAATACCCTTTTGGCATCATGGGAGAGTCTACAGACTGGATGATGCCAATTGTTGGAAAACACGGTCTTAGAGTTTTTGAGCTTGAAGAAGATCCCACGAATCTACATATTAAAGATTTTTCTTTTAGTACCTGGATTCTAGTATCTATTATATCAAATGGTGAATGATAAATTTTTGGGGATTTTAAGCTTGGGATAACAACAAGTTTCCATCCCAGTTGGAAAGTTTTGCTTGGTAATTGCTTGTTGAGTTTGATATTGAAGGATATGTTACGATTCTCTTTACAAATATAGGTAGTGTCCTTGGATACAATATACCTAAAATGTTGGCTCATTAGGGAAGCCATAACCTCCTCGAGGGGTGGATAGATAGCCTAATAAGTTGTGATCTATTACAATTACTGAGATCTAGAGGGAATGGTGTTAAGAGCTAGTTAGGTTGGGTGGGGGCATGAACTCCAATAACATAAATTAGGCCATGATCTTGTGCCTACATGTTGCTTGGTCCATTACCCTTGTTTTGTGTGATAGAAAATCATAAATCACATTATAGATATTGTATTCATATTTCTGCCTTATAAATTATACATGTGCATATTTTTGTGTCTATTTGTTCATGATTTCAAAATATTAGTGCAGGTTTCCTTAGTCTATTTTTGTGATCAGTTGTAATGAAATGGAGTCTACTAGAGCCAAGAATTTGTGTTGTTTCTTCTCTTCCTCCATTTTTTGTTGGCAAAGTTACACATATTGCCAGTTTTGGAAGCGATTTCCTTAGTTAAGGCTATAGGTCAATGAGTATAAGATGTTTGAAAAATGCCTTGACGATTTTGGAACAAAAGTTGCACAATTAGCTGATTTATGGTGTTTTCTATAACAATTTATAAATGAGACAACTTCATGTGATGAGGAATGTGGTGGTCTATAACTTAAATGCTCATTTAACTAAGGGATAAAATTTGTGACATATTGTGCCTCATACAAATACCATTAACTAACTATATTAAAGCGGTGTGTGTTTTGTATGCTAGTTTTTAGATGAATTAAAAACAACAAGCTGTAGCATGTAAGATTGTAATTTCCAGCTAGAAATGTATATCAAGTAGTGCTTTGTAATGTTATGCATGTAGGGTATTAGTGGTTTGAATTCGAAGGATTAAGGGCGAGAAAAATTTATTACAAAAGGGAAAGTATCTTGGAGCAGATTAGGGTTACGAACTTATCAAGGATTCATAACAAGTCAATTTTATTTTTTGAATGATGATAAGCCAAAGATATATGCTATTATTTTACTTGGATTGACTAAAGTAAAATAGATTAGTAGGATATTATAGGTGGTCTTATATGGGATAGAGACACTACATATGACTGTATACTTGGATTTGGATTTTTTTGTTTGATAAGATTAGTCTTTTATAACTACAACATTGAGAAAGTATTGCCATGATTTTAAATATCACTTAGGTTGTAGTCCTATGGAGGAGGCTACTTGAATTTTCTCAACGGTTGTTGATAAGAAAATTTAGGAGCCTTTTTCATGTGGCTAGTCCTATGGACCATTTTTTTAGGAGTGTAGTTGAGAAAATTTAGGTGAAAAATATATGAATGCAGTACAATAGCCAACCAAAATGTAGATTCTACATGCTAGGGTGCCACATGAACACAAAAAACCCTATACAATACAACGAAATTTCCAGCCCTCCATCCTAAAAACTAACAACCTCTAAAAATTAGCGAGACAATTTTTTTGGGGCTCCTATTTTATAGGAGAAGATTAATTTATCTATAGGGTTGGAAAATACTTCATAGGACTTTGTGATTGCATATTTTTGCAGCAATAAACCCCTCCATCGAGACCGTGCCATTAGCATATTATAGGGTTACATTTCATTGTCTCTAAAGCAAAGTGTAAAACTAAGTAGTTGTATTGGAGCCATATTTTTATAGATCACATTCCTAGAGTAATTTTTAAAAGAATCTTATGTTTTGTTATAGTGATTGATAAAATATAGTTCCTTGTAACCAAAATAGTCTCTTCCCCTTAATTTTTGAATATTTACTATAATTTTAAATCTTTACGAATTGAATTGGTAGATGTTGTCGGTGTGTAAATTATGGAGGGTTTGGAATTCATAAGCCATGTACAAACACTTCAAATTATTCTAGAAGTATTTTTGTTTTCCCATTACAAGAAAACCAACATTTTTCGACGTTTTCGATAACACCAACATCAGTGGTAATCTAGAGAAAGTGTTGATATAAGTAAAACAAATTCTTTTCTAGGTCACCTTGATGCCTCTATTTTGGAAACTCAAAACCCGAAACAACCAATATGTTATTCCCTAGTTTGGGTATAAGAAACAACCACCTTGGACTTATGGAGCAACATCTACAAGAGGGAAATAAGTTTTCAAGGAAATTTACACATGCCTTTCACTTTGAATTTAGTGCAATATCAATCTAACAACATGCTAGCAGAATTGTACATTTAACATCTAACTTCAGCTCTAATATTCATCAAGTTGAATTTTAAAAAGGAAGCATTTGAAATTGTTGTTAAAAGACTGCTTGGATAAGCCATGGTTGCGAGTAAACAAAGTAACGATTATTTGACATCAAACTAACCTTCAACATTAATTCCCGCGCAAAAAGAGCTTAGAACCTATTGTTTGTTGTCTCCCACCCCTTGTTAAATGAGAGCGTTGGAATAGTCACATCCATTAATGCACAAGAAAAAATATATTTTGTTTGATTTTGTAGTTTTATTTCCCTATTGATAGACCTACGTGCAGGACATGGTGATGCTCACAGAGGGCACATAAATCATTTGAAAAATTCATCATATGATGTGTGGCAACGTGGACTATAATGAAAGTAGAATCTGCACAAAATGGATTGGTTGGAAGACCTTATAAGCACTAAAAGAAGGCCTTTGGAAAGGTTAATCCACTTCTCAACCTTGTAAGCACTAAGTAAAGGCCTTTGGAAATTTCCTAGGTTGTGCAAGATAAGAAGCCTACACAAGGTGTGCAAGTTATTCGATAAAATGTCAGAAATGAAATGACAGATGTTAATGTCCATGAGATCAAATAGTCTTTGAGACTAAAAGTTGTAATAATAGTGACTTATGTAATAGTGTGCCGCAAGGGATGCCTTAAGAATCATGTAAGACTTCCTATGCATTTTTGAGTTTGGATCTTATACTATAGATCTTGATTAAAAAAACCTTGATGTTTTGACTAGCTTTGTTTCCTAAAACCCCATTTGTGATCAGTCTTTCAGATCCTTATCTTGCACATTTATTTTTCTTCATGGATCCTAAGGTTCCTTAGATTTCTTTGCATGATTTGCTTCAAATTCATCCACCTTGCAAAGATGATCCTAAAAATATCTATATCCTCACAATACACCACATGAACAAGTAAGTTCCATTTTCAATCGTCTCTTCGATAACCCTAGCCTTCATGATCCTCCATCTAATCAACCCATCTTAGAGTCAATTCAAGCTTTGCATTCTTTATTTCAAGAAAAAATTCAAGCTATGGAATCAACGATTATATCTCTTAAATATGAAATTCAACATCTTAAGGACGCTTCTCACACCCATGTTTGTTATTCTTGTACATCTCATCCCACTTCTATGTCTTCTACATGTGCTCATATCAATGAACACGAAGACTTACTTGCTCCCCGCACCTCTCCAGTTTGATCTCAATGCTAAGAAACATGACATTCTTCTAGAGCTTCTTAAGCATTAATTGATCAACTTGTAATCTACTCATTGTTATCCTCCTTTTCAGCTTACAAAATACCAAGGTCAACATGTTAGTCTTAAAACTTGCATCCGCATCTTGGATTTGGTAGAACCGAGCTATTTGAGATCACAATGGAACTGTCTCCAAGTTGTGGGACCTTGCACGCTTGAGACGGATCTCCGAAGAAGTCCAGATTCATCCTATTTATTTCTAATGTTATTCTACCCCTAGTGCTAAAAGGGAAACTAATCTAATAATGCCAAGGGACAAGGAATAAAAGGATAACATGAAAATAAACTAAATTAAAAGGTGATAGCACCGAGAAAAGAGGGATGAACACTATTTGTTCCGAGGCGGGATTAAAAAATAAATGTGTGGAAGGAGGCTAGGCATGAGTAGCACAGCTAAAACGTATTTACCAAATCATTCTCATGAAACACAACCAAATAAGGAACTACAAGGGACATGAAATGGCACAACAAGAAAGAACTACAAGAGAAAAGGAAAGAAGAAGGAATGTAAACACGTTAGGATAGAGAATAGTCACAAAACAATGCTTTTATTACTTCCATAAATGCACATAGCTGTTATAATGGAGAAAGAGGCCAATATCCACATGCACAAACCAGTGTCTAGAGGTCTGCAACTCAAAATACAGAAAATATGAAGTCCTTAGCAGAATGCGTAAGGATCCAGAGTGTCCAACATAACAAATGAGCCCAACTCTTACATTTATAGATGAATGCATGGAAGAAGAAGAGAAGGAGGGAAAATCCAAATTTGAAACACAACCACCAATAAGAGGCATTGAATGCCTACAAATCTGCCTAGAAATCTATGAAATACGCTTCCCCAAGCCTATTTGGCATGTTGAAGAAGGAAGGAGGGCGAATCAGATTAAATTGGGTGGTTGGAATAGTCGATCTACTCATTATTGCTCAAAGATACATTTTCCTATTTCTCACCTACTAGATCCACCAAGAATTTTAATTTTAATATCTAGCACTATAGTGATGTCGCAGAGATCTCTGACAAGTCTAGGCATATGCCGATTGGAGCTCTGTGAGCAGAAGATACGTCTGTCAAAAGTTTTTCAAAGTCATCAGTGCATGAAAAACATGTGGCACATGCGGATTGGCTAAAAGGATGGCCAACTATTCAAATGTTTTTCGTTTCTTCCACGTGTCACTCACTGATATTTTGCAAGGATTCAGCACCCTGTTGGTGCACTTTGATTGGTTGTGTACGAACACTCAAGCATGTAAAAATATGACCTAGCATAAAAGGGAACAAAGGAAGAGCATGTGGAAGAAAATAGAAGAAGGCATGGAGGAAAGCACGCACGCACGCACACACGTGGAAAGTGGTAAGACGATGAGTGGATAATGTATGGTCAAGGTGAAAATATTATAAAGTAATGGTTGTGGTGCATAAGAGGGCCAAGGACTTGGTTGATTGGAGCAAGTGTGAGGTGCACGCAGGATGAATAGTTTCTAGGAAGAAGGCATACATGCAAGAGATGTGCTGCAAGGAAGATGGGAGCAAGGAGAAAAAGGAAACAGGGAAACTATGACCAAGGGAATGTGACAGTTGAACTTGAGTGCGCACAACCTTGTATTGAATATCTTAGAGCCTAATATGTATACAAGTTACCCAAATAACTAGTAGAGTTATTTGGTAATAGTTTTGGCAACTTTTGGGACAATCTTTCTACTAGATGAAGGATATTAGTATCCTGGAGCATCCATTGGGCATGGAGTCTGTTATGTAATCATGAAAATGCCCCTGTAGTCACTTGAAAGATCATTTCTCAACTCTATTATAAATCTTGCAACTAATGAAAGAAGACCTACATCCTGGAAGCAACAGAAGAGTGTGATCGGGAAGCACGTGAGAGGAAATAACTATGTACAAACAAACAATATGCATGTAATGCACTTGGAGGAATAAAAATACTCTACTATATACAAAGTGATGCAACAAAGTTCAAGGAATGTTTTGAGATAGATCCCATTTACTGGGATTTTTAGCACACCTCCATCAATATGAGTTAACTCAAAAGAGTTAGCCTTCTTGTATGAACTGATGATATATGGGCCACTCTAAATTGCATCAAACTTTGAATGACACCCTGGTTTAGCTCTGTCAGCATCCCATTTTAAAACCAAACTCCCAACTCGAAACTTTGAGTCCTAGCCATTTTTTCAAACCATTTCTTTATTGCTTATTGATGTTATTCTAGATTGATCATGGCAAAGTTTCTTGATTCTTCAAGATTAACTAGCTCTGCCATTTTGATTTCTCTCTGGTATGTGCCTTCAAATTCTAGTTGTTGGGCGAGTGCCAATGAGTTCAACGCAAGTGTCAAAGGAATGGTGGCTTACTTGCCATAGACAAGCTTGTAAGGTGAATTTCCTATTGCCTTTTTACTATAATTCTATCTACCCAGTGCGCGTGAGACCTTTATATGCCACTTGTCTTTGGTCGAATTAATTGTGTTCTTCATGATCTTGATCAAGTTCTTGTTTGTTGAATCTGCCAAACCATTGCCTTGGGGGTAATAGTTGGAAGAGGTTTTTAGATAGATGCCCAAATTTAGAGCCCAATCAGTGATTTTAGTTCCAAGGAAGGCTTTTTCATTATCAGAGATAATGGTTTGAGGAACACCAAACCTTGTGATTATACCTTCGAGAAAGTCAAGGATGACTGACTCAGTTGACTCCTTGAGTGCGATAGATTTTGTCCATCTGGTGAAGTAGTCATAGCTGTCAACACCCATTTGTGTCCAATGCTTGAAGGTGGATTGATCATGCCTATGAAGTCAAGACCCCATTGCGCAAAAGGCTGATCTATTTGGATTGGTCGGAGGAAGTGTTGCTAATATTTTCTTTCCTAAAAAGAAAGCGCATTCTTTACATTTTGCGACCCACTTATGTGTATCTAAAAATAGGGTAGGCCAAAAGATACATGTCATTATTATCTTCATTGCTATAGTTTTTGCAGAGAAGTTTCCACCAATGAATCCATTATGAAATTCTACTAACACTTTTCAGTCTACGCATTGTTGATACATCTTAATAGCATGCCATCAAGGTTCTTTTTGAAGAGAATTCCATCAATCAAAACATAAGGGATAGATTGTAACCTTAGATGTCTTCTCTTTACTTTGTTTAAACTAGGAGGGTATGCACCCTTGAAAAGGAATGTGATCATGTCCTTCATCCAAGTAACACACGCCAGATTTGCATTCTACTCCGCTTCTACATGCGGAGATCCTCATCTAGAAATAATGAAGTCTCAGATTCATTCTCATGCATCCTCCACTATTTTCTTACAGAGTGCGCTACCTCTCACCAATTTTTGGCTTTGATAGTCACATCATATTCCATGATTTTGGTCACCCATCATGTTCTTTCATTGATTTATGCTCCCATGGTGAATTCTTTGTGAGAAGAGTGGGAGACTAACACCTTAATATGATTTTTGTAAGAATACTTTTGAATTTATTGAGCACGTGCATGATGGCGAAGACCTTCTTCTCTGTGTGACTGTATTTTAATTCATAATCCTTCAACGTCTAGCTGAAGAAAGCCACTGGTTATTCCATCCCTTATTCATTTTCTTGTGTTAGGACAGCAACAACACTCGCATCAATGCCATAAGCATAAAGGATGAAATCCTTGGAATAATATGGGTTGATGAGTGTTGGCATGCAAGAAATATCTTTCTTGATTTTTTAAATCTTTCTCTTCATCCTGTTGTCCATCTAAAAGTTATGTCCTTCTTGAGCATCAGGGTGATGGGATAAATTAGTCCTACAAATTTAGGGATAAAATGCCTAAAAAATTGATCTTACCAAGGAAGGATTGCATGACCTTCTTGAGAATCGAAAAGGAAAGAGCTATGATGCCTGAAATGCGCTCGGGATCAATTGTGATGCGATACTTTGAAAGCACATGGCCCAAAATCTTTCCCTGCGCCATTGTAAAATTGCACTTCTTAGGGTTAAGAGACACCCCATAATTTTTGCATCTCTAAAATACTTTTTCAAGGTGTGTCATATGGTCCATGCTTTTCTTTGAGAAAATAGTGATGTCATAAAGGTAAACCAAGATGAACTCGTTGATGTAAAATTTGAAGGCAATATTCATATCACACTAAAATTTTGTGCCTCCATTTGACAAACCAAAGGGAATTTTCTGATATGCATATGCTCCCCACTTGGTTGTAAACATCGCTTTGAATTGATCATCTTCCTTGACCAGGATCTGATTGAAACCTGAATACCCATCTAGCATTGAGAACTTTTGTGTGCTAACCACGGTCTATAGAATCTTGCTCCATTGAAGGCAAAGGATAATGATCCTTTAGAGATGCTTTGTTTAAATCTCTAAAGTCAACACAAAGTCTGATTTCACCATTCATCTTGTGCCTTTGGAACAAGATTTGAGACCCAGTAGATTATTTGATGGGAAAAATAATCTTTGCCTCAATGAGTTTGGATAATTCCTTTCTCATGAGGGGCTTTATCTTTGGATTGACTGGTCATTGCTTTTTTCTGACGGGCTTGATACCAGGATCAAGGTCAATGGAGTGTTGAGCAACACTTGGATCAAAACCTTTGAGGTCTTCATACTCTCATGAGAAGATATCACTATATTTTTGACAGAGAGAGATGAAGGCATGTTTTTCTTCATGTGTGCAAGCTTTACTAAGCAACAACTCTTTTCCACGTGCAATAGTGATGGAGAGTAGTCTTCTTTCGTGGCATGCATGTACTTTTCTTTATCCTTGAACTCATCATCAAGGATAAAATTTTCTCTAAGGTGACCAGCCCTTTAGGAAACTTGTTTTACTTTATATAAATCACTTGGTCACCATAGTTTTCATGCAAGTCATCTTACATGCTTGATGAGAACTTAACTTCATTTTGGATGAACTAGATGATATGTGCGTCATTTTCAAACACTTTCCAGCTGATATTTTTGTCTAGAATGGATGGTCTAATTACCATCTTAATGTGTTGAGTGTTTCCTTTGAAAAATTCCTCAGCATGAGAGAATTGCGAACCAAGAGCAGCCATTTGATCAGCTTCCTTGTTCATTTTGTGCGGCACCACCTGCAGATTTAGAGCATCAAAGATCTCAAGGAGGTCCCAAAATTTGTGCTTATAAGCTTTTAGAAGATTTTTATTTGTTAAGAATTTGTTGGTAACCTGATAGATAACCAACTTTGTATCCCCAAAGATTTGCAACGCCTTTATCTTCTTCTTATTCTTCTCGAATCAACAAACCATGCACTAGCACTTCATATTATGCTACATTGTTAGAACATGTGAATTACAGCCAGTGCACAAAGAAGAATTTCTCATCTATAGGATAATTGAGAACCACTCCTACCCCCATGCCATTTCTACTTTTGGAACCATCAAAATATAACTTCCATAAACCAGGTTCAACTTGGTATTTCTTGAGCACGCACGGTAAAATAATTTCTTCTTTAAGAATGTAGTAAGTACCAAGCCCAATTTCATAAGCTTCTAACTCCTCAACATATGGGTAAAATTTATGGTCCCTCTCCACCCATTCATCAAGTACCAGATCAAGAATAGAAGGTGGAAGAGGATGCTCTTCAGGATTTGAAGCTTATTCCTTGATTAAACAGTTGGCTTGGATAGGGGATGAGACATATAACTTTGCATGATAGGAAGATATTGTCTCAGCTTGTATGGTAAACCGGTTACTATACCTTGTCTTGAATAACATATGAGACTAATCGGAAGACAAGTAACCACCCAATTTAGCAGTAAAGTCTCTTGACAGACATAAGGCAAACAACGAGAGGTAGGTCAATGATTGACACATCTTGAGTTATTATTAGACTTGGACATGCATAAAGAATTAACTCAAGATCCTTGATGATTCTTAAAGTATTGACAATTGAACCATCAAGTTTTTGGAATCCTTTAGACAAGGGGCTATAGTTCAGACTTATGACATCAACAATATTCTTGGGCATAACATAAGTGTTAGCTTTGAGTCAATCATACAATTATGGACAAGGTGTTTGCCCATAATTAAGGACATATAGAAGGGTGGGGTTTTAACAACCTTTCTTACTTTATTTCCCTCTTATTATTAGATGTTGATAGAAGAGCACAACTTCGTATAGCTAGATCGGTGCGTGGGAGTTACATCGATATTCATGCAACAAATTGCGTTGAGATGGAATGGTCAAGGCATCGACATTGAGAAGTTTATGTTTGTTCTTTTCATTTGGTTGGCAATGATGAATGGAAAACCCGCTGACTTGTGTATTTGAGGAACAACATCCCTTTTTATTGTTCGGGCATGAGATCCTGAATTTAGCTAGAGTAGAGGCTTGACCTACCAAAGGAAGGGCGCATGCCACTTAAGGAGATTTGTGCGAGCCTCATTTATAGGCATTTCAACACTTTTACTATTAGATGCCTTGGCTAATTCTTTTTATTTTGAGGAGTCTGCTTAAGTTTTGGGACTATGACCTATGTTCTGAATCTAGCACTCTCTTCTTGTATCTTGTGTTGTCCGCATGACTTAGGCGCACAGTATGCTTGTATCATCTATCTTGGCTTATTGCACGAAGTCCTCGGCACCAAGGAACATCAAATTTACTTATGTAGAGGCTTATGATCTTCCTTGATTTTTTTCTTGAGGAACTTGTTGAAGGTCCACGGGTTGAAGCATTTTGGATCATGTAGGCTTGTGCGTGCTCAAAGCATTCACACAGTGATATTGACTATGAGGCATGTTGCAAGGAAATCACCACTTTGACTCTTGCACCAAATTGTTCTAAACTAGAATGAGCACCTAACTTGTACTAGGTACTGGAAGAGAGGGCCCGAGAGGAAAAACTTGTAAGGAAAGATGTGTGTTAACATGTCATCTATCATTCTATTGGTTAGGCACATATCTTTTGTTTCCATATTGATTCTACCAAGGCTGATTACTTTGGCTATGTGCCTGATTAGAATTACCTCTATAGGATTGCACCTATTGCTTTTTAATAATATAACTTTGTTTAATAAATTTCTACTTAGGGACTTCAACTCTTCACCCTCCTTCTACTGCATTGGAGAGTATGATTTGAAGCAAATGGTTGCGTGCCTCGATCGGGAACAAGAATAGGGGCAAAAAAGGTTGGAGTGCTTGTCACATTTCTTGGAACAAGGGCATAGGAATTCAGGGAGCTATCTTTCCCGCTAAATAAGACTATTTTACGCCTTTACTTCTATATTATAAGCAATGGTAAAGTCCTACCTCCCATGGATTAGATCATGACTGCTTGATATCATTGTTCAACGCATTTAGATAATACAAAAAATCATGTTGGGCTGTAAGCCTCATCACAAGAGGGATTTTATCACAAATTTTATGAAATCGATATTGAAATCAATCATCTGCTCATTGGGCACCCTCCTTTGTTGTTGTCGGTTGCTCCACAAAAGATAGGGATGTGACTTGTCTTGAATAATTGTAAAGAGTTGTTCCCAGCTCATTCGAGGTGGAAATAGATCTGAGTCTCAAGCCTATATACCATCGAAGCATTTTTCCTTTGAGAGAGGTTGCAAGTAGCTTGACTACTACATCATCATGTGTAATCAAATAGAGTGAACACATGTTTTCTACATCCTGGATATGCTCATGAGGGGTGATTTGATTTTCACTAGTAAAGTATGGAATAATTTTGAGCACCCCATTTAGCATATCATTTTACACACGAACCAAGTGGCTTCCTCCCGGTGAAGTAGGCAAATTTTCTAAGAGGAGGAGGTTGTTGATGTGCCATTACGAGGCACGTAGGTTATCTATTTTGTGGAGGATTTGAATGGGCTCAACATGTTGGAGATGGGGATGTGCTTTTAGGATTTATAGAATGAACTCTCCTTGGGGATAGCTGGAGGTACTTGAAAGAATCTTCAGCTAATACACTTTTCCTTGTGTGCACTCTTCTCTTGAAAGGTGTTTCAGGATGCTAAAATAGAGATCTGGAAATGTTTGGGAGTCGTCAGATGTGTTGAAATGAGCCTCCAAATTATGAAATACTAATTCCACACTCCAAAATTAGCAATATGAAATTTAAGCTTTTAATGCTTGTCCCACTAGGCATGCTGAAAGCTGTTAGTCTTTGAACTTGTACCCACGTCTCGGATCTAGGAGAACCAAGTTGTTTGAGATCACAATGGAACCATCTCCAAGTTGTGGGACCTTGCACGCTTGAGATGGATATTCAAAGAAGGTTGATTCCTCTATCTATTTATCTACTGCTACTGCTACTCCTAGTGCTAAAAGGGAAAATAAGCTAATAATGTCAAGGGACCAGGATAGAATGATACCATGAAAATAAACTACACTTAAATATGATAACACAAGAAAAAGAGGGACTAACACTATTTTCTTTGAGTGGGAATAAATAGGAAATGTGTGGAAGGAGGCTAGGCATGAGTAGCATAGCTAAAACATATTTACCGATCATTCTCATGAAACAAAACCAAATAAGGAACTACAAGGGATGTGAAATGGCATAACAAGTACGCCTTTGTAAGATAAAAGGCAATGAGAAGCAATGTAAACACATTAGGATAGAGAGTAGTCACAAAATGATGCTTCTTTTACTTCGAGAAATCCAAAGAGCTCTTACACTTTGGTGGAAAAGGCCAATATCCACATGCACAATCCGAGATCTAGAGGTTTGCACTCAAAATACGAGAGAATATGAAGTCCTTAGTAGAATTCTTAAGGATCCAAAGTGTCCAACATAACAAATGATCTTAGATCTTAAATTTATATATGAATGCATGGAAGAAGAAGAGAAGGAGGGGAAATCTGAATTTGAAACATAACCACCAAAAAGAGGCATTGAATGCCTATAAATCCACTTGGAAATCTATAAAATACTCTTCCTTAAACCTATTTTGCATGTTGAAGAATGTAGGAGGACGAATCAAATTAAATCAGGTGGATGGAATAGCCAAATCTTCTCATCAATTCTCAGAGAGACATTTTCCCATTTCTCACCTATTAGATCCACCAAAAATTTAAATTTGAATATCTAATATTATGGCGATGTCAGCAGCTCTCTGACAAGTCTAGGCACATGCCAATAAAAGCTCTATAGCGAGAAGATATGTCATTAGAAGTTTTTAGAGCTGTCGGCACATGCAAGACACGTGGCACATGTAGATTGGCTGAAAGGATGGCCAAATGTTCAAATTTTTGTCATTTACGCCACATGTGACTCACGATTTGTTGCAAGGATTTGACGCCCTATTGTCACACTTTGACTGGTTGTGTGCGACACACTCAAGTATGTCAAAATATGACTTGGCACAAAAGGGCACAAAGGAGGGCACGAAGGAAGGGCACATGGAAGAAAATAGAGGAAGGCATGGAGGAAAGAACGTGCAACATGCGCGGGAAAGTAGCAAGCTGGGTTAGAGAAGAATACATGGTCAAGGCACAACTATTACAAAGTAATGGGTGTAGTGTGCAAGAGGGCCATGGATATGGTTGATTGGAACAAGTGCGAGCCACGTGTGGGATGAATAACTGCTATGAAGAAGGAAAATGCGCAAGAGATGTGCACTGAGGGGAAGATGGGAATAAGGAGAAAAAGGAAAAGGAAAGAAGGGGAAGTGCGTGAGAGCATGTGAGGAATAGGAGGGCACACGGGAAATTACGACCAAGGGAATGTGCCAGGTGAACTTGAGCATGAGCAACCTTGTAACGAATAGCTCAAAGCTAGAATATGTATACAAGTTACCCAAATAACTAGGAGAGTTATTTGGATAACACAACCATATTGCATCGATCAACAAATCAATAAACATAATGAAAATTATTGTTATGCTCTAAAATGAAAAATTGACTACCTTAAGCATTATGGTCTTATTTTATTTTCTACACAAAATGTTGTTCCGTGTTCATCTCCAATTGCTAAATCTCATTAGGTTCTGTGTAGACAAAAAAATCACACACTTTCAGGTCATTATTTAGTCTCGATCTTATACTATTATTCATATGGTTCTTAAGTGAAAAGAGTAATAATCAACCCATGTCTTTGGCCATTTTTCTTTTCTTTCTATCATTATTTTCGATCTTACACTGTACTTTCCCAATCATTACTTTCATAGAGTGTTTCCCTCTTTCACGGAATGGGATGCCCGGCCAGGATTGGGGTGCCCCAAGTGCCCTGCTCCTCTTTGTACTTCTCTCTCACTTTCTAGGCACTTTCTAGCCATTTGAGATTCTTATATTTTTGGTGGTCACCTTTTCGGGTTAATTATAAAATTAAAGAAAGATAACCTTATAAATATAAAGTTATGGAGGGACCAAGCACCAAGCACTTATTGTCACCACCTAAGGTTGCATGCATCAAAGGCTTATATTGCCTCATTTACATACATCTAGCTCCATCACAAGGCACACAAGACTGGTTCATCTTCATCACACTTCATAGGAGGGGAGTTTATTTTTCCCTACACACAGTTATTACATTCTACATCTAGTTACTTGCTCACTACTTCTCAAAGTGTGATTGGCACACAAGAGCAACCTAGGGCATAATTACACACACACACACACACACCTAGAACTATATTTGTATACTGAGATGTAGTGAAATTCTTAGTTAGTAATTCCACCATTGTGGCCCTTGAGGACATTCTGACCCCTTCATATGCATCTTTATTTTTTTATGGTTTTGATGCTTTACTTAGGGGTTTTGTAGGTGATTCTTCATTACGAGTTTACCACAGGTGCTTCGGTGACCACACAATGAAATTCACATGACATGAAGCAAACACGGAAAACTCTCATCACGGGGTTCATTAGCTATATCCTACACGTGGGTTCATATTGAGGTAATTAAAATTAATAAAATTAAACTCAATATACCGGTAGACATGAGGGTGAAAGGGTTTAATTTATTAATGTTTTAAATCAGGTATTGGGGGTAGGTTAGAGAGATGGGCCAAAGGAAATAGAGGTTTACTTTTAATATAAAACTAAAACGTTTGAACCCTAGTTTTAAACGTAAATACCTTAAAATTGCAAAAGGAGTGTGGTCATAAATTAAATTATAATCTCTTTTTAATAAATAAATCTAGATTCTTAACCAAGAAATAATAAGATGGTAGAAAACTAGAATTGAGTATGCTTTTCAACACAAGTGATATTATTTCACCATCTTAATTATTTGAAGAACTATTGATAAATGCATAAAGCTTAACATATATAAGGTGACTTGTAATATGTATTCAATGGCTTCGAACTATCTTTCGAAAGGAAATGCATATTAAAAAAAATTGAGTGAGAAATATAATATATTTTTGTCTAATATATTGGGGTAGAAATAAAAAGGGGTAAATAAAATTGTAATTGAAAAATGGGTAAGTAAGGTACATGGAAAAAATAGGGGGTATTTTCATTCTAATAATATAACAGGAGGGGTATTATCAATTGAATAATTAGAGGTAGAAACTAGAATTAAGGGTATTCTTTAATACCCTTCAAACGCAGGAATACCATACTTTTACTAAGTGAATCCCCCGTGACTCTCATCAACAACTCAAAGGAGGTTTTGGTCATTTCTGCATACTTAGGGCACCCAGATCTTAAACCAAGGTGCCCATAGGTGCCCTTATCCCTCTCAGGCACCCCATTCTATCCGGATATTCCAAATCTGCACTTTTTCACCTCTTGTACAAAGGTTTCCTCTTACCGATCATTTGGTATCCATTGCAACATAGTCTTGTGACATCATCGAATCGAGCTAAGGCCTTCTTAATCCTCTTTACACATTAGGGTTTCACAATTCATTGCTTAATTTTTTTGGGTATTATTATAATATTTTATTACTTCATTTATTCAATTATTTTGTTGCTCCTATAACATTAGATTACACTAGAATATTCACATTTTAGTTAATCGGTTCTAAATTTGATTCATCTATGTCTTAATGAGAATCATGTCATCACTTCTAATGTCCATTCTTTTGTCACTCAAATGCTACCTATTCAACCCACTCCAACTAAGAATTCACCTCTCAAGGTCTGTCCTCCATCACCTCCTCCTACTAAGTCTTCTACCACGTCACCAACTCCTAGGCGCGTCCTCCAAAAAATCAATACAACTCCTCTCAAGTATTCTACTGAGAATCATAAATCCCACATATGCAACCACTCACTAAGCAAGACCAATAAGCTCTAAAATGCCTCTTTCGACTTCCACTATTCAAAATCCCTTTACTGACATCCACTTTAGCATCCAATCACTTTTCTCAAGAAAACTACTCCTTACCTTGATCCCTTTAGCAACATCAAATAGATATACACCTCTCACATACTTGGGGGGCATCATGCTTGCTCCCCCCTAGCATCATCAAGTGTCTAACATTTCTATTATTACTCTCTTGTAGATGTAAAATCAAAAACTTTGAGTCATTATTTAGTCTCGATCTCATAGTACTATTCATATAGTTCTTAAGTCAAAAGAGTAATAATTAACCCATGTCTTTGGCCATTTTGCATTGCTTTTTGTTGTTATTTTTAACCTTACCCCCATATTTTCTCAATCTTTACTTTCATAATGTGTTTCCCTCTTTTTGGACTAAGGCGCCCAACCAATATTGGGGTGCCCTGTGCCCTAATCCTCTTTGTACTTCTCTCTTACTTTTTGCACACTTTCTAATCATTTGAACTTCTTATATTTTTATGGTTGACCTTTTTATGGTTAATTATGAAATTAAAGCACTATAACTATATAAATATAAAGTTACTTGACCATAATGAGGGACTAAGCACTAAGCACTAGCTATCACCACTTAAGTTTACATCCATCAAAAGAATTTATAGCTCCGTTTGTATCCATCTAGCTCTATCACAAGGAAAAAATGTTGGTTCATCTACATCACACTTCGAAGAGAGGAGTCTATTATTTCCATGCACACATTTATTACATTCTACATCTAGTTACTTGATTGTTACTTCACAAAGTGCGATTGACACAAGAGCAACCTAGGCAAAAATTACACACGCACGCATGCACGCATGCACACACGCACACACACACACACACACACACACACACACACACACACCTACACACACCTAGAACTAAATTAGGTCTGAGATGTAGTGTAACACTCAATTAGTAATTCCACCATTGTGGCCTCTTAGGAAAATTTGACCCTTTCGTACATATCTTTCATTTTTAGGGTTTTGATGCTTTTCTTGGGGTTTTGCAGGTGATTCTTCCATTGCAGGTTTATGGCAACATCTGGTGAAGTGTAGTGGAATACACATGGTAAGAAGTGAAGGAGTGCAAACATCTTACAACCCTGAAAATTTGGGTTTCCAACCATCTCTGTAGACCGGGTGTCATGGATTCATACTAGAGTGCCCACATGCACCCCTATCCTTCCCACGTGCCTCTGTCTAAGGAAATCCTCTAGATCTATATTTTCTCGGGCTCTTGTACGAACAATTTTCTCCTCCTACTCAGCCGATCTCCACTATGACACACGCCCTACGGAATCTTTGAATCAGCTAAGGCTCTTCACACCTTCTTTACACATTAGGGTTTATATATTTTGTTACTTAGTTTATGTGGGTGCATTTCAGTTATTTCATTGTTTATTTATTTACTTGTAAACTTGCATTACATTAGGCTAGTGTATTTACATTTTAGCATAATAATTTTGGTAAACCCGTACTTGATCTTCATGCTTAGGTCCTAGTTTTCCTCTATCATGGCTCCCAAATTTTTTCAAATTTCTTTATCTTATTTTCTTAAGATGCACCTTAATTTCCAATTTGTTCTTAAAAATTACCTAAACACAATGTATCTCCCTAGTGATATGTCTTCACATCAAGTGAGTGTTATTTTTGATTGTTTATTTGATTACCCTAGTATTTGTAATCCTCCATCTAATCAACCCATGTTGGATTCAATTCAAGCTTTGCATTATTTATTTCAAGACAAATTTAAGGCTATGGAATCCACGATTACATCTCTCAAATATGAAATCCAACATCTTAAGGACGCTTCTTAGGCTCATGTTTGTTCTCCTTCTACATATCATCTCCATTCTATGTCTACTACATGTGCTCATACTAGTGAGCCTCGGGTCATACCTTTATCGAGCCTCTCACCTTTGATCGCAATACTAAGAAAAATGAAATTATTACTAAGCTCCTTATTCATGAATTGATCACTTTATCACCTACTCATTACTATCCTGCTTATCGATTAACAAAATATCAACATCGTCCATATTGTAACTAGCATTGAATCGGTGGACATAATGACAATTATTTCTACACTTTGCAATGAAGAATAAAACATCTTGAGCATTAGATATTTATTTCATTCATCGTATCTACAATTACTTACCTAGATGGGCTCCTAAGTCTACTTCTTTACGTCTAATGAGCATCACTCTACCTCTTCTCATGTGCCTTTTTCATTCAGATCAAGCACCTTCTATTCAACCCACCCAAATTTAACAATCACCTAACAAGGTTTGTCTTCCATCACCTCCTTCTCCTCGGTCATTTTTAGTGCCATCAAGTTAAACTAATAAATCTCCTCTTAAAGGTTTAGCTCACTTCTCCTCCATTAAGGGTATCTGTGACATCACTAGGTCATGCTTGACAACCACCTCCTATAGTTAAACTCGTAACTCCACCGTCTTTTCTAAACAATATGTATGTCGATGACTGGGAGGACTGGATGAAGCCTATGATGATGATGAACCATTTGATGGTCACACACCTTTATCACCTCAGACCCACTCACTTTCATTAAGGAAAATACTCCTTACATTGACCCATTTACCAACTTCAGCTAGATCTCCATTGTTTACATTTGTATCGTAACTACCGAATGACAAACTCTTTTACTTCGGTTCACATTTGACTTGAGGGCATTATATACATGTGAACCTCACACACTTCACAATTGATAATACACATCACACATCTTCAATCCTACATTTTACATCTTACATCCTACATCTATTATGCGTCGTACATCTTCTATGCCTATATCATCTACACATGTTACATTTCATCATATACATAGCACATTAAACTACACCTATTACACATCTCACGCAATTTGTACATCTACTTTTATGTGTTGTGCTCACTACCCGATGACACACTCTAGTCACACGGTCCATATTGGACTATTGAGGGTATACATCACAAATGGACCACATCACTTTCACACATTCAACCTTTCACCCCTTTTCTCATGTGACATTCCTAGGTTAGTGATATACATCATAGGCTACATCATCACTTATTCTAAGCATCGATTATTGATATATGTCATAGGCTACATCTTCACTTATTTTAAGCATCCATTAGTGATATACGTCGTAGGATTCATCATCACTTATAAGCATCCATTAGTGATATACACCGTAGGCTACATCATCACTTACCCTAACATCATCATCACCTTTTTACCACCATTTAGTGATATACGCTTTAGGCTAAATCCTCACACTTCATCTCTATGCCACATATCATCACTATGCATTCATCACATCACACTATGCACAACACATAGTTCGACCATTTCCCAATGACACACTCTTGTTTACAGCTTCATTTTTGTTGAGGTGGCATAAAAAGTGAACCTCACTACATACAACTCCATTAACTCGGAGGGCATGTGGATCCTACCATTCAATTTGCATTCCATTCCATCCATCCACAACATATTGCATATCTTGGTTGCATTTACTCTTGCTTGCATTTTCTTGTACATGTTCATCTTATTACACATGTTAGATATATATCAAATATTTCATTATATTTACCATACACACATGTGCATTCACTTTATTTTCTAGTTGTGATTGCAGATAAAGATCTTCTACATGTAGTGTTGATGTTTGAAACATTACCAGTCCAACAAGACATCTTGGGGCATCCACTTTTGTACACTACAGATGTTATTTTTAATTTTGTACTTAGCACTTTACTTTCTTTGTTATACACAATTTTGACATACAATTCATCTTTCTTAATGTACTAATGGGTGCTTCATGTGCAGCATTTGTTTTCTAGGATTACTTGCCACAATGGTTTTCTATTACATTGCTTAATTTTTCTTATCTTTGTTTGTCATTGTATGTGGACTTTTCCCTTTGTTTGGTGTGCACACTTTTTTATTTGTATGCGCAGCCACTACAATCCACGAGTGTCTTGTAACATTGTGAATGATGTCTCATGTTTGAACCTACTTTGTGTGGTCTACACTATCTTCTTGGGTATTTACATTATCTACTTGCATCCTAGCATACACATTGTCTTGGTAGCTTATACTTGTTCTCTACATTCATGCTTTTCGTACTAACACTTATTTCCTAGCCATTTGTTTGCATGTTCCTTATTTTTACCAAGCACATCCCCTCCTCCACTTAGCAGAGCATAGTATCACGCGGTCGGTCCTCTTTTGGGTTGCATTCTCCTATTCACAACAATGTATGTGCCCCAAGAGGGGGGGATAATTTGGGTTTACACACAATATCTTGTTATAGTTCAACTTTTATTTTTGTCCATGACATAGTGGGTTACACAGTGAGTGGGTTCAACATAGTCTACAAAACTCCATACACAATGAATTTTACAGGACAAGGTGTCCTTAGCACATTTGGGAGTAGTTAAAGGATAGAGGATAAAAAAAACATTCCTCTCTACACTGCGATGTCATTGGATCGCCCAAAAAACTAGACAATACATAAATCTCTTCACTCTCGGGAAGTAGTTAAAGGATAGAGGATAAATTAGAATTTTCTCCTTATGCTTCTTCGGTGTGTGGTGTGATATTTCCTGAAAAAATTGCACAACATTGATAGGATCCTTTATACATCCTTTTTCTCATCACGAATCTGGTGCACATGTTACTTTTTCATTTTTATACATTATTTACATGATTTTTAAATATATACATGCATTTTTACACATTACACATATACATGCGTATTTGACTACTTTAGCTTCTTCTCTTTTGCGGGTTCGTCTGTATAAGAAAAAAATAGTCAACATCACACACATAGTGGGTACATCACACACACGATACTAACCATACAGGGACACCAAACACATTCATATCTACACCCGCATTTCTTCCCTAGGTTCACTCTTACCATTTTTTCATTTTGTGCATCTTTAGTCTCCATGCTCCATTTTTATCACTCCACACTTCGCCTAGTCCTTCGGCACACATTCTACATAACTCTACATGACTATCGGTATGCATCTTTATCTAATTTATGTTACATGTTGGGGTTAAACAATATAACATGTTGCACAAATCTATAATCAGATAAAGCATATAAGTAATTAATGCAGAAATAACCATAAGATAAAATAAATGAGAGAAAGATTACACAAGATTTAACATGGTTCACTCAATATGGGCATCCACCAAGACATGGCCAATATTATTATTCAAAGGCTTTACGGAGGAAATACAATGAAGATATTTTGTCTTCCAACACCTCACAGGATGTTCAATGTTTTTCCCTCACTTAGCTACTCTTTCTTGCTCACCAAGAAAAATTACATGCAAGCAATTACTATTTTCTTCTCTCATACCCTCATACAATGCATACATGCATATATATATATATATAAATTCTAGGTAACTTATCTATGCTTTTAAAAACAATAGATCATCTTTAAAACAAGAGATTTATTCTAATTCTCGTCAAAGAACAAAAGCATCATCGCACGGTGACTAATGTCGGTCCCTACACGACCGATGTCAATCATGCCTTGACCAATCTTTGGTTATACCTGACCAATGCCGGACCTTATCAAAACCAATAACATGTAAAAGCAAGCTTCTAGTGAATCAATTGAGCTCCATACTCAACATTACCAAGCATTCTTCTCACCAATATAAAGTGGGGGAAAATGTAGAGACAAAATCACACACTTTGAATCATTATTTAGTCCTAGTCTCATACTACTATTCATATGGTTCTCAAGTGAAAAGAGTAATAATTAACTCACGTTTTATCCATTTTTCATTGTTTTTTTTTGTTATTAATGATCTTACACCCATACTTTTCTAGTATGTAATTTCATATTGTGTTATCCCTCTTTCTAAACTAGGGCACCCCAAGCACCCAGGTCCCCATGAGTGCCCCGATCCTCTTTGCACTTCCCTCTCACTTTTTGGGCACTTTCTAGCCATTCGAGCTTCTTATATTTTTGGTGTTCGACATTTTTCGGAGTTAATTATGAAATTAAATCAAGAGAACCATATAATTATAAAGTTATGTGACCATAATGAGGGACCAAGAACTAAGCACTAGCTATCACCACCTAATGTTACATCCATCAAAGGCATATATAGATCCATTTACATTCATCCGACTCCATAACAAGGCACAAAGGTTGGTTCATCTGCATCACACTTCATAGGAGGGAAGTTTGTTGTTTCCATTCACACATTTATTACATTCTACATCTAGTTACTTATCCGTTACTTCACAAAGTGTGACTAGCACAAAAGCAACCTAGGGCGCAATTACACACACACACACATGCACGCACGCGCGCACGCACACACACACACACACCCACACACACACACACCTGAACTACATTGAGTCGAGATGTAGTGTAGCGCTCAATTAGTAAGTCCACATTTGTGGTCGCTGAGGATAGTTTGACCCCTTCACATACATTTTTTTGGGGGTTTGATGTTTTGTTTGGGGTTTTACAGTGATTATTCTATTGCACGTTTATGATGAAATTGGGAGAAGTGCACCGGCATACGTGAGACAATAAGTGAAGGATTGCATACATCTTACAACCCTAAAAATTAAGGTTTTTGACCATCTATGCATGAGACCAGTGGTGCCCATAATTCATACTAGAGTGCCCACAGTGCCCCTATCCTTCCTAGTGCACCCCAAAGAAAGAGAAATCCTCCATATCTACATTTTCTCAGGATCCCGTGTGATGGGTTTCTTCTTCTACTCGGTTGATCTCCACTATGACACAACCCTACAACATCTTTGAATCAGCTAAAGCTCTTTCAACCCTCTTTTCACATTAGGGTTTATGCATTTTATTGCTTAGTTTTCTTGGGTATTATTTCGTATTTTTATTACTTCATTTATTGATTATTTTACTACTCCTATAACATTAGATTACACTAGAATATTCACATTTTTCGTTAATCAACTTTGTGCTTCATACTTCCTATTTCTAAGTATTCATCTTACACAAATTATATCATCATTACCCTATGATGCACTCTTGTGCTAAGGTTCACACTTGAATTTTAAGGGCATACTACATCCATGAACCTCACACACTACTAGTTTCATGCTCTATGCTTCATGATGATCTCTATTCTCACACAACATACTACCCTATGACGCATCTAGTTCCACGATTCATACTCCACTACTAAGGCTTTAAATATATATTGAACCTCACATGATTCACTTTTTTATGAAATACACTTTATGTTCTACATCTTTCTAGCATCTCACTTTCAAACAATTTCCTGATGACACACTCTTGTTCAATAGTTCATTCTTGACTTTCGATGGGTATTTTATAAATGAACCTCATCACATGCTCATCCACATCTGCTTTTGGGAAACGTTACTCCTAACACATTTACATTACATACTATTCCATCTCACTCATTCACAACATAATACATATCTTGGTTTCTTATTACTCTTGCTTGCTTATATTCACATGTACATTTTGTTTTCCATGATAGAAAGATACTTGGTATGTCATTATATTTATCATATATGTATGCACACTCACTTGTTCTTTAGTTATGAATGTAGACTTTCTATAAATATTTACATGTAACAATGATGATTGTCACTATACCCCTTACCGGTCCCATCGAGGCTCTCACAGGGGCATCTACATTTACTACTCTTACACATCACGTGTGTTATTGTTTCATTTATTACTACTTTCCATTGATACATATATGCCTTGACATACTTTTTATCTTTCTAACATGATAATGGGTGCTTCATGTGCATCATTTTCTTTGTAGGACTATATACCACCATGGTTGTCTATTACATCTTTCTTGGCATTGTTTATCATTACCTTCTACTCGTATGTTATTTTTTTGCAGGCTATGCCCTTTTTCTTGTATACACACTATATGCTTTTGGCCACTTCGGCCTGATTGTCTTACAACATTATGATTGATATCCCATGTTTGAAACCCACTTTTTGTGGTCTACCTTGTCTTATTACTTATATGTCACATTGTCTTCTCTTAAATACTAGATTTTTTTGCACTAACACATGTTATTAGCCTTCTTTTTTTATGTGCCTTGGTTTCTACCATGTGATTAAGAAAATATTAAATTAATATATTCCTAAATATGATTGTAATGTAGCAATAAATAAATAAGCAATGAAATACACAATTAATCCAAGCAAATTAAGCTTGAAAGTATAAAACCCTAGTTACAAAGAACTGATAGAATGGCGTCGGGTTCACCGAAATGATTAGTAAATATTGAATTAATAGATGCCTAAATCTCATTGCAATTTAGCAATAAATAAATAAGAAATTAAAATTAGATTTGAGTTAAGAAAATTAAGCTAGAAAGTATAAAACCCTAGTTACAAATAAAGGATAAAAGGAATTAATTATTTCATGATAAATGTTGGGTTGTGTCAAAGTGATGACTAAGTGAATAGAGAGGTATAAGTGTCATATAAATCCTCAAAACAATGTGTGATTTGATGATCTTATTCATTGAGCTTGTTAAGGTGCAAAATTCTCTTATCCAAAGAGTCACCGAAACTTGAATCTTCAATGGATTTCATCAGTGCAAGTTTGGCAATTCCACCATAATCGGCAAAATTTGAGATTCCACACCATACACCACTTGGAAAGGGGACATTCTAATTTCTCTCTTGGGTGTAGTTCTATCTTCCCAAAGTGCGTCATATAGCTTCTTAAGCAAATTCCTATAAGAATCATTTACAAGCTTTCTAACTATAGTTACCATATTCTTGTTTGTTGATTTTGCCTGTCCATTTCCTTGGGGATAGTAGTTTGAATAATGAGAAAGGAGATCCCATACCCATAGCAGAAATCCATCATCTCAGTAGAAGAAAAGTTAGAAGCATTGTTAGTCATAATTTTTTGGGACCCCAAACCTGATCAATATGTTCTCCTTAATGAAGTTGCAAACTACATCAGAGGTAGTGCTCTTGACTGGGATGGCTTCCACCCACTTGATGAAGTAATATGTGGTAGTCAAACGTGAGTATGCCTTGCACTAGAAGATGGATTGAGTGTCCCAATGAAGTCTAATCCCCATTGTTGAAAGGGCTCTTCAATAACCACATGATTGAGAGGAAAAGTAGCCAACTTAGGTCTTCCAACAAACGTTTGGCATGCTTCACATTTACCAACTCATTTTGATGCATCTCTAAATAGTGGGCCAATAATAACCAAAGCACGAAGTATTTTATGAGTTGTTACAGTAGAGGAGAAATGACTTGAGCCACAAGCCTGGTCATGAAAATCAGAGAAAAAATTCTTTTTTGTTCCTTGTCTACACACTTCAAAAACCTTCCATCTATGCCTCGTTTGAACAAAGCATTTTCCCATATCACATATTGTGCGAGATCTCATTTGATGGTCCTCTTATCTTTGGCACTCAAGTGAGATGGACACTCTACATAGGTCAGAAAGTGAGAAATGTCAACATACCACACATCTATTGAGCTAAGGAACAAAACAATAGGGACATCAACTTCATCTTTAGACAAATATTTGTAAGCTACTTCAGAAATGAGTTCACACAGGACCCTTACCTAAACCAACTTTATTGGTATGATATCAAGATCATACTCTTACACCTTTTCTACCCAATTACCTCTCTTGGTTCCAAATTCTTGCTGAGTAAGAATGGATTTGATTGTTGTATCAAGCACTAGAACCACAAAATGAGAATTAAGAATGTAAAATCTAAACTGCTTGACATCTTTAAAAATTGCAAAAGCATGCTTCTCCATCATGGTGTACTTCAACTCATGATTTTTCAAGACATAACTCATGAATGCAATTGGGAGCTCATGATCTTCAGCATTCTTCTGGGCCAAGACATCAGCTACGGTATTTTTAGTGGCGTAGCAATAGATAATGAAATCTTTGTTAAAGTTAGCGCACGCCAAGGTTGTATTCTATGCAATAGCTTATTTAATGTCCTCAAATGGTTTCTTCCTTCGAGAGGACCAACTGAAATTTTGCTTCCCTTGCATCATGTGAGAAATGCTCATAGTAAGTTCTGAAAATTGGGGATGAATATTCTCGGAAATTGATTTTACCAAAGAAAGAATGGACACCTTTCTTACTTGATGGAAGAGGAATTTGCTGGATGGTATGTAATCTCTCTCCGATCAATCTTAATCCCTTCCTTTGAAACAAAATGTCCCAAAAAAATTTCCTTCGTCACACAAAACATAGACTTCTTAGGATTTTTAAAAATCCCATGCTCTCTACACTTCGTAATATTGTTTCAAGTTGTTGGAAATGATCTTTCCTTACTTTAGAAAACATTGTCAAGTCATCCAAATACACAACAATGCATTTCCCTTTAAAACTACCAAAATCCAAATCCATGGCCCTCTTGAAAAGTAGCACCAATGTTGATGATACCAAATGGCATCCCTTTGTATGCAAAGGTGCACCAAGGAGTAGTAAAGTCATTCTTATGTTGATCAACAATATACACCTCTACTTGATTGTATCCCAAGAATCCATCTAACATAGAAAACATATATGAGCTTGTGACATCTTGTAATACCTGGTCCATCATGGGGAGAGGGTAATTATCCTTCAAAGAACCCTGATTTAGGTTTATGAAGTCCACGCAGATCCATATCTCGCCATTCTTCTACCCGACATGCACTATATTAGCAATCCAAAGTGAATTGTGGATGGGAAAGATGATTCTAGCCTTTAGAAGCTTTTGTATTTCTTGGAAAATTGTATCAGCTATTTTTGGATTATAGTGCCTTTGCTTCTCGTTTGAAGGGTTTGATCTCGGGATTAAGAGGAATGAAATATTGCATTTCTTTAGGCTGAAAAGCCTTGAGATCATTATAAGAGTAAGATAGGATGTCAACATACCTCTTCAACAAGTTCCCCACCTTCTTTTTCTCTTCCTGAGTGTAGCACTTTCCAATATTTACCATTTTGAAATCATCAAGACACCCAATATTCACTTTCTCAGTATCAACATATTTTCGAGATCCTTGGGAAACTTTAGAATTCACATATCCATCATGTTTATCCAAAAGATCCTCCAAACTCACTAGCCCTTTGGGAATTTTGTTTCCTTTTAGTTTGATGCACCCATTTTGATCCATCTCTTCTTTGACACCCTCTTCATTTGATGACACACACTCTCTAGGTATATTGTCACTTCCTTCAAAGTACAACTAATAAAAGTTATATCTGAGCTCCAAGAAAGAAATCAAATGTTTTTCATCATTAAAAACTTGCCAATTATTTGTATTGTCAGGCACACTGGTTCTATAGATCATCTCAATGGTGAATTTCTCCTGAGGGAAATCAGGATGTGGAATTAACAAGGACCTTAAAACAACTAGAGAATCAGCCCTAGTGTTCCTTTCCCTTGGCACAACTTCAATGAAGAAAGCATCAAGGAATTCAATGGAATCCCAAACCAGATTGCTATAGTGTTTTAACCTTATGTTCTTTACTTGATAAAGGTCTCTAAATTTTTTTATAATTAGCTATGCATCTCCACGAGCAAGAAGGTTCTTCACTCCCATTTCCTTCACCATGCTCAACCCAAAATGAGGACCTCATACTTGGTAGTATTATTGGTATTTTTAAACTTGAAACTTGAAGGAAAAATATGAACCTTACCCTCAGAGAAATGAGCACTAAACCAGACTCCAGAACCAATCAAGAGTAGCTCCCACCAAACTCCATATTCCCACACCATTAGGGTCAAGAAAAATTCCCTTTGTGCAGACTTTTCTGCTCTTGTGACATGATCATGTAGTTATCATGCCCAATGTCTTCATAGAATATTTTTTCTTTAGGATCATATTTCTTTTGCACAATATACTATGTTTTCTTCTCAGAAACAACTTCTTCATCTTCCCATTGACAAGGATCAAGGCATGTGACCAATCCATTTGGATTTCCCCTCCTACCTCCTTGCAGAAATTTCTACTCAGCAACAACCCATATGAAGGAGGAATATCATCTACCAAAATGGTGGCTAAGACCCTTTTCTCTAGAAAAGCAGAAAAAGCTACTTGTGCATCTTTAATTCTACCCACCAAAGGTACTTTATTACTCTCCATATAATAGCAATAGCCATAAGTGTGGGTTAGGGTTTGACCCAAAGCATGAGCCACTTTTATAGGCATAACATTATCTGATGCTCCTGAATCTATGACACAATTACTAAGTTTATGGCCAGCTATGAGAAGGGTCACATAGAATGGTTCAATCTTATCATTAGGGGACATGACTATAGCCACAAGGATTGATTGAGGTGAGGAAGAGGGAGTGGGTAAAAGGCCTTTAGAAGAATGGGATGAGGTTCTAGATATAACATTTACAAAGTTAACCATTTTGGAAAATGCTTTAGGATGGGTTTGATAGAACTATGCCTCAAAAATATGAATCTTGGTCTTCTTAAGATGGTGTATAATATCAAAAGATCCAGATGTGGATGGAGAGTCACTACTAGGAGTAGAAGGAGTTTTCTATCTATTAGATTTATCATTTGTTGGACAGGAATTATTAGAAGCAAAAGTAGAGGGAAGGACTAGTATAGCTTACCTTTTGAGTGGAAGTAGTAGGAATAGGAGCTCCTCTTCTTACAATCACTGGGATAGTTGTAGGAAGCTCCTTGGATATTTTAGCAGGTTACACCACTTTTTCCTTTTTTTGGTCTACTCCTAGGTCATAACAACATATGACTCACTATTCATCTCAGCCACTACATCATCATAGTCATCTTCATCATCTACACCTTCAGTGGTGAGGAAATGAACCCGAGAATCACCAGGCTCCTCCAGATCTTCATCAGCTTCCTCTTCTTATTCATCATAGAGTCCATTTTCTTCCTCATCATCAGGCTCAAGAACCTCACAAGTAGCATTGATAGGCACCTTGAGGGGTGGACCTTCAATGGCCAATTTAGTCTAGAGGGAAGGCAGGTGGTTCCTAGGCTGAAAATTATTCCTTAGAACATCTTGATATGGAGCATGTTGAGCCAATTATTTCTTGATGGCAATAAGGTCATTAGCAAGATTTTGCACTAACTGATCTGCATTACCTCCAGGAGAAGAGGAAGAAGAAGATGCTTTGGATTTGAAAGACTCCCTTTTCATCTTTCTAGACATAATCAAATCATCTTCCACATTGACAGCCAATCTCTGATCAGCATCCAAAGTTGCAAGATTTTCTCTCCTTAGGGCATAGCTCACTTCAAAATTGAGCATTCAAGAAGAAACACTTCTGAATCTGATCAACAAGCCTAGTATTTTGTGGAATCTTATTAATCTACTTGTTGAACTTGGCCACAAAATCTCTCATAGGCTCATGTGAATCCTTATTGATTTGAGAAATATAAGCTAAAAAAGCATGCACATCTTCAACAAGTTTGAAATACTACTCAAATTGAGTTGTCATAGTATCCCAATTAGTGATGGTCCCGGTAGGAAGATGGTAAAACCAATCTGCAACATTATCTTGCAAGGTCTCCAAAAATAGCCTAACAGAGACATCCTCATGATCAACTCCCGTAACCCCACATGTAAAAATGAAGGCTGCAATGTGCTCATTAGGGTGTACTTTTTCATCACCTCTAAAGTTGGGAAAATTATTCTTGTTACCCCTAGGTAACTCATCCAACAGTGAAGGCTGCAATGTGCTCATCAGGGTGCACTTTTCCATCACCTCTAAAATTGGGAAAATTCTTCTTGTTACTCCTAGGTAACTCATGCAATGGTTGAGGAAGATCTATAGGCCCAAATATTTGTCCCCAAGGCCGAGGTACTACCATCCTTGGAAATATTGCTTGAAGTGGAACTGAGACACTAGTAAGAATTAGGGCATGGAGATTAGGGCTAAGTTGTGCTTGAGGAATGCTACTACTAGAAGCTCTATCTTCAACAAGAGGTGTGCTTGTGGAACGAGCTCTTATATTTATTCTTGTTGGAGGAAGTTTAAAATCTTGTTGATCCAAGATTTGAAATTGGGGATCTTTAATTCCAAGAGCCCTTCTACCATGAGTGTATCTTAGAGTCGCCAGATCAAAGAAATGATCAAATTAGTTGTTCTTTTTAGAAAGGAAATTTGTTAAACAAATTCCCCAGTAGAGTCGCCAAAAACTATTGGGTTTCATATTTGCACTTGAGATGAAACCATAGTCAAGGGACAAGCAAGTCCCTCCTCTTTAATGGGAGAGGTTCCCTTATTGAAAGCAGGGGCCAAACCTATGTACATATGCACAATCTTTCTTTCAATGGTGGTTTCCCGATATTTTGAAATGTGTTTTAAGCCTAGAAAGTTATCAATACATGAGGATAGAATACTTTGAAGAGAGGAGGGGGCACAAGAATACAATACTTTCAAGAAAAGAGATGGCAGAGAAGACCCTTATATGTATTATGTAAATGAGATACAAAATAGAACCATCCACGTTTGTAATAAACACAACTCACAAACTCAAAGTTTTGGAAGATTGTACAAACTAGAACACAAAGTTTCCAAGCACAAGTATTATATGATTCACAAATCAGAACCAGAAGAAAGAGAAAGTAGAAGAAAAGGGGAAAAACATTTGTATTGATTTCTTCCAATTCGAAATTACAATTCAAGAATCATCAAAATTCCAACTCGTACAATGACTTTGAAAACCCACGATATATTTAGCAAGAGAGAGACGGTTACAACTTCCTTGAGAAATCCAAAAATATTTTTAACTAATTCCAATCATTCACACCATTTTGAATTCTTGATTTGTAAAGAAACGTTAATGGCGGAAAAATTAGTTTTTAAAATATATGGTCATTACTTCATTTTAGCATTAAAACATGGGCCATTCATTCACTTTAAAACTCTAAATTTTGGCCACCCATATGGAAGAGGTTAATTGGAATGGGCACATGTAGATGCCTAAATTTTATACCTTTTGTTTAGGGCCGTATATTTGACCTTGGACATGTGGCGAACTAGCGCTCATTTGCAAATTATATCTAGATTTCATTTTTGAAGTTGCGCTAGGCTGACCGTGGAGAGGTCCACCGGTTCCTTTATACTCGGTCGATTCTGGTATGTTCCTATTTGACTCATTTTGACCTCTAGACATGTGGAGAGTTGGTGCTGATCTAAATTTCCACTTTGGAAGTGCCTTCATCTCGAAATTGTGCCATGCAAGGCGTGGTTCCTTCCGTCGGGCCTAGACTTTTCAATGGCCAACTCTATCTCCTCATTGACTTCAACCACGAGTGGGATGACACTTCTTTTTATACCGACACTTTGATTTCACTTTTGAAAATGCACTTTTGTAGCACGTGGAGGTTTCCATTGAATCTTGAAATATGGCTAAACCTCACCTAATCAAAGATATCCATGTATTCCCTGTGGACTCGGGGAAAAATTAACAGAAAGATACACTGTCATACCCGAATACGGAAGAGAATAAAAAGAAGGAAAGGGAATCCACCATATTCCTGACTTCCAAATTGTTATCCATGAATAGGAAAACTCTAAACAATGCTAGGCTCCATGCGATTCCATACTCCAAGGCACATGACTCAAAAAATTTAAAACTTGACTTTAAAAGAGGGGAATTTCGGGGCTGAAGAAAATAAAAAGAAGTGAAGAAACCTCAACACATGTTAAACCTTTCCAACACCTTATTGATGCAAGATTCCTAAGACAAATAAAATTTCTTATTTTTCCTATCTCTGTGTATTTGCATTCCAAGGATTCTTTTTGTAGCTTATAAATCCTTCATAGCAAATGTGTGAGATAGCTTTCCTTAAGCTCACCAATGTCCTCGTATATTAGATCATGCAATAAGCATATAATCCACATACAAAATAAAATAATATATCTCCCATTTTCAAGATTCTTGAAATAAACACAATGGTCAAATTCACATCTCAAGTAACCATGATCTTGCATAAAACTATCATGCGTAAAACTATCAAACCTCATGTACCATTTCCTTAGAGCTTGTTTGAGCCCATATAGGATCTTTTTCAACTGCACACTAATGTCTCCTTACCCTTGACTTCATACCCAAGTAATGATACATATAAATATCTTCATCCAAATCACCATGAAGAAAAGTTGTCTTCACATCTAGTTTCTCTAAATGTGAATGAATCCTCTACTACAACTAAACTCAATATAGTACAAATATAAGTCATCTTAACAACAGAGAAAATATTTCACCAAATTCAATACCTAATTATTGTGCAAATCCTTTTACTAAAAGCCTTGCCTTGTACCTTTTATGTCTACCCTCTTCTTCCTTGATCCTCTAATCCCACTTGTTCTATAACATTCTATTACCCGCTTTGAACTTAACCAAATCCCAAGTTTAGTTCTGTTCCAAGGAATCCATCTTGTCATCCATGTCGTGCTCTCATTAGACATGAGTCTTATCTGCATTACTTCTTCAAAACTTTCTTTCTCACCATTATCAGTTAATAATAAATAAAATAGATAACGTGTAAATATTTCTAGAGGTTTACTTACCCTTTGAGACCTTCTCACAGGAGTTTGGGGTATTGGAGGCTCATTCTATACCTCCTGGACATTTGTATCCAAATTTGTCGCTGACCGATGCTGGTCACTGTGAATCGACACCGCTTCTTCTTCTAACCGATGTTAGTTTGGCTCTTCCTCAGAGGAATCAAGTAAGAGTTCCTCTAACCGATGTTTGTTAGGGGTGAACTGACACCGGTTATTGTGTAACCTCCTAGGTATGAATTTTATATCTAAGAGTTCATTTTCATTCAAACAATTCTCAATCGGTTCTTCCCTGGTGCCAAAATTTGATCCTCAGTACATTATTTTTTCATTCCATTCAATATCACGACTCCTAATAATTTTAGAATTCTCTAAATCCCAAAAATGAAATTCAAAATCACAAGATCCATAACCAATGAAAGTGCATCTCTTGGATTTTACATCCAACATTTTTTTCTTTTCCTTATCAATATGCACAAAAGATTCTAAACCAAAAAATTTAAGAAAACAAATATCTACCTCTTTTCTCGGTCCAATATTCCTCCGGTATTCCTCCATCTATTGAACTTAAAGGCCATGGTTAATTAAATAAACCATTGTATCAACAACTTATTCCCAAAACTGCAAGGCAATCCAAAGTACATCCTTATACTTCTAAGACGTTCCACGATTGTCCTGTTCATTCTTTCTGCAACACCATTCTCTTGTGGTGTTCTTGGAACCGTCATTTCTCTATGTATTCCATTAACTGAACAATAATCATTGAAATATTTTCTACAATATTCACCACCATTGTCATATCTAAGGCACTTTAACTTTGAATTTGATTCATTCTCAACAAGGGCTTTCCATCTTTTGAAAGTATCAAAAACATCATATTTTTGTTTAATACAATAAACTCATACCTTTTTAACATCATCAATGAAAGTAACATAATGATGGGATCCTCCATGAGAAGCTACCCGATCTGGTCCCCACACATCTAAGTGTACAAGCTCCAATTTCTGCTCCTTCTTAGTTTTCCCAAAATTTGAGAAATCTCACTCTCTTTTGCTTTCCAAAGACACAATGCTCACAAAATCAAGATCTAAATATTTTGAATTTGATAACTTAATCTCATACTTTAAGATTTACATTTATTTTTGGCTCATATGGTCTAACCAATTATTCCACATGCATGCATTTGAATATGAAGTAGATAATACAAAAAAGGAATCAATAACATAGGTAGATAAATATAACATTCCTACCTTCTTACCTCTTGCCACAATAAAAGCACCCTTGGTGAATTTCCAAGAGTCTATTGTGAATGTAACCATGCAACCAACTTCACCTAGTTTCCCTGTAGAAATAAGATTCCTCTTGAGGCTTGACACATGCCTCACATCTTTCAATACCCATGTATTTCCATTCTACAATTTTAGATGAACTTCCCCTTTACCAGTAATACTGCAAGGTTCATCATCACCCAAATAAACATACACAAAATTTCCCTGGACATAATTTATAAAATAACCCATATTAGGGGTTGCATGGAAAGAAGCTCTTGAATCTAAAACCCATGATTTTATTCTATTATTCAAAGAAAGAATAAGAGCATCTTGCATCACCTCTACCGCAAAATTTTCTTCTTTATTTTCCTCTTTATCCTTTGACCAACAATATTTCTTTGCATGTCCTTTCTTTCCACATTTCCAATAGGTAATTCCCTTACCTCTGGATTTAGATCTGATATCCCTTGACTTTGATTTCCCATTACTCTTGATCTTGGATCTCTCCTTCTACTTGCCCCTAATTTCTACATTTAAACATTCCCGGATGATTCCTCCGTACTTTTTTTAAAAATTTCATCATTCAAGATTATACTAACCACATCATCAAACTTCAAAATATTATTTTTAGATGTTGTATTACTAACAATCATTACCAAGTTATCCCAACTATCAGGAAAAGAACATAAGAATAAAAGTGCTTTTACTTCATCATCAAATGGAATATCAACCAATTTTAACTAATTTTACAATAGATTGAAATCATTCAAATGACTAGATGCAAATCCACATTCATGCATCTTAGAACTAAATAGTTTCTTCTTCAAATAAAATTTATTTGAAGTACTGAGTTTTTCATATAAATTAGTAAGAGATTTCATTAACTCTACCGTAGAAGTTGCTTTTGTAATATTGGAAGCCGAAGATGCTGCTAGGCTCAATGTTATATATCCCAAAGCCTTTCTGTCAATAATTTTACATTCTTCATCACTCATCTTCATAGGTGTGGAATTTTAATCCAATGGTAAGAAAAATCTCTTTGATACGATAATCCTCAATCTGCATCTTCCGTAATTGATAATTTTGGTCGTTAAACTTCTCTAACTTGTATTTGTTTTCTTCTAGCCATTGTTGTAGCTCCCACTCAATCAAAAACCCTTTGTGAGTAAATCTATCAACACATAAAACCCTCAAAAAATCTCTGATACCATTTGTTGGGGTTAACACAAGGTTGTACAGATAATATATTAGATCTAAGCATACATGCAATAAAAGTAGATATTCTACTAGAATAAATATACAAAACAAGAGATATAAATCAACACCATATTTAATGTGGTTCACATAATCTGGGATACATCCACCAAGAAACAAACCAATATATTATCCAAAGCTTTCAAAATTGAATATTTACAATCTTCCACACCTCTTAGATGTATAGTACTTTATTTCTCGTAATATTTTTATTCTTCTCCAATAATTCTCTCTCTCATAATTATTCTCACAATAATCATCAACTTTTTCAATTCTTACTTTTAAACCCTAGATTTCATGCTTATATAGGCATATACAAAATTAGGGCATTTAGCCATGGATGCAATTACAATCAATAGATATGCTTTTATGCTAAAATTATATCTAATTCCAGTGAGTTAATTAAAACACTCAAACATAGGTAACCAATGCTTTGGTTAGCCCTAACTCGATGTAAGTTCCTCTTTTCCCGACCACCGTTGGCCATAGGTGACCGATGTCAGTTATTGTATTTTCTTGCAAGTTTATTATTGCATGCTAATTTGAAGTAATTGAGCTCCACAACTCAACAATTTCTTGGTAGCTCTCATGTTTCCCAAATTGTACTTATTACTTAACAATGTTCCACCTATTGTAGTTTCTCCACGTGCATGACACAATCCTACTCCACATCCTATGATACATGCAATTTCACATGACACTAGGTCATTGATTCATGTTCACATGTTTTCATATTTTTATAGTGATAAATAGTGGGCCCTCGCCCCATATCCTCATTCAATAGATCATCGTGACAACCACACTTGGGGACATATTCTCCCCCATTTTGTTACCCAATGATGCACTCTTGTTCTAGATTCATATATGAATTTTGATGGTGCACTTACCTACATGAACCTCACTTTGCACACATACATTGGGGGTAAACTTTCTCCCCTCTCATAGTTGTTCTATTCCATGTTCACATATTTACAAAAAGAGAAAAAATAATAGCTTAGATCTTGATTAGATGTACTATTGCTTTCCTATCCTATTATATGTTGCACGTTGTTTACCATGTTAGTTTGATTCATACTATGATCTATATTTTTCCGTACACACATGTGCATTCACATGGTACTATTGAGGTGGATGAAAATTACATATATTCTTTCTTCTTCTACTAGTCATATCCTTATTATGTATATAATTACATTCACTCATCATACATTTGGGATCTTAGACTCTATAGGGTTTTCTCCTCACTATGTTGACATTATTCCTTGTTATCTCTCGTGTTTCCCAAATTACACATTTTACTTAACAATGTTACAGCTGTTATAGTTTCTCCACATGTATGACACAATCCTACTCCACATGCTATGATACATGCACTTTCACATGACACTAGGTCATTGGATCATGTTCACATGTGTTCATATTTTTACATTGGAAGATAGTGGGCCCTTGCCCTATCCCAATTCAATATATCATTGTGACACTCACACTTGGGGACATATCCCCTTTTGTTACCCAATGATACACTCTTGTTCTAGATTGATATATGAATGGTGATGGTTCACTTACCTACATAGGCCTCACTTTGCACACATACATTGTGGGTAAATTTTATCCCCTCTCATAGTTTTTCTATTCCATGTTCACATATTTACAAAAAGAGAAAAATACTAGCTTAGATATTGATTGGAACTACTATTTCTTTCCCATCCTATTATATGTTGCACATTGTTCAAAGCATGTTTCTTTGATTCATAGTTTGCTCTATATTTTTCCATACACACATGCATGTTCACATGGTACTATTGAGGTGAATGCAGATTACTTACAGTTCTTACATGATGTATGATGCTTGGAATTGTACCTAGTAGTCCCACTAAGGCTCCTATGGGCATCTATCTTTTATATTTATCTATACTTAGGTGATATCATTGCAATATCTACTACTTTCATTACTATTTCTAGTGTATATATTGTGACATACTCTAAATTTTTCGAACATGATAATATGTGCTTTATGTGTAGCATTTGTATTACAGGCCTACTTCCAATCATGGTTATTTGATTTTCTTATATCTTGTCTTATTTGTGAGCTATACCTTATTCTTTATTGTTTGTTTGTCTCAGTATCACCAAGGCTTCAAGTGTCTTGTAACATATTGAGTGGTGTCCAATGTATTCAACTAGCTACTTGATGTATCTTTTTCCATGTCATTGTGTGTTTTTACTTGTTTCTATTGCATAATGTATACTTGTTTGTGACTAGCACTTTTGGATATCCTTTTTCCATTTGTTTGCACACGTCATGGTTGTTACCATGTCTATTCCATATTCCCCTTATAGGACTTATATTTCAGATGTGTATATCAATTTCAACATTCCTCATTTGGGCCATGCTCGCTTTTATGCATCTCATTCACACCAAATGAGCGGGGCAATAATCGGGTGACTATTTAACCCTCTCAAAAATTCACAAACCAGATGTTGAACTGATTTTCTTACTCTTGTTTTAGATTAGTGAAATGGTAACAAATAAAATAAGTAAATCCAATAATGAGAGGGTTTAAGGATACCTCTAGATGAGATGATGATGGATATGGATGAAAAATATCCTCTTCGTAGAGAGCTTGATTACCTACACAAAAAAGGAAAACTCAACATGAAAAAGGATTAGTAGATAGGATAGTGGGTTTTCTGACAATGTTGGTTCGAGAAGTGAAAAATTCATAGGATGTATGTCAACCCACATTTTTTGATAAAAGATAGATAAACTAACAATGGATAAGTGATAAGAAGAAACATAATTTGAAATGAAACAGAGAATCTAAAATGAAAAAGACAAGATAAAATGCAAATTTGAATATATAAAATGCTAAAATAATTCAAAATTGTGTGGGTCGATGAAAACACGGGACTCAAGGAAAAGTTAACGATGAATGGGTCTCAGATAGGTCAAGTGAAATGCGAAAAATAAGATCTCAAGGATTGGTTTGAAGCTGACAAGGAGTCTAAAGATGACATTGAGATGATGCGAGAGAGACTGGATTTGAATGAAACATAAATTCTGCAAGAAAATTGATAAATCATATGGGAATGATAAATGTTGGTCGTCAATGACGAATAGGTGTGATGCAAATGAGATCTGAATCAATAGGTGTGTAGAATGGAAATATTGGTAGATTTGATAGGTTGCATGGAAGAGAAAACATATTGTTGGAAACAAAAATAGACAACTTATGAAGCTTTGTTATTACTTAAGTAATCTTAGTAAGGTGGGAGCTATTTCTCTTCAGCTTTATCCTGCAACAAAAATAAATATCGGTGCCATAATCACCATTAATTAAAGCACCATCTCACCCAAAGTGATTAGGAATGAGGAGTTGGGGAAATTTAAAAATATGGAGGTAAATATGTTCTGAGGTACTAGTGCATACACTCTCTCGAATTGGAGTCATCCTTCCATATGTTAAAATATGAGGAGGCATATCAAAGAAGAGCTACATGACCTCCTCAAAGATTATGTTGGTCGAGAAACTCCATTATACTTTGTAGAGAGGATGATGGAACATTATGGAGGGCCTCACATTTATCTAAAAAGGGAAGATCAAAATCATACTGGTTCACACAAGATAAACAATGTCATTACACAAGCACTCCTGGCCAAACACATGGGAAGGAAACATGTAGTATTGGAGATGGATGTAGTACAACATGATGTTGTAATCATTGCATACCTACATGCACCTCAATTTGAAGTGCATGGTGTACATGGTGTGCATGATATGGTTTTCCAACCCTCCAACGTGTTAAAATGTGTCATTTTGGTGCTGAGGTGAGGGTGGTTCATTCTAGTTCTGCCACTTTAAAAGATTCTACATCGGAGGTAATTCGAGACCAGTAATGTCCCCCTTTTCGAGAAAAAAATTAATAATCAAGGTTGGTATCCTTAAATCCACTACCCTTGGATTAAAAAAGATTAAAATTATGGGAAAATACATTTGCACATGTGGATTTAAAAATTAAGTAATATTTATCGTGAAAGTTGAATTGGTTAGGAGAAAATCGATTTTTATTTGGAGAAAAAGAATTAAATAAAGGCAAGTCGATTTCCTTGGAATTAATTAATTATTTTATTTGAACAAAGCGATTTTATTTGGCATATATTGATTCATTTGAGAATCATTTATTAATATTTAATTCTCCCATGTATTCTGATTTTTATATATTATTTGAGGAAATTAACATTTGCAATGAAGTTGAATTTTAGGCTATTTTTAAATTAAAAGACTCTCTTCTCTAGAAGATGGCCTTGAAAAGGTTGAAAACTTTGGAGATTGAGAAATGAAATTCTATAAAAGGAGATGATGGGCACCCCTTTTCACATGTTGACAAGTTATTATAACTTATCTTCATGCTTGTAGCGGGATGAATGCCCACTAGTGATAAAAAACAAGAGGTGTTCATTAACACCACCCATTTGTGAAGTGTGTATTCCTTCTTGGGCTATGAATTGATGAGTTTTTCTTAATTCTATTTACCCATGTGAAGTCTCCATTATCAAGAGTGTTCTAATCTTAATTTATGAGAGTTTGAGAGTGATTTTGTTAGGTTAATTATTAATTAACCATATATTAATTATGCATTTCATATTTCATTATTTAATTAATGTTATTAATTAAATAATGTTGTTATTGGTTTTATTAACCATATTTGTTTTATGTAAACATTAGGGATGTTGTTATATTGTTTTAACAATATTATTGTTGTGCTTCCCGGATGTAATATTTGGAAGCTAATGTATTTTAAATTTGTTGTTGCATTGTTGCAACTTCTCTTTTGTTTGTATCCCAGTTGTGCAACACACACACACACACACACACACACACACACACACATTATAGCTTGCTTCTATGTATTAGGTTGATTCTGATTAATACAATCTACAGGCTTCCATCCCTATTCTACATTTGGTACCAAAGCGAGAATCTAGACTTGTGAAGATGTGGAAGAGAGAATAGTAGAGAGAGAGGAGATTGGAGAAGTGTTTAAAGAATTTGAGAGCTTGTTCAGCCTTGTGTAACCTCCCAGCCCCATCCCTACCTCCCCCACATCCTCCTACTTGTTCTAGGTGTTTGGAACACAAATTTCTTTTTGCATTGGTACACCCAACACCCGAAAAAAATTGTTGTAGGTTACTGTATGATGGTTGCTCTGGCAAGTCATTTTGAAAAGGTCCGAGCCCCTCTACCTCTACACAACCTTCAACCTACTCCACACCAGATTTCCATTTGTGAACATACACGGCGGGCGTGAATTGTAGAGGAGTATCCAAACAATACGGTGGCAAGTTGTATTGAAAACAATTGTGGCCTCAATCTCCACGTCGACCCCTGTATACAAGCTCCAAGCGGCAGACTTGGCATCACTCACAAAAACTCCTCTGCCATAGATTGAGGCATCTCTCTCCTCCACGCACACTCCCAGCACCAGCCAAACCGACACAAAGGAACAACAATCAATTAAAAATGGTGGATAAATAAAAAGAGGTGGATTGATCAAATCACCAAATAATAGTGACCTAACACAAGCAAAAAGCGGTGGAGGAAGATAAAATACAAAGGCATGGAGATAAAAACATCTTAGATCCATCTTTGGAGCTCAACAGAACCTAATCCGCATTCCACGAATGCAGCTCAACGTGGACCTCTCGCCATATTGCTGTTTTTTTAAAAGGTAAGTCAAATTTGGCTTTAGTTAATTATAATTTGCTTCATTTCTATGTCAAGCGCTCATAAGAGCCAAGGTGGATAGACCAAACGAATTAGAAGTGGGGTTCGAATCCCACCTCAAACTTGTATTTTTGAATTTGGCAGAATATTTGATGGAACCACTAACTTTAGTGAAAAATTCAAATTTAGTTTTAACTAACTAAATTTAGCGGGGAAATCCATAATTTAGGGTAGATTTTTTTTTCCTCATTCAACCTTTTTTTCATTTTGGACATTTTTTGCTAAAGGAGGCCTATCTTGAAATTGCATTTTCAGCTATAATTTTACAATTTTTGGCGTAGTGGGTCATTTTGGGCTCCGGAGGTCACTAGGGCCCGCAAAACAATTTTTTTGCAGCCATTCAATTTTTTTCCATATTTTTGAATGTAAATGCATGCTGCAATATATTGTACTAATTTGCAGGTTACCATAGTCAATCAGTAAAATTTGTAATCGCTTAGAAGCTGGTAGAATATTGTACTAAAAATAATAAAAATTGGTTCTGAAACACTCACGAGATCCTAGATCTCATTCGCAGTGTTCGGTATATACGGTGCCTCTAGGAAGTGCTTATGAGTAAAGTTGTCACAACTACTACTGCACTTAATGCCTAATATAGTAGAAACAACGTCATCCGGGCATCGTCCCTATAAATTGATGAGGAGTAAAAATGTCACAAAGTGTACACACTATGAGCCATCCCATCCATCTGTGAATGATTGCATGACATAAATCCGGACAAAGAAATTATCCAAGTATATAGCAAAGTTATGCACACATATGAGGATATTTCTTTGAGCCAGTGTCAATAATCACACAAACCCCTTTCAGTACTGTCTTGGTACCACATATTGAATTCTTTCACGTACGTTAACGCCTCTTTCACGTACCACCGGGTATATAGAAAGGGCGAGCTTCTTCCATGTACCACCGGGTATATCGGAAGGGCATGTATATAGAAAGGTTCGGTATATCAGACTGATGGTATATATATTGGGAGACCTTATACCGGAGTGATAAGAGCCAAACCACCGTGTCGGTGATATCTGTAAAATGGGCACCAATTGCCCCAAATTTTTATTCCGATTCACAATTACTCAAAGAAAACAACTATGTTGCATGAAGACAAAAATTAAGACATAACTTGATTTTGAAGACATCGACTTTATTGTGAATGGTACTCGACCGAGATCAACTACGTACAACACAACAAAGTGACAGCTTTGATAAAGCATATCAGAAGGCCAAACTCATCATCTTGTTTAGAGTGTCCAACGATGTGCAACCCCACATTCGAGATGCCAAAATAGCCAAAGAAGTGTGGGATAAGTTGAGCATAGTATACGAGGCCAAGAACAAGAATGTTATACTGAATTTATAGAGTCAATTACACACATTAAAATTCAAGCATAATGAAAAAATAGAAGCTTTCCTAAGAAGAGTTACAGAATTGAGGGCTTCACTTCTAGCCCTGGGAGAAGCAATCACAGATGAGGCTCTCACTCCCATTGTTCTGAGAGCACTCCCCTCTTCTTACCACATTTTTGTCACAAAACTAAATGTGTCAGATATGACAGTTAGTTTTGACAAGCTAGTAAACCTATTGCAATAAGAGGAAGCAATGCACAATAAGGATGATGAGAGAAGAAAACTCTTTCTTCACATCAAAAATGGAAAGGAAAAGGTAAAGGGAAACCTAATTCCTATCAAAATTCCCAAAATCAAAATCAGTATCAAGGGGATAGACAATAGAAGAAGAAATGTCCAATATGTAAAAGAGGACATAACCTACAACATTATTAGTATAATACTTACAAGAAAGGTTCATCAAGCAACTCTAGACCTCCAAAAAAATCTAACAAGGGACAATCTAACAAAAATCACGGGTAGAAAAAGGGGAACTGAAATGAAGACCCCATCAGCAAGGTAATATTGCTGAGTAATAAGAACAGTCAGACAATGAAGACTACTTGTTCACTACTCATTCAAGTGAATCATCCACATCATCTAGTGATGTTTGGTATGTTGATTCATGGGCCACTTGAAAAATTATTTGACATAGAGACTGGTTTATTTCAATGAGGGACACGCCATCAAAAAATCATGTTTTGTTGGGAGATGATTCTTCATATACAGACTTTCAGGGGATTGGGAACATTTCTCTACCCCTTGGTTCACGCAACTGTAGAATTTTAGATGTCTTATATGTCCATGGGTTGACAAAGAACATGATTTTAGTCACCAACTCCTAGATCACAACCTAAAAATTGACTTTGATAGTCAATCTGGAAAGAAAACATGTTTTATTTGAGACAAATCAAGTGTAACAAAAAAGTTACACCAAAACGCTGAGGCGTTAGTGAAATCCGTACATGAGGATCATAACATCCCACCATGCTTCCATAGCTTGAACCACCGAGCTATATTTTCACTGTATAAGCGGGACCATGCCTTGCCCTATACAAGCCCTAGGTGAACAATGTAATGCCATCATAGCTACTGTCTTTGGGACTCGAACCCGAGTGGTCACTTTGATACCAAATGTAACAAATTACACCAAAAAATCGAGGTGTTAGTGAAATCCACACATGAGGATCATAACATCGTTACACCAAAACCTTGAGGCATTAGTGAAATCCACACATAAGGATCATAATATCGCACCATGCTTCCTTAGCCCGAGACTCCAGGCTAGATTTACACCCGTATAGCGAGACCACACCCTGCCCTATATGAGCCACAGGTGAACACTGCAATACCGACATAGCTACCCGTGCCGGGACTCGAACCTGGGTGGTCGCTCTGATACCAAATGTAATGAATTGTTACACCAAAACCTTGAGGCATTAGTGAAATCCACACATGAGGATCATAACATGAAATCTACTCATGAGGATCATAACATCAAGAGGCTTGAAAATAGTTGTGAAATCCTCCAATGTGGGGTGCATGTTCCAACTTGATTTTGTTCACAGAGATGATCAAGAACTTGTGGCTAAGAACTCTACCTCGGCTTAATTGTGGCATCGTAGACTTGGTCATGTAAGTTTCAAGTATCTCGAGACACTTTTCTAACACAATATGGTACATGGGTTACCATCTCTTCAAAAGGATACGAGAAGTTTCCACACTGCCTAGCAGGAAAACAACACATAGCTTCATTCCAAAGGAGTACATTTTGAGCTCATGGAAAAATTGACCTGGTTCATACCGATCTTTGCAGTCTGATGTAGCCAAGTCATTATGGGTTCCAGTACTTCATGCTTTGTGTTGAAAACTATTCGAGAAAAATGTGGATCTTTTGTCTTCACAAGAAAAGTGAAGTGTTTGAAACCTTGAAAAAGTTCAAAGTAGTAGTTGAGAATGAAACTGGTCATCACATCAGAACTCTCCACTCAGATTGAGGAGGGGAATTCACCAGTGATGAGTTCAAAGACTACCTACAAACTCACAAGATTCATCGACAAACTCCTCCACACACACCGCAGAGAGAATGGTGTTGTTGAGAGAAGAAATCGTACTATCATGGAAATGGTATGATGCATGATTGATGACTCTGGAATTGCAAAGACATTCTAGGTAGAAGCAACAAAGACAACAGTGTATTTTTTGAGCAGAGTGGCCACATTTTCTCTTGACAAAGTAACATCATAAGAAACATGGTCAAAGTATAAACCATCTATTGCACACCTTAGAATATTCAGTGTGCAAAGCAAGCATGTACATACCAAAGCAAAACAGAAAGAAACTAGACATGAAGTCACGAGAAAATCATCTTCATTTGGTACAGTGAAGAGACTCTTGGGTACAGATTGATGGATCCTAAGACCAAAAAAGTCTACACCAAATGAGATGTTGAGTTTTTTTAGAAGAAGGAAGCAGAGACTCCTCCTCAGATTCAATTGATGTAGATTCTTCACTAGTTGTAAAAATTGAAGTTGATGTTCCCACAGATGGTGAAAGTGAGGATGGGGATGATGGTGTTGATTAGATAGAACCATGATCCACAAGAACAGTTCAACATATGCCCAAGTGGTGTACTAGCACATTACGAGATGCACGAATGGATGCTCCACTAGGATACATCCACCCTTGGACTAAGGACTCACATTAAATCAAGAGAAGAAGTTAACTTTGCTTTGATGAGTAGATTTATTGAATCTGATGAGCCCTCTATATTCCAGGAAGCCCTACAGTCAAAATCTTGGAAAGATGCCATGGACTCTGAATATTAGTCAGTAATGAAAAATAACACTTGGTAGCTTCTCAATCTTCCACCAGGGAAGAAACCCATTATATGTAGATGGATATTCAAAAAAAGTACAAAGTAAATGGGAAGTGGACAAGTAGAAAGCAAGACTTGTAGCGAATGGGTACACACAAAAAGAAGGCATTGACTATGAGGAGACATTTTCTCCCACAGCTAAGATCAAAATGATTAGGATGATCTTTTCTCTAGTTGCACAGTTTGGTTGGAAATTCCACTAGATGGATGTAAAAAGTGCCTTCCTAAATGGAGATTTACAGGATGAAGTCTACATGACTCAACTTGAGGGATATGTAGTACCTAGTCAATAAGAAAAGGTATGCAGACTCAAGAAATCTCTGTATGGCCTCAAATAGGCACCCCGAGCATGGTACATCAAGATTGATGAGCATCTCATACAAGATTGGTGAACCCAACATGAATACCTACAAAACCCCAAGACAAGTATTAAACCCTAAAAAAGAAAAATGCAAATGATGGTGTCGAATGTCCTCAGTGGCCACAATGGTGGACTTACTAACTGAGTGTTACACTAAATTTCAGACCCAAATGTATTTCTGAGTGTGTGTGAATCATGCCCTATGTGCTCTTGTTCTAGTCACACTTTTTGAAGTAGCGAGCTATAACTATGTGTAGAAAATGTAATAAATGGTGGATGGAATAGAATAAACTTCCCTCCTATGCTTGTGAAATGCATATGAACTAGCCTTGTCCCTTGTCATGAAGCTAGATGGATGCAAAAGAGATCTAGATACCTTAGATGGATGAAAATTTAGATGGATGATAGTAGGACTAGTGCTTGGTCCCTCATTATGGACTCATAACTTTGTATTTATATGATTCTCTTGTTCTAATTTTGTAACTAACCCTTAAGAGGCCAACCACCAAAAATATAGAGTATTCAAACAGATAGAAAGTTCCCAAAAAGTGGTGGGAAAGTGTAAAAAATGATTGGGGCACCCCAACTGGGACCAAGGCACCTATGGGAGCGCGATTACTTACCCAAGTTCCCCATTCAAGGATAGAATGATGGAAATTGCTAAAAACAAATTGGGAATGTATGCGGTGAAGGTCGGAAATGACAACATGAAACAAAGTAAAATGGCCAAAAGAAGAGGGTTAATTAGTACTTTCTTCACTCAAAAACCATATGAATAGTAGTATGAGACTGGGACTAAATAATACCCAAAGTGTGTGATTTAGTGTTTACAAGCACAACCATTGGTGTAGTAATATCGCAACATGGAGATGGTATTGTAGATCATCCTATTTATTTTACAAACTGAAATTTGACGCCCACAGAGCTTAATTATGCAGCCACTGAGCATGAGGCTTTTTCTATGATATATACGCTGCATAAGTTCATATAATATTTGTTAGCAACTTCGTTTATCTTCTTTACATATCATATAACACTTAAGTATTTGGTCAACAAGCATGTTTTTCAAGGGCGCATATGTAGGTGGATACTTCTATTTCAAGAGTTTGATTTTATAGTTGTTGTCAAGCCTAGTAAGAGAAATTCAGGACCAAATCATTTGTCAAGGATCAATTCTAGTGAGGATGTGCAGAGCATTAAGGACACAATTCTAGATACATGGCTTTTCAGATTAAACGACAAACCCGTAGACTTGGAGGACATAGCAGTGTTTTTGTGCACTGGTATGACGCTTGAAGGAATGAAGACTTTATATAAAAAGTAACTTTTTATACACGCAACTCCTTATCAGTTGATTGGTGGAGACTTGTAGAAGTTAGGTCATGATGAGGTCTTGTGTCATTGTGTACTAGAGCATGAGCATAAAGCCATTATGGATTAGGCACATGGAGGAGTCACGAGGATGACACTATGCAGGTTATGTTATAGCATACAAGATTCTAATGGCTAGAATTTGGTGGGAAACTTTGTACAAGGATACTAAGTAATATGTCAAGGCATGTAACCATTATCGCGCCTTAAGAAGCCTATATATAGGGATGAGATGTCCCTAAAGGTGCAAAGCCTTTTGAGAAGTGGGCTATTGAAATTTTAGGTCCTATTTCACCACCCATGTGTAGGAATGACATGCATTACATTATTACTTACACAAATTATCTGAAAAGGTGGGAAGAAGAAACACCTACAAAGGATTGCACAACAACTATAATAGTAAGGTTCTTATGGTAAAATATTATCAGCAACTATGGATATCCATTGAGTTTGAAAAGTGATAAGAGAACTCATTTCCTTAATGAGACCATCAATATTTTGTTGGAAAAGTTTATAATGGTGCACTATAAGACTACACCTTATCACCCACATACTAATGGCAATATGGAAGCTTTCAACAAGATTTTAGGACAGATATTAACAAAAATTTGTGATGTTGGTAGGAAATATTGGGATGATAAAGTTTATGTTGTACTTTGGGCTTACATGACCACTTATAAGAGATTGAACAGGACCAAACCTTTTCAATTGGTGTTTTGTGTAGAAGCAGTATTACTAGTGGAATTTATGTTACCATCCATGTGTATTGCATGCTCAGGTGGATTAGATGACGGGCAAGTTGTAAAGGAGTGCATTGATAAACTGATGCAGTTAGATGAGTGGTGCACTATTACAAGTTGGAGTCAAAATGCTGAGAAGGAAAGATAGAAGGCATGACATGATAGGCACATAAGTAACACGATGTTTGAAGTTGGGAAGATGATCCTTCTCTATGATTCCTATTTTACGCACCACCCAATAAAATTGAAAGTGCATTGGTTGGGACCTTTTGTAGTAACCAAGATACTTGAGTTAGGAGCTTATGAGCTACGAGACCTTTGGATGGCACTATATTACTCGGTTACTTTAATGGGAGTAGGCTGAAGCCCTACTATAAATAAGGCTCCTTGGTGTTTGTAATAACGCAATGTTTCCATTAGATATATTTCCCTTTCATGTGTACCCTTTCATTGTTGATATGCTTTATTATTTTACATTTCCTTATTTTTTTAATAAGTGCACTTGTGTGCAAGGAGCTGATTAACTGGGTACCAACACAATTATTGGCGGTGGGGTCGTGGAGAAAATTTTAGCAAATTAACTTTTAGACTTAGATCATTTTTACAAAAAGAAGGCTTGCGGGTTGGCGGAGCAACGGAAACTTCATGACTTTACGCCTTTTGGACAAAAGTGTAAAAGGAAATTTTTAGCCCGCGGTCTACCGAAGAATATTTTAATAATTAAATTTGTGAGCTTAGATTACTTTGAGCACGAAATGAAGTAAAAACTTCGAAGGCCATAAATTTTGATTGGGAACTCGCTTTTTAGCAAACAAGGACTTTATTGAAAGGTCTAGATGTCCTCTTTGCACATAAAGTACAATGCTGAAATAAGGTAGTATTCCTAGCTTTCCAAAGTTGAAACAGAATAACATAACAAAATAAATTCCAAAGGGAAGCAATGTAGGAAGGCCAAGTAGCATGGTCACCAAACAAAGCAACTTTCCAATAAAAAACTCAGGGTGAAATGGCTGAAAAAGGGAGTGAATCCAATGCCAAACATGTTGCACATGAGGGAAAAACCAAAAGACATGTTTGAAAGACTCTGGGTGACCACAACAACTACAACCAGATTAGGAATGCCAATATGACTTAATATTTCCCCTAATGGTAGGCCCTGATAGATCAGACACCAAAGAAATAAATTGAGCTTTGGATCAAATAGGGGGTTCCAGGCTCGATGGAGATGCTTTAACCAGGTGACATGAGAAGAATGTAATGACCATCTGGTATTGAGCTTATCTAAAGCCGACAAAGTAGGAGATAACAAGGAGTAGATAACTCCTGAATTATATTATAACAAAGGGGATGTCCACATTCCATCGCCAGTATTTCCACCAAGCCTTGGGTGGCTGAAGGCCTAGCTTGTGTAGCATAACATCAGGCAAAAAAGATTGAATAGCCAAGATCAAAGGTAGATCAGAATTAGCTAGTTGATATTTCTATTTCAACGCTGGCCAAGGAAGCCAATCCCAAGAAGAAACTAGGTCCCGATGGTGGAGATGCCTTTACGAGCTAACCACATTGCTTTAATGTTGGGCTTTTCTACAAGCGGGAGATCATCAGGAGAGAAAATAGGTGACCACCACATATTGTGCTCATTGAAAGAGAGACCTATTTAGAATCCATCACCAACCCACCACATGAAGGGTTTGACCATCTCAAATGCTTTCCAGATGATTTTGACCACAAAGGTGCCAGTATTTTAACTGGAACTTTAGTAATTAGCAGAGTATGAAATCCTATGTTTTTCCAACATTTTTTACCATATGGTGCTCCTGAAGAGATACAATTTCATAAAAAACCTTCCAAGCTTGGTTTCCCTGGATACAATGAACAACCCACTTAGCACATAACGAGATATTCTTCCTGTAGACATCAACAACGCCCATACCACCCTAATCCCTGGGAAGAGTGCAAACCTCTCTAGGCAACACGATGAAACCACCCTACTTAGAGTTGGAACAAAGAAAATACCACAAGAGCTTAGCCAAATTTTCAAAGGAGGCACGAGAAGGACACCAACAAGTTGCATAATATACTTGAGTGGCAACAAGAATTTTAGTGCAAACCTGGAACTTTTTGGCTAGAAATAAATGATGAGAGAATCATTTCTGCACTTTCGCTCAATTCATCAACCACAAATTGCCACAAGGTGGAAGACTCACTGTCAAAGGCAAAAGGAATTCCCAGAAAGTGGAATCATTCTCCTCATTGAATCTAGTGCTGGGATAGCCTATCATCCAGTTGGGCATAGGCTAGTGATTTTGGAAGAAACCCAATAATTTGGAAACCTAAACTTTAGAGCTAGATGCTTTGCAGAAAATATCCAAGCAAGAAAGTGCTTCCTGCACATTTTGTTCCAATTCAAATAGAGTGAGAAAGGAATCATTTGCAAAGTGGCCATTGATGAGTTGGGATTGATGATCAGGAAGATAAATGCCTCTTAATCTCCCTTGAGCAGCTTTGTTGGAAAGAAGGTAACCGAAAGCATCTACTACCAGGACAAAAAGAGTTTGGAGCCAAAGGGAAACCTTACCTAATCGATCAAAACAATCCAATGGCAGAAGACTGGTGTCCATTAATGGTGAGACAAGATGAGGCATCAACAAAGAGAGTGCAAACCACATTGAGAAAGAAATCACCAAACCCCAAGGCTTTAAGCATGGCAAGAATGAAAGGCCATTCTATATGGTCATAAGCTTTTTCAAAATCAATCTTGAGAAAAACACACTTCTAGAAGAGAAGCGAGCCCATTCCAATCCTTCCCAAACAATAATAATACTATCCAAAATGAAATGACCTTTGACAAAACCATATTGTTTTGGTCGAATGATTTTGGGTAGCAAAGAAGCCACCCAAGAGCAAGAGCCTTCGCTAGAATCTTATAGGAAACATTAAGAAGCGTTATGGGCCACCAGTTGGTTATGAGCTCTGGATTACCAACCTTGGGGATGAATTTGATATTACCTTTATTAATACAATTCCCAAGGGATCACGATTGCAAGGATTCCTGATAGACCTGTAAGAGATTTAGCCCAACAATGTGCCATGTTGCCTTGTAGAATTCACAAGGAAATCCATCCAACCCTTGGAGATTTTTCATCCACAAGACAAAGAAGGGCATTATGAAGCTCCTCCAGAGAAAGAGAAGCATCACAATGCTTTTGATCCTGCAGGCTAAGCTTACAGGAACCACCTCGATACATTGACACAAAGTGGTAGTGCTTTCAACAGAAGGCTCCTACACTTGAAAGACAAAAGTATAATGGTCAAAAAAGTAGAAGATATTTTTGGTAAGGTAGTGATGCGAGTGTGATAAATATAGAAATATTTGATTTTCTCCTTAACATTTCGAGCTCTAGAATTTTGAAGAACCCATTTGAAGCCTTGTCACATGTCTTCAACCACTTGCAAGAGAGCCCAGATCTGAGCTCCTTTGGCTCTATGTAGTTCAATAACTTTGAGATGATGTTGAAGTTTAGAAACTCAGACTTGAATGGTGGTGTCAAATGGTGGAGCTCGAGAAATCAGAGTTGTGCATTGGAACTCCTGTTGGAGAGCCTCGTCAACATGCTTACGGACCCTTGCCACCTATTTTCCAAAGTGGCAAAGGAACTTGGTAGTGCATTGAATAGCTTCATTCCACCATGAAATCCAGCTAGAAGCATAGGGAGGACATGGCACCATATTCCAGACTTGGGCAATGTACGCCAAAACCCCGATGATGCAACAAGGATACATTCATATAAAATTACGTGCTAGGAGTTTTAATAGAGGCCCCATCCCAAGTAAGCATGAAAGATATTGGACTGTGATCTGACAAAAGAATATCAGGCCATGTGGTGACATGAGAATGATTGTTGGATGCCAATGCAAAACCCAGGTGCTGAGATAGCATGACACGATCAAGCCGTTTGAGCACACGCACGAGAGCCTTCTCAAAAATTGGACCAAGTAAACCAATTTTGAGAAGTAAAGTCCCACCACATTTTAAAAGAGGGTCTTTAATGCCCACCTAATTTTGAAATAGAACCATGCTTCATGCTCTCCAATGCACCATCTCATCGGCAAAAGACCCAATTTATCATCGGGATGTTCCACCATATTAAAGTCACCGAAATAGCCAATAAGAAAAAGACATATTGTCCCCTAACCATCACCATAACATCATTCTTTTTAGACCATTATTAGAGGCATAAAGATTAACAATACCAAAAGAAAATCCATTATCATTAAAAAGCACCCAAACCGAATTTTTGTCAGGATCATGACCCGTGGCAAAGATCATGGCATAAAATCTAGGTGACACATAAATAGAAACACCACCTTTTCCTTCCAAATGAGAGAATAAAAATGCAGAAAATTTGGAGCAATACACGATAAGGAAGTCTGAAGCAAAAAACCAATAATCTTAACCTCTTACAAATAAACAATATCAATATTACCAATAATTTGACAAGCATGCTTCACAGAATATTTTCAGAGGATTATGTGAGACCTCTAACATTCCAGGAGAGACAATTCATGAAAAGATAGACATGGAATGTTCTTCCTCCTGTCCATCTTGTAGCATATCCTCCAAATTTAAAATACCAAAGTGATTTGACAAAAACTAGACTAGTTTGAAGTAAGTGGCTCCGATAGGTTAGGACGACAACTTAGGCCCGTTTGGTCTAATGTTCCCTATAGAGTCCCAAGAGGGGCTCGGGAGCGATGTTGTGAAGATGATGGAACAACCAAATTCCCAGCTATCCATTTGAACTGAGTGATTTGGCTCTGCATGATAGGGGTAGCTTGAACAAGATTGGCAAGAATAGAAGCAGACGGTTGAGAAGTCGAGGGTTGCTTAGGAGGAGGCGATTAGTAGCTGCGAGGAAGGCTTGCTCGCCACCTTCTTGTTAGCAACCTGGGTCTAACCTTCAACATTTTATGCTTGCTAAGATAGATGAAGTATGTGCATCGAAGGGCTTGGCACATTGGGTCAGTGGAAAATCACGAATACAATGATCAGCGCTTGACCACAAAAAGGTATTATTAGGAAGGTTGAAATAGATAGTGTTCTATGAGATACGTGTGGACCCAACTTTTATTTCAATGTGGTCCCATAGATCAGATGCTAAATCAACCTCGACGCAAACCTGTTTATGCGTAAAAGCATAAAATAAATGGTCAAGATCATGAAAAATCACATGGCCAAGCGGGAGGATAATATCATTCATAAAAGGCTAGAGTTATAATGGAAGACCCTGAAATTCAACCCAAACTAGAACTCGAAGAGAGACCTAGTTAGCTGGGTTGAAATCAAGGGCTCCATCGTGACAAAACAAGTAAAGTGTTTCCAATGTACCAACAAGCGGAACACTCAAGAAGTAGCTAAACTTGTGAAGGATCACAAAAGTAAAAAAATAAAACACCTTGGTGAGGTTCCGGACACCAGTAACCTAGATGTCGGTAGACTCCCAGTGGGATTTGATCCAGTTTTGAAGATAAGACTCAAACGGGATATGACCACATAAATATGCAACTAAATAGTTATTATGGTAAAATTACACAATAGATCAACAAAATAAAGGTCAATAGTAACATCCAGGGGAGAATCAGAGACATTACCTCATGGTACACTTTCGGGAAAATTTCTCGCACACTTGGAGCTATCTTCACCACCGTGTGCAACTAATGTTGCAATGAAATGGTTTACGACCATTTTAAAGGGTTGGCACCACCCAAAATGGGTGGAATAAATGCCCAAAGAACTGAAAAATGGTAATAATAACAGAAAAATCTTGAAAAGACCAGGCAAAAAGGATAACACGAGCGTAATCATGCGAGAAAACCCTAGCAGAGCCAAATCCTCCTCCGAAATCTAGAATGATTTTCTAACATTTGAAATTTATGGAAAACAACAATATTATTTCAAAAAATTGTTGGCATGCACTATTAGGTGAAGGAAAAATGAATCATTAACAATACTACACCATAAAATATTGAAAAAATATAGAGAGATGATCACTTAAGAGGGAAATGTGACAAAAAAATGTAACAATGTTTTGAAGGAAGGTCTGCCATGGAATTATAAACATAATCAATTTCCCCTTTATTTCCTTTTTACGTTAGAGATATTTGCTTTCTTATGGTACACAATTTGATCATCTACCATTGTTATTTGTGGAGGAAAAGCAATCTTTTTGGATAGTGCTTCAACACTTAACTTAGGAAGGGTATGGATTTTTGAAAAAGACTTAAGTTTTCTAGATATTACATAGTTTTTAATCTAGATATCAAACTAATTTTACAAGACCTTATTTTCTAGATGTTATGCTAGAATGAGAATTTTTAGAATCTCGAAAGTAAGATGCATTGAAATGCATTTACGATTCAGAAGAGTATATGGGAAGGCATGTATTTTAGAGGTGATTTAACGAAATTTTGATTTGTCGGTATTCTAAAAGAAAATATAAGAGATGAAAAATCCAAACAATCAAACACACTCGTCCTACAACCAATCAATCATTATATTAGTAGAAGCTAGTACCAATTTTTCTTTGTTATAAATTTCAGTTGTGATTGGTTGATTCACACGCATATGTATAGAAAAATATTCTTCTCCTTCTCATCATTTTTTATGCAAGTGATCTTTGATGCAGCTTGAAATAAACATTATCTTCAATTAACTTTATGAATGCTTCCATTCACATGTTTATCTTCCACTTCGATGTCCTATTTCCCTTTGAAACATGGTTAGAAAAATCATTGTGGACTGAATATGCCACTTTATCTAGAACAAGCTTATAATTTTTCAGACCATTACCTAAGGTAAGTGACCCACAAATTACACAAGCACTTTAAATGGTGTTAGACTTGGAGAACAAGAATGTTATCAGATTGACCTAAGGACTTATAACCCAAAATCATCCTTGTGGAATGCTTTCCATATAAAAATGACCATACTTCACATAACATCACTTCTACATTAAAGGAAAGAGAGAGAAGTTATATCATTCTAGTGCACCAACTATTTTTTAGTTTAATTAAGTCCACCCTTTCTCAACAAGCAAAAGGATAGACATAGAATCTATAAGTAAAAACAAAATAGAGCTTTAAATATATATATATATATATATATATATATATATATATTTATATATAGTAGTTTTAGGAACAAATATAATGAACAAATATTATGATGTTTGAACTAATGTGAATTATTGATAAAACATTATTATGAGAAACTCATAAGGAATTTTTCCTATTCACTATTAAAGTGTTTTTTAAAGAATAAATGATTGTATTTATGATATTAAAAAATAATGTTGTATAATTATGATGTTGAATTATATACCATTATTTAGTATTAGTTGAGCTCTTACAATAATTAGTGGTAGTTGAGTTAAGTGGATAAGCTTCACGTTATTCAAGATTGTGGAGGTTGAGTTCTCCTCTTGGTTGTATATGCAGAGCATGTATAATAAGTAGAGGTTGAGTGAGGTTAGGTAAAAATATTCTAGGTAATATCCACCACTTATGTATTTCTTACTCAAATTTATAGCATTGCATTGATTAATGGGAACATTATGAAAATTAATGATAGACAACCACTATAAGGAATGTTGATTGATAAACAACCTATCTCTAAACCCATATCAATTTCATAAAATCCAAGGTTTGGTTTTTTACGTTCTTTCTATATATGTTTAATAATAATGTACCCAACCAATTTGAAAAGAGCCTAAAGGTATTTACACCCTTTTTAGGATTAACTTAAGATTATATTTTTATGGAATTCACAACAAACTAAAAAGGAATCTAATGTAGAATACTAGTAGTTATTATGATCTTAATTAACTTCCAACATTAATCATACAATATCATAATAATGTATTGGTACTTGCAGTTATTGTTTACAATATGATACAAAATTAAGAACATAAGAGGAGATATGTAATTTGCTACAAAAAGTGGTACAAGTGAGATTTGGATGCACAGACTATACAAAAAGGGAGTAATGGATATGTAGATGCTTCATTATTGGAAATGTGACTGGACACTGCATTGGTCTGAAACTATATACCTATGATAGAAATTGTTGTATGGTCCAAGATATTTTGTAGGGTTTTGGACTTGTTAGGGAGTGAGTTTCTATAAAATTTTGTTTTTTTCAATGGTATCGAAATATGCTTTACTATCAAACCCTAAGTGTCACACAATCCTAAAACCCTATAAAATCAGTTGAATGGAACTCAAACCCTAACCATGGGTGGAAGACCCTAAAGAAGGTTAGTGTTTTAGATGAAGGGCATTTTTTTCATTGCATATGATGACACTACTATGAAGAGGCCTCAAACCACATGTAGTTGTCCACCTATCATGTGATATATAGATGAATTTAGCTAGTTGACAACTTGAATCACATTGAACATGATTGAGATGGTTATGGTCTTGCTAAGACATTGAGTAAGGCTCTTTGAGTGATTGGAAATGAGGAAATCTAAACTCCTTGACTAGGTTGAGTGTTTTAAAAATATATTAGTGTTGTCATGCAAAATGTCTAGCATGAAAAAAAAATCATAACAACCTATACCTCATTTGAAAATCCCTCTCTTGATTAATGTAAACTTGTCCTCCAACAAACTTAGTGATTGTGTTACTTTCATAATAGTCAAGAGGAATGTGCTAAAATTATTTTCAAGTTTTTTTCATGTGCAAAGAAGTGATTCATGGATTCATTCAGAACCATTCAGAAGGAATTTCTCTCATAGGCCTAAAATGCCTATTTTTCAGATTTTTCACATTGATGGACATCCCTCGGAAGTTGAATGTTTAGGCAAAACCCACCTAGGAGTTGTAAATGGGAGCTACAAGATGCAATGAAGTGATTTAGGAAAATTTAAGAAACATTTGGAACCTCAGGAAAATCTTCTTTGAAATCAGGTTATTTTTAGTCAGTGATGGGGATTGCATTTTCCTAAAACGTAGCCTTTTAGGTTTCAAAGGATTAAGGAGCCTCAGGATGAATTAAAAGGTGATAATATACTCATTAGAAATCTAATAATGTGTAATTTATAGTACAAAATGTTCCAAGAAATTTTGTGGAGCAGATTTGTAGATATTGGCTCGATAGTACATGTAAAGATTCCTTATCCTAGTGGAGATTCAATTGAATATTTTGAGAGTTACAGGTAAATATAAATATTTATTCAAAGGCCAATGTGACATATGTAAATCACTATTTGCATCAAAAGTGTTGGTTCTTGTTTTTATCATCATAAACCTCGGTGGCAGCTTCTTTCACCGGCGTACATGCTTAAGAAGAATAAAAAGGGGGAAAATTTAAAATTTCATGCATAATTGGATCCTAAAAATGGTGGTAATGTTCTCATAATCCATTTTAGATTCAAAATAATATATTTTTTTCCATATAAATTCCACTCCTCGCTCCAAGTGGCGAGAAAATGTGTTCAGATGGCTATTTCAGGCAGTGTTCGATGAAGGAAAACATCTATTTTTGCTAAAGCAAACTTGGAGAACCTTGATGTCCCTTTTTACCTTTGAAAAATTTAAAAAGGTACATGGGGGACATATAATTTCACTACCATGGTGGAGGGGAAGTTTGTGTCACTTAAAAGATAACTTGGTGGTTAGAAAATGTCATACACTCACCTTACCCACCTACCCACTTCTCATGATGACCTGACCTTTAGCACATTTTTGAGGGGCAATGTCCCTTTGTCCCCACATCCCATGGGGGACACCAAGATTTTTCACCACATGAGGATAGAAAGTTTCAAAACTTATATGCACATCTTAAAGTGTTAGGCTTATGTTTTTAACTCACCAACCGGTGTGTGTTTTGGCCCCTCCTTCATGTTCCTGTTATCACTAAATCACAACACCCTTATGTTTACAAAAGTGCATATACTTGAACTCACAGTGTGATTGGATAACATGGGTACTATCTCCAAGTTGTGGGACTTGCTACTTGAGATAAACCTCCGAGAAAGCTTCATGGTTCTTGCTCCTAAACTACCTGCCACAATCTACTCTAATGCAGGGTAAACTAACTATTCTAATCTAACTTTCCAAGGGACCAAGGAGAGAGAATGCATAAAATGAAAGCCTACACTAAAGCGGTGATACACCAGAAAAGGAGGGTGTGAGAGTAGTCTTCCAATGCATGAGATAAGCAAAGTGCACACTAGAAGGGGTGATGATAGTTCTCCATAATCTAGCAAAATGCATTCACAACAACATTTCAAACATACACAATGATAATGGATCCCTGCAAGAACATAAAAATAGACACAATATTCTTGTAATCAAGGTTGAAGGGGCAAGAAGAATGCAAGAAAACACAGCAGGGGAAGATGCATCCACAAACTTATATTTTATTGCTTCCTGATATGCACAGTTCAATCGGTTACAAGATAAGGGCCTGGATCACCATGCAAGGAGTCCACAACAAGGGCCTGTAGCACATTGGCTTCACAAAGCAATTTTGGTAGAGCTTTGCTACCAAAAAAAAACTACTCCTTACAATGAACCCAACACTCCAATTTATAGAAAAATTAGAAGAGAGAGGGAAGGAAAAAATGGAAATCCCAAAATATGTCCTTCAACCACTTGTAAGAGGAATTAAATGGAGTAAAATGATTGTATGTTACTTGCAAAATGAACCCCTTACTGTCCCAGTGCTGCACCAGAGAAAGAATGATGACCATGCCTCTTAATTGCACTCCGAACTACCAAAGAAAACACTTTTGTTATGAACCTGTACGTTTTATAAAAACTCCCCATCAATTTCTCATCAAATTCAAAATTTATTGACTATTGTGCATCAAGCTCGAGCCACAATTCCAACAGACTACCAATTTTGTGTGATTTCGTTGGGAAATACAAAATTTATGGCCTTCGAGTGCGGGCAGCTATTTTTGGTCTTGCAGGTGTTTCCGTCATTTGACGGGAATGAGCATTAACTGACTGGAGCCGAATATGTTTATTTTATTTAAATATATCTACCCTCATTAGAAATAATAAATCTAGTATTTTTGGCATAGAGGACGTCGTGCTCATTCTAGAAAATCCAATTTTGTGAAAATTGGAGCTCGGAGTCAAAAGTTATGGCCGTTTGAAGTTTCGGGAGTCAAACGTTGACTTTTCCTTTGAGTTACGGATATTGCGGCAAAATCAGGTCTGCGTGTCCCGGCTATCCTGGACACATTCTTCCACATTGGCCGATTCGGGCTTCCTTGTCCTCCTTTTACAACCTTTTCACTTTTGGCGTCCCGCGCGCATTTTTGTCCCGGTTGTCCCAGTGAAAATCTCCCCTTTCCCGATTGGTGACTTGCAAGGTCAAATCAGCCAATTCATGTCTTGCATATCCCCGATGTCCCAACCCCCGACCGCTGGGACAAAAATTTATGACTTAGCTGATTTTATTTGTATTTTGGCCCAAAACTTGGTATGACGAACCTTGGTATGACCCGCACTGGTACGATCCACACCCTTCAGATCCACAATGCTTTAAAACAATCCTACGACCTTATTTTTTGCATTTTTTCCATTTTTATAACTTGTTGGGATTTTTTCTTGGATGGGAGAGTTAGAGAGAAGCCGAAGGGGCCCCAAAAAACATGATTTCAGGCCTTGAATCAATCTACTTGCTCGGATCTTAGAATTTGATGCATGTTATCAAAATTACCTTGAGGGGTGAATTTTGGATAACCTTTCTTCACCCCTTGGCACATTTTTCACATCCTGATATCCCTTTGACCCTTAATAAATTTGTTAAGGGACATTGGGACATATGAGACCCATTTAGAAATTTTTTACTCTACTCATGAGTCTCTAGTTAACCCGGGTTAACTCAAGTGAGTCAAGTGTTGAGTTAACTAGGTTTATGAGTGAGGGAAGGTGTAAAGACAACACTTAGTCATTTCTAACTCATTTTTGTCATTTTCAATCCTCCATTTCATGATCCCTTTTTTCATGCTACCAAAATTCCCCCAAAATCCCTCATGCTCAAAAACACACTTTTGCTCATATCTCCTCAACCCTTGCTCCAATTTCCATGAGATTTGAACTATATATTCCTTGCAAAACAAATTTAAGGGGCATGTATTCATGCATCCATCAATGAAACCTGATATTTTCTATATCCCCTTGAAATTTTCCACCAAAATACTAACTTTTCAAATCCACACAAATATGGAGATTAAAATCCTCCAAAATTGGAGTAAAGGCCTAAAATGAAAAATAAAAACTTCTACAAGTGGTTTCGTTCGAATCCGAATTGGGAAGGCCACTTTTTATTTTTAGTAAGCCTTCATAGGAAAACTTACTAAAAATATTAATTTTGAGAAAAATTTGCATTCAAACACCTCATTTTATTTCCCCATGTTCGAGATACTCAAAGCTAGAAAATTTGGCAAGATTGGCAAAAATTGGCTAAAATGGGATAATAATGATGAATATTCTAAAAATAGTAAATGGATGGGATAAGCTCAAAATTATTACATTTTAGTCCTTAACACATTCCCTAATGGCCTTGGCACTCACAAGAATTCTTCCGCTCAAATTTCAAGTAAATTCCCGCATTCCTTGATGTAGTGAGCATAAAGTGCCTAAATGGGAAAAGGCCAATTTTGTTCCGAAAGATATTTCACTTCATCCCACATGGAGTGTATGATCAAAATGTGGATGGAATTGGTTTTGGTTTCATTTTTGGAAGGATTTTGTCATATGTTTCATTCATCGTCAGTGTTCCCACAGTGGTAAAATCATGATCATGCTTGTGTGAGAAAAATGCACCAATTTCTCCCATGTGAATGATTGATCATAAAATGTGACAGTTTCTCAAGAATAAGAAGGATTGTCTCAGTGAGGGAATTCACCTTTAATGTTCTCATTGGTCTACTTGCTAAGTTCTCATCACTCCTCTTCTCCATGTGTTCAAGCAATGATTATTGAGGTTCGTCATTTCAAGAGTTTTCAAAGAGGGAAAAGTGTTCAAAGGTCTTCATCAAAGCTCTTCATAAGTACATCACAATGGAGGGTCATCATGGATTAGATTTTCATCTTCAACATCTTTGGAGCTAATATTCATTGAAGGCTGAGAGGCATCTTCATCCATGCTTTGGAGCATTTCTTCTTTCCTCTCATCATTCTTTCTCCTCTTCCCCCCTCCTTTCTAATTCTTCGTTGTAAGTGATCATTGTATTTTGGATTATTCACTTAAGTTAATATAATGTTGAAATGTATAATTCCCTTTTGATTCATAAAAAGAGGACTTGTTTTCACACTTCCTAGGAAAATAAAAAATCACAAGTTGAATAAGGACATAAAGAGGCATGTGGAGGATATACGAAGAGTAGCATGGTAAACCTATAAATTTTGAGAGCCTCATCACTTCAAAGGAGGGTTATTATTGTTTACTAGATCCCATACTCTCTCTAGGAACAAGTGATCAAATTTCCTCTATTTACATGGCTTATGTTTCCTCTCCATCTCAACTATACTCCATGAGTATGTACTTATTAAATATTATGCATTGATAATTTACACTTTGTGTGTTTTGTTCCTTGTCGATTCTCATGGTGTCTTCTCATTGAATTCATGTATATATTCTAGTTT